>JADMLD010001100.1:0-457500 GCA_017589585.1 Phylloscopus whistleri
TTTTTATCTTGACTCTGCATGTCTTTGTTTAAATCTGCATTACAGTATTGCCAAAAGCTGAAACTCACCATGGGAAGCTGTTTTTGCAGAAAACTGCTAAAAGGAGTACTTTGTCACACCAAAAAATATTTTCATATGGCTACACAGAAAATAAAGCCTACACATTAAGACAGCCTTTCATGTAGAAATATTGACATGAATTTCACTGCTGTTTGGTAACTGATTGCTTGAATGCCAATCAAAATCAGAATTCAGCAGTTGGATATTTCTTTCCCTCATCCCACTGTGTGAATATCAGTGCTTGAAAACATTTATTTATTTATTTTTAATACCCTTGTCTGACAAAAGATACAGAATGTATGGATACTAAGTCTGTAAATAAATCTTAAGTTATGGACATATTCCCCCTGGAAAAGAAATATACAATACTGACGAGTAGTTTAGGCTATTTCTATAGTATGCAAGAAAAGCATGTGGTTTTAAGTAACATTGCCAAATTACAATTTAAACAGGGCATTGTTTAAGTATAATTAGTTTTTATGAAAAAGTCCATATGCATGAGAACTGGCTTGAAATGTGATTGTTTTGTAGGTTGCTTATGCCTGCAGCACTGACTTTGATGTCTTTGTCTGTTTAGAGTTTACAGCAAAATTCCTTAATATCTTCACTGTTTAGTTTGCTTTTGTTCATTATATAAGTATTAAGAATAGATAAATCCCCAAATCTTTTATGATATAGGAAATTAGCAGTGAGTGTTATTTGGCATTTCAATGTGAAGGCTGAAAGAAAGGTGTTTGAAAATTTCATTGCTGTGACCTCAGTCTTTCTTCATTAAAATTCTATATTATTATGCAAAAAATAGGTTATTTTATCCTTATTAAAAGTCTGGTCAAGTCGTAACAAGAGGCATGCAAATACTTTCTCACTGTAATTAACCAGGCTGCATGGTGACCTATATATTTGTAATTCTGAGGACAACTTTTTTGGTGAGAAGAAAAAAAGAGATAGAAGGAACAAACCTGTATTATTTTAAAAGTTGAAGATTACAAAAATGATGTTTCTTTACATCTTAAAGTACAATAAGCTTGTGTATAGGAGAGCTCAACTTGGCAAGCACCTTTCTCATTAATCTTTGAGAACTTGTAAAAGATCTATCTATTGCTCTAAACACCATATGGAAAGATTTTCCTTGGATTAGTATCAATTTCCACTTCTAAAAAGGATGATTAATTTGTGAGAGAAGTATTGTTGAAAATGTTGAAAAAAGTTTTTTGATCCAAAGTGCAAGAAATGCATTCTGTGATTGCTTGGATACCTTTCTAGTGGAACATTTAATGGCCTCAGGGCAAGATGCAGGCAACATCTCTGATCACACCTTTGTAACCAGATAATTCTGACATAGATCTAGGAGAAAACTTCCTGAGCTTGAATAATATTCAAGGAATTCATGGAGCAGTTCATTCTAGCAACATAAACTTTAGAGGGAATTTGTTTCTTAACCAAAAAAACCCACTGTTAAACTGACATAGCCCAATAACACATAAAAAACCATTCTCATGTTCTTAGACACTCAGTTAAAAACCCTGAGATGGAATATTCGGGGAAAAAAAAAAAGAAAAAAAAAGAAAAAAAAAAGCCTAAAACTACAAAAGGAAGAGATTTTATTATCACTTAATTTTACTGCAAGTCACTCAGTTCAACCACATACCAGGGGAATGCTGAGCACAGATGTTATAAGACACTGTGTGACACGGTGTGTGTGTGTTTGCATGTGTGTGTCTCTTAAAAAGCTTTGGAAGTTTTATTTTAATATATCTTTTCTTCCAAATATATCAATTTGCAGCAATTTTGAAAAGAAACAGATTGTTAAATGAAGGGTCAAATACTAAACTCCTGCATTTGTAACTGCAAAAGAAACTCAAAACATGTTATGAGATGTAAACAATAAACTCAAGAAAGGAGGAAACCATTTTTGAATTTTTAGTATTGAAAACTCACACTTCATCTGTGAAAAGGAATATTTAAATACAATTGCATGTAATGTAGGTGTAAAACTAAGATAATGAATAGATGATAAATTAGGTAATTTTGTATTTCTTATTAATTTATATAATTTTCAGACAGGCGTACCTGTTATTTTGTGGCAGAATCAATATAAATAAATTTTCTAATGGTACTTTGAGTTTTGTACCAGACAGAACAGACTCAGAATACAGATATATGAAATATTTATTCAAAGACAGATTGTGCTTGACAGATGTCATGAGTTTATACCCATTTAATTTAATCTATCACATTATAAAACCTGGAAAAGATAAACAGCACACAGTGATGACTAAGTCCTGAAAGGAATGAGAAGCAAAATGAAAGTGTTCTATATTTCCTAACATTCTTATATTGTTGTCACACTAGTAGATGGTTCAGAATTTCATGCAGCTTTCATTTAATACTGAAATAAAACATCAAATTGTAACACGAATCTACAACCCAATGGTACAGTGTCCTCTAAAGACAAAGTTGACATAGATACATAGTTTTAAAACACTGATGTGAGATAAAACATACATTGCAAACAATTTGGACTATTTTTCCAATGAATTTAAGCACATTAATGGTAAATGTAATTTTAATGATCTCTGAAACTGGAGGTAGTCCTTGACAGCTAACCCTATAAGGTGGAGGTGCTGCTGAAGTGTTAAGCTGGAAAAAGTCTGGAGCTGTTCTGTGACTTTTTTCAAGAGTTTTGGTTTGATTGTGGTTGGCCATCACTACAAGTTGAGGGCTTGAAGGTTTGAAATCATATGGACATTTTTAGAATATTATTTTTAGCCATCCATTTTGTGTATTAAGATAGTCCTTCATCTCCATAAGCAAGAGTTGCATTTCTGCCTCAGATGACTGACTTAGTTCTAATGTTATGCAGAGACATTTCAATTCTCAAAATATTTATTCAAAACTTGAATATTTCACATCTTCTCAGTTATACAACCCCTGAATAAAACATATAAACTCTTCTTTATAACAATATTTTTAGAGGCTTTTTATCTTTCCAAATTTAGTAATCATCTGTTTTACATCAGTTGATGTAAACACATTTATTCTATGAATGATAAAATACATTTATTCTAATACAAATCTTAGATATTTAGCTTTATTGTTTATTCAATAACTCTAATGGATTTATGCAGAAGAGACTTTATTATTTCATTGAAAAGTGGCAGCAGAGTTTTCACTTGAAAATACAAATATTTGAAAATAAGCATCTCAATAGAAAGAAGTGCCTAACTATATATAAAAGAACTTGTGATTTCTCTCATATTTGGAGACACAGGAGCAGACACAACTGGCATATTTCCAGCTATGAATGTTACTGCTGAAATTAATCCAGGTAAAGCTTTAAAGACCTTAGAAAAGACATATTTTTTACTTAGCATAATGTATTATCAATATATGGGGAATTACATTAACTGTTCTTTTTTTTTTTTTTTTTTTTTTAGAGAGGAGCTTGGCCTAGTATCCAGATCTTCAGTGGGTTGAATCACATTTAAGAAATGTCTTTCTCCACACTGAGACCAAAGGAAATTAATTTCTCTAGTGAGACAAGATGTATCCAGTCACATTTCTGTACAGGTTGATGACATACCGTGGATTTATTTCTGCTGAAGATTTCACTGTGTACTTCTACTGCGGATGTTCTGTGAGAAGCTCCCAATTTGAAGTGAAATGGCACAACAGGGTGGCTAACAGCAGCTCACGCAGGCTGTCCCCCGTCACAAATAATAAGATCCTACCACAAACCAACAGAGGTGTGGTTTGGCTTGACAAAGGAAAAGTAGCCCACTTACAGTATACTGTAGATTTTATCAAGCATGTCCATTATTTTCCCCAACAAAGAACTGCAAGGATATTCTAGAGATATGCTTTATTTAACCCAAATCAACAAACATTTATTTATTAGTGTAGTCCTTCACTACAGGACCAGTGAAGTTTAACTTTTTTTACTTCAACAACATATGTATTTCTGTGGAAGAAAAAAAAAAAAGTAAAAAAAAGCATGATGTAGAAGCAGTTCCAGTAAAAAAAACATGCTCTGAATTTTTCAGCAAATGTAGTAAATATTTTTGAATCATCTCCATGATCAATCTCCACAGCAATATAGCTCATTATCCTGGACTATGAGAAATCCATGTCATGCATCATTCAAAAGATCTGAATGAGGCGATTTATTTAAAAAACAAGTAGATCGATTGAAAGTGTATTTTATTTTAATACTAAAATCTCTTGGTTACGTGCCTGAAGGTAGATCACATATGCTACAATATTTGCTCTCTTTTCTTTGCAGGCAGAAGTTGTAACATTGCCAGACCTCATTACAAGTCGTTTGTTTGGTTTTTTTTCTCAATGCCTCTTTGCTCAAATCCATATAATAAATGAGGATTCCCCCTTAAATAAAATTTCTAGCTTATATTTCAGTGTCGAAAAGCTTGAGAGCATGTTTCACTGCATCTAAAAACTAAAATAGTAAAATACAAGGTTTCCCAGAGCTATTGTTATCTTTAAGCTGATCCTTCATTCTGGGTTGTTTAAGATCATTTCTCAATATGCCAATTTAGTATTACTTGGATGAAAAATGGTTCCATATAGACGATAGATTTACTGGTTGCTGTGAGGATATATTTAACATTTTTACTTTTTATATGCACATATAGAGACATACAAAAACATGTAAGAAGGTATATGGTTTGTTTGTACGTAAATGTATATTTTTTGAGGTGATTGATTACAGGACTACATATTTTAAACAGATAAATTAATGTAAATTCACACATCTTAATTTAACTTATACAGACTTACAGACTTACTTCATAGTAACAGAATCTGACTGAGAGGAAGTATTTTAAAATGTAATATAAAGACAGTAAAAAAGGACACTGAGACCCTGGTTGAAATAATATAATTCAATGAAAACTGGCTTTAGTTTCAAACTTTTTGACCCTATGTATTATGATGGACAAGAAGATTTGTTGCATTTTGCTGGGCTTGATTTACTACCAGAAGAAGAACATGCAAGAACTCTCTGGGTGCTTCACAGGCATAGAAGTTCAGCAACATGCAAAATGCTGTTAAACAAATGAACACACTCAGAGCCCACTGACCACTAGCAGATGAGACCTTGGATGATGAAACATAGGTCTCTTCTCCCAAAGTAATAGGAAAGTGGTGGAGTCACCATTCCTGGAGGAATTAAAAATACATGTATATGTGATGCTTAGGGACATGCTTTGGTGGTGTACTTGGCAGTGCTGGGATAATGGTTGGAGTCCAAGGTAAATGATTATATGATTCTATACTTCACCAGCTTTATCACTCTAGATAGTCAGGAGGAATTTCAGTCCTACTGCCAGTGAGCTATATGTTACTGAATGAATAACATTTCACTTTTCTAGGTTTTCTGCATCTTATTTCATCTGCATCTTAGCTCCCTCTTAGTCAAGAGGGAGGCTCCATAACATGTAAAACGCATCAAAATATGCTTCAGAGTCTTAGGTCCTTCATTATTTTATCAATGTCTCTGCAGAGAACTGAATGGATCCCACACAACAAAACCACAAAGTTCGATCTGTAAGATCTGCAGGAGCAAGCAGACCATCCATTTCAGTCACCTGGGTTGCCAGGTCACTGCACAGAGAGCCTTTGAGGCCACCGCTAGACACTGCCCACTGGCCTTCCTGAAGTGAGCAGTCAGGGTAAGACTGAAAGTGCATGCACTGCTGTGCAGTGACAAGTCTCACACACTTTAGCTAATTTCCTATGGGCAAACATGGATTGTTTGCCTTTATCTATGCTACAGAATGTACACCTGTTATCTGTGTGGAAAAAACAAAGAGGAGACAAAGTGGCAAGCTCTGCAGCTGGAAGATGGTCACAAAAGAAAATCTGTTGAATGATTTCCCAACATCCAAAATTTGTCTAAACCATATAAAATAATCTGGTTCCTGAGATTTCTTGCTACAGAAACTTGGGCTCAACATTACACTGCCCCACCTAGTGAGATATTTTGAGAGAGACCAGTCAGGTGCTTCAGGCAATGAGTCAGAGAACTCTATAAAAACTAATTTCTTACAAAGCATGAATACTTCAGACATAAATCTGATAACTTGCACTGTTTTGCAAGGATACCATTAAGATCATGTCTTTGAAAAAAGTAGTGATGAATTCTCTGTTAAATGGATAAAAGATACAAATTTTAAGACTTCTGGTTTGCTTTTTTTTCCAGACAGCTTGCTAGAAAATGGTTTTGGTATAATCCTTTAAAAACAGTGAGATGAGTATTTAAAAATGACATTGGAAATGTTGTCTTGTGCTTCATACAAAATAAATGGAAAAGGTCTTGTTTTTCACTTTTAAAATAAGCTATTTTTCCATTCTACATGTAATGGTTGCTATTAATATCAAAAAGTTAAAAAATAGATATTTTTTTCTTTCTTTTAGTCTTTTTTCTCTCTTTTTTAAACCACCTCTTATTTCTAAGTTACCTTACAGTTTTGATGGATAGTGAAAACAGTAATATTCTGTATTCCAAAAGACAGGCATTTGCATAACTGATTTATTGAAACATGCTGAAGCAATTGGCATCGTAAAATATTATGAGCGCTAAAAGTGCTTTTTTCATTAATCACCCTAAATAGTTCTGACATTTTTTAAGGGCCAATTTTATGTGGAAATTATCCAAACCCTTTGGGTAAAACAATTTGTTATTTAAAACCTTTTAGCATGGATTGGTGGTACTACTTCAATTTGTTTCAAGAGAAAATTATATAGCCTTTTGGGGGAGAACTGTAACCATAGCTAAAGGACACATTTATTGAATTTAGACATGTTCAGTTGTATTTGTTATCAGTAAAAAATATTACAGCTGTGCTTTTTCTTGTAAAAAAATAGGATTTTTATGGTAAAAATGAGAAATGGATCAACCTTTGCCTTCAAATAATTTTTAAACAGCTTATTATCACATCATGGATTTTAACAAGACTGAGATGTTACATGATTTTGTGAAAGGGAAATAGAGAAGTGTTATTCACCTTCTTATCACAGAGCTTTACTTAGAAAATTTCAATCGTATCTTCAAATTTTTTTCAAGTACTTTAACTTTCTTCCCAGAAAATAATAATAATAATAAAAAACCCAATAAATCTAAAAAAAACCTTTACTTTTGAATGTAATTAATTTATAAAAATTTCAATTACCTTAAATAACTACTTCACATTAACTAATTCCTTCTGGATTTATCTTGTGTGTTCATCATTCAGTAGAATTTTCCAGTTCTTTCATAAATGTAAGCGTAATACATGAATCATCTGCAAAATGTTCTGCTCTTGCCTACTGAAATTCAAAACTCCTTCAATCATTTCCACTCAAATGAGTTTGTGAATTTTCCACAGAAAAAGTCTATAATGTTCATTAACTAAGATATTTTCCTCACAGGCTTGTAAGCAGGAAAGTCTGACCTAGTCTGATCATGCAGAAGTACCAGCATAGGTGACCTCATGAGGGTAACAAGCACACTGTTTGAAAGAATTTGAGAGCATAAAGATAGTTTTGTTTCATCATTCTTCCTTCCTTGCCAGTCTATGAGGCGTAGGTTGGTAAGCTTTATCTGTGTACTGCTATTTCTCACTTCTGAGTGGTTTTTCTTCCGGGCTGAGGATAAAGAATATATCACTGAAAGCAAGTGAGGAAAAACTGACTATGTCAGTTGAGGAAGATCTTTGAGGGTTGTAGGAATATACAGATTTAGAAACCGAGTTGGATCTTGTTGGCAGTGGAGCTGACAATTGTCATGAGGGTTGGACAGAGGAGATGATTTTTGTGTTTGTTATTCAGTCATACATATTTTACTCCCTAGATCATCTAAGATTATCTCTAAGTTTGACATAACAGAAGCATAACCTGATGACAGTTTCTAATGTTTTAATTTAATGCTTTGCCACTTTTATATATATCTTTTTCATGCAGGGACCTGAAAAGAAAACTTAATCATGTTATCCCAACAACAGGTATATGAATACAAAGAAGTTCAAAAAGATATGAGCACTTATGATGGTGCCTAGACAAAAGTGCCCAGTACTAAAGAAATGTGTTACTCTATGCTGGATCCACACTACTGGGAAAGTTATGAAATAAGAAGAGAAATATGGCAAATGTTTTGTTTATAAAGTACAATTTTAAAAAATGTATGAAAGATAAAAGAAAACATAATAAAAATACATTTCCAGAAGGGCTCGTATTTTCTGCAGATTTTATACAAAATTGAAATTTCTTTTTAGTATATTAAATATTTTCAGAAACCTGTCTGGAAAATAATCATATTGTAACTAAAAATCAAATTTAACTTCAACATTTTCTTCTTCAAGAAAGGTTTTTAAACAAAATACTGTTTTTCACACTCAGCTGTTTTCTTTGTTTAATTACACAAAGGTGCATCCCATCTAATTTTTACCTTCATTAGAGTGGAAATACACAGTTTTAGATTTTTAGTGTTATATTATAGTTTTTAAAGCCCTCAGATAACATCATATGAAATATAGTGCTCAAAGGCACTTGGTTGTAAAATTATGTTAAAAACATTTCAACACAATTGACTTCGAAATGGCATCAAGGTCAGCCTCAGTGGGGTTCAAGTCATTAACATTTCAATAGTGTGGTTTACTTCTGAACCACAATACCTTTGTAAAAAAAAAAAAAAAAAGAAGCAATCTTAGTTTTAGGGTGTGAATTATCTGACTTATTTTAGCTGCTTTAAGAAAGGTATAGTGCCTTAAAGAGTGACATCAACATCAAAGTCAAGTTTATCTAGTTACCTCAGATATGTATTGCAAAGGTTTGCAGTTGGAAAACAAACACCCTTTCTCACTAAGCGCCTCTTCCACAGCAGATACTGCACAGGTAAGTGGATTTTCCATGCAAGTAAAGAAAGGAAAAGAGAAACGGGATCATTTCCCATGCCTAACTACTTCAAGCAATCTTAGGAGCAAGCATAGTGCTGCTTTAGTGATGTCAAGGTTATGATCTCTATTCACCTCAAAAATGAAAAGGTTATATGGCAGCTCTGAGTCACAAAGCAGTATTTCCTACACTTAGTTTCTAACACTTTGCCTTCTCTCAGAATATCTATCACAGAGTGTTACAATCACAGGTTATTTTCCCTCTCATGGAGGAGGAATGAAAAGGAATGACATTATCCAAGTTATATCCTGGCTTGAAGTAAAGGCATAACTAAAACATGTATTTTAAATTGTCTTTATATATCCAGTTATATGCATGCAGCCTGTTAGAGACACCTTGGAAAACAAAATACTCTGTTTTTACCTTGTTGAAATATTTTCTATATGCTTACATGAAATCACGTGTTGTCAGGTTTGAGAAATTTCTCTTCAATGTTTCCAGTTCTGTGAGGGAGGATTTGTAAGGAAGAACAGAAGAATTAAAAGTTTGCATTTTTTCCTTTTGAATTTACATGACCTTAATCTTCTGTTATTTTGCAGACCACATCTTTTTCACAGAGGATATTATTAGGTTTAAAACAAAGAGAGAAGGAACAACAGAGACAAACAGAGAACAACAGACAAAGAGGTGGAGAAATGTATTATTTATAGATCTGCTTCAAAAATATCTGGCTACTGCACAATAGCTGGCAAATAAAAAGTCATATACCTTTTTGCCAAAATGCATATGACATATGGTTGCCAAAGACAAACCATCTGCAGCAGATGTCCTTTGGGTACATCTTGTACCCAACTATCACAACTATCTTGTTTCCTGAATGACCAGTTTTACTGTTTCCAGAGTATAGAATTGTATAGAAAACAAACAATACATTTAAATAAAGAAATAAGAGCTTTCCACTTTTAAAAGCTGAAACTATACATATAAAAATATTAGGGAAAAAAAATCCTAAATACAAATTAAAAAATCTCATAACATTTCTTTTTGGTATACCTGGACACTTATTGCCTGTACTAAACCACTTAAGTTCTCTACTGGAAAAGGTTCTCTCTGTCTTTACAGAGATTACATGCCAGCTAAATATTGGGCCAGATTTTCACTGAATCATAAAATCTTGGATTGGAAAGGAACTTTAAAGATCACTTAGTTCAAGTCCCTTGCCGTGGACAAGGACACCTTCCACCAGCAAATCCCCATCCAATCTATCTTTGGTTTCTTCCAATGATGGGGCATGCACAATTTCTCTGGGCAGCATCTTCCAATGTTTCACACTGTTACTGCAAAAACAGTCTTCCCTGTCTCCTATCCAAATCCTCTTTCAGTTTAAAACCATTGCCCCTTGTTCTCTCATTGTAGGCCTTGGTACAAATCCTTGTTCTTATCAACCCTCTCATGCTGAAAAGCCTCAATAAGATATCTCCAAAGTCATCAAGCAATTTTGCATTGAAATATTTCAGCAGTCAATAAGACTCTAAAATCATCTCCAAAATGGTGGTAAATGCTGCAACTGGATTAGAATGTACATATTGTAGGGCTATATATATATATACTTTTTAAAATAAATTAGTCAGAATTAATTTGGATAGTATGTGACAACTTTTAATTTAAAAACCCCATTTAAATAATTAATTTTGATCACTTATCTTTTAAGTATCATTGCTGTGTTATCATATTCAATATCTATTCCACAGTTTTAATCCAAATATAATTAAATTCTACATCTTTGCAAATAGCACTTGTTCATCCCATTTTCACATTGAGTTGCAAGATTAAAGATTCTGATACAATCACTTTAGACCCATCACACTTTCAGTTTTTAATCACAGGATCATAAAATATCCTGGGCTGGAAGGAACTTTAAAGGACATCCAGCTCCAACATCTTGCCATAGCCAGCAACACCTTCCACTAGATCAGGATGTTCAGGGCTCTATCCAACCTTGCCTTGAACACCTCAGGGAGGGGGCATCCATCCCATCTTTGGAATACTTTGGAAAGTGTACAGGCAATATATTGTCATTCTTGTAATAGTAATTGTCTGTGTCACTTTTGTTCTGACCAGTACTCAGGATCTGAAGTAGGTGTTGAAAACAAGCCACAAAATTATTTACATTAGCACATGATGTGGGCTTAGCAAGTAAACATTTTTTTTTATTCTCGCTGCATTTCTTAATTGCCTCACTGTTGTTAGAGCAGACTCTAAATTTTTGATACCTTTCCCCTAAAAAATGTCCATTCATTAATTAATTTACTTTAAAAGTAAACAAGAAAAACTTCAGCTTTATTGTATTTGTTCCAAACCCAGAAAGAAATGGACAATGTATTATGCATAGATATATATTTTGAAATAATGGCAGGTGTGTAAATCAAACATCAGGGTACCTAGATTGCAGGCCTTCTGTGTTTTAGACAGACAAGTACAAAATCCTAGATCACGTAGCTGAAACGTTCTTTGAACCAGTGCTTTGTGACAGGCAAATAGCACAAAGGTATGTGATATTTTTGAAATATATTCAGGTATTTGTAAAACTCTACTTGAATGAACACTATTACAGTTTCAAGGAGAAAAAAAAACACCCCTGACACAGCTGCCAGAGAAAATTCCATGAATATTTGAAGACAGTGCTAATACAACTTACTTGGTAGTCACTGCAGGTAGTCCTCCTATCAACCACTTCTGAGCTCATAAGTAACTCACATTTTGTTGGTTTATGTGTCATGCATAAACCTATTCAAACTAATCTCTCGTTAACAGTAATAGCTTGCCTAAATTCATACCATTTGCAATTATTTGTCTGCTGCAACTATTAAATCTTTCCTAAAATAAACCATTGTTATTTTCTCTCAGAGATATCTTAATAACTATCACTGATATTTTACTGGAAAACTGTGGTGGAAAATATTTGGCTATGCCTATACTAGTAAACTAAATATGCTCAAGAGCATTCAAGAGCATTGAAGTTGGCTAAACAGAGTAGTCTGCATCTGCTGTGGGACACTCTTTTTGCTTCTGGCATAAGGTTACCGCATGAGAACCAACTATGTTGAACAGTCCCTGGAAAATTCAACCTCCCAGATTGTGCCCAGAAACTGTTAGGGACAATGCTATTAGCATTTAGACAAAATGTGCTCGAGGCTTTTACAACAGAGTAGAGGGATATGGAGCTGAATCTCAGGGCCCAGGAGTGATCCAGAGCTCTGTGTGATGCATTATTAAAGGCACAGTCTGTGGTGCTTCTCCTAAGGTCCCATTTAAATGAGTATTATGTTCTGAACATGATCTTCTCCCCAAAAAAAAAAATTTGTGTAAAAAATTTGATTTGTAGAGTTGAATTGTGTCTAATGGCTAGGAGTCATCCTCTTTATATTTTCTTTTTTTTTTTCCTTCTTCAGGATGACTTCCTTTTCTATAGCAACTAAATGAAGAAGAAAAGTTAAAAAAAAAAAAACAACAAAAAAAACACATCAAGTCTGCATAAGGATTAAACAGGAGAGGTTTTTTTTCATTTGTTTTTCAACTCACTTTTTAGTAAATATCACAACATAATGGCACATATTCTGTAGTGGTTACTAAAACAAATTAACAGAATATATAACTCACTCAACCTTATAGATCAAATAACCCTGAGAAGGGGCACATATTTATTATGAATGCAAAGTTTGCTTAAATGACACAATATATTGGTTGCCACACATGTCACAGATTAAGTCTTGTTTACAAATGGAAAAAGAGCCTCTTAGCAGTCATACAAGTTTTTACTTTAAAAAAGTAAAAACGATCAAGAAAAAAACCACACACATACAAAAAAAACTCCAAAACCAAACAAAACATAACACCAAAAAAAAAAAAAAACCACACCAAAAAACCAAACCAAAACAAAACAAAAAACCTCAGCTATCCACTCATTTCCAGATTCTGCTCCTTTTTAGTAAACAGATTAAATTATTCTTATCAAGTCTGATGTTGGAATTTTAGATGAGGGAAAACAGAAACTACACCTATGTTTAAATGACTGCCTAAAAGTGTCTGAAGATCTTTATGTGAGTCCTTATAAGCATTAAATTTCTTGAAACATCCTTGATTTTTCACCAGAGAGTAACAAAATTTTCAATAATTTCTTAAAAAAGAAAGTATATTTTACAGCAACAACAACAACAACAACAAACCTATTAGCCCATTTTTACTCCCCTTGTTACATGGTCTTCAAAACGCAGGAAAGAAGCAGTCTTTGGAGACCCATAGATTTTGTAACTTTATGGTAGAAATAGGAACACTGATAACAGTAAGGTAGTAGAAATGCGTATGTAAAGTGACATGTCAAAACAATAAGTGTGGTAATTCATTTTGTTTCTGCATGTTATTCCTTTGATTATATTTAGGAAAAAAATTAAATGTTACCCTTAATAGGAAAAAAAAGGGAATGCTTACAATACTAAGAAAATATGTTTTCAACAATTATAATTTATATAAAGTCAGGAGAAGAAAAAACCCAAAACACCAACAGCATCTGGGGTAGAAGAAATGAGAGGCAATCAAATCTGAAGCAATAGTTTGAAAATATCACATGAGCATGCAATGTACCCCATCACAAAGTCAGTGATTTCTTGCTTCGCCTTAGGAAAAGCATTTTCAGCAGGTCAAGGGAGGTGATCCTTCCCTCTGCTCATCCATGCTGTGAACAATTTGGATTTCTTGGTCCATGCCCAGGCTTCCCAATGCAGGGGAGATCTGGACATGCTAGAGGCAGTTCAGTGAAGAGCCGTGAATATGACTAGGGGCTGGGTTATCTGACATCTGAGGAGAGCCTGAAAGAACAGGAGCTGGTCAGTCTGGAGATGGCTCAGGGAGAAACAGCTGCAACATACTTGGGAAGTAGAAAGAAGTTTCAATGTGAGACCTTTCATCAAAGCAGATGTAACCCAAATAGGGAGGGAGAGAGCGGAGGGGGAAGGAAGGTAGGCAGGCAGGCAGGCAGGCAGGAAGGAAGGAAGGAAGGAAGGAAGGAAGGAAGGAAGGAAGGAAGGAAGGAAGGAAGGAAAGAAGGAAGGAAGGAAATAAGTACCAAAGGTTCCTGAATATGAGGAACCTGATTTTTGAAGTCTTTAGAAAGAAACAAATCAAAGAAAAAAAAATACTAAAGAGTAGATGCTCAGAATAGACACCTTGCAAACATTTAGAATAAGTCACGTTAGTATTTGCTTCTTCTGAAAATAGTAAAAAATTTTCTTGTCATGAATTTTAAAAGTACCACATTCCATTATCCAAAGCAGTTCAAAGCAGAACTGCTTTCAGAACAGTAAGTACAAGAAAATGTACTTAAATGTCTTTGACAAAACACAGATGGTTTCCATGTACATTTAAGCTTTTTAGAGATAAAATGAGTCTCTTTGGGTTTACCTTCAAAAACTTATTTACATTGGTGACATTTCAAGCATCATTGAGTTGAACTAAAATACACTTTAAAACAAATTATTTGAATTTTTAAATTACACTAGAGAATCATGTATGTTTGGTAAATAAAATTAAATGCATTTAACAGGTTAAAAGTGGAAAAAACATATTTTTAGTCCTAGTATTTATATTCAGCAACAGCAGCAGACATCATTGTCATCAGAAAGACAGAAAATCACTTCACATGGCCCAGATGCAGACATGTCTTAAGAACTAAAAAAATTTCAAAACAGGATTGATTCCATGGAGTCATAATGCTAAAAAGTTTTAAACAATTATTTTCTTATTTAACTGACATGTAAATACAGAAAATTCATAAAATCAGAACCTAAAATGTTTTTAATAGGATCTGTCCTGTGGATCTAAGATTTAGAAATGGCCATAAATTTAAAAATATACAATTTTTTTGAAAGGTAGAACCATTCAATTAATTTGTAAATTATCTGCATAAATTTCTCATTAGAAACTTCACAGTCTAAAATTTGAATAATAAATAATCTGTATTTGAATATTTCAGTTGTTTGTCATATTCTTACCCTATTTCTTATATATGTGGTGGTAATTTAGAACACCCATATTATGGAAAGTAGTCCAAACATACTAGTATCATATTTAAAATATTTTTGTTGCTTTTGATATTGCACATTTTATTGTCTCCACTTTTTACAGAACTTATCAGAATTGTTTCTTCTCTGATTTGTCTGATTACCCTGCCCTTCAAATAATTTAGTAATTTGGAGGGTTTTATGACTTATAAAAGTCCTTTATTTATTATTCCAGTATGCATTTTTCATCTATATAGCGCTGAAAACATTCCTATGCACATCATTTAAGCTTTTTCTCATAACTCTTTCTTAATTTGAGAATCAATAACAGATATACATATGATCTTTTTCCTTCTGTCATTTCTAAAAATGAGAGGGTAAAAAATTCTCTGCTACTCTTTGAATCTGCAGATTGGTTGCTTGAGAACTACTGCTGTTACTCCACCTGTTTTCTCTATATTTTAAAAAGTAACTGGAGTGGTCACAATCAAATCCCAAAATCTTTTCAGCTCATACTAGCTCATACTCATTGTAACTTAGTGCATGAGTCCTGAATTCATCTGTTTATGTTTTGTTCTCTGAATCTTCACTGAAGCAGACCTGACCTTGCACAAACACAATGGACTAAATTTTTGCACTCACAGTAGTTTTGTTGCAGTCAATAGATATATGAATGTCTGTACAGTAACATGTCTGAAGTGTTGTGGGAAGGTTCAGGTTAGAATTACATGGCTGGCATAACCAAAGGCTCTGTGATAAAAAGAAGTGCATTGCAGACTGCTACAACATGTGCTTTTTATTTTCTAATGAGTCCCTCATTTGGATGGCAAATGTATGCTTATATAATGGAAACTCTTACTCCTGTTAGCTAAGCCTCTGAAGTAATTTCAAGGCATATGTATTTGAACTGTTCTATTTCCTTTTCTTTGAACACTTTTCAGAACATTGGACTTTATAAACTATATTTATAATCAACAACACTGATTTAGGACAGAAATGCACTTTTCATGAATAAATTTTAAAATATCATTATTCATCTTCAGTGAAATTTCTCTTTATGTGTGAAGATTTTATGGAAACACTCTTCAAGCAGCAAAACCACATTGGAGCATAATCTCAACACACTAGAGTTAGACAGCAGCTTCAACTCTTACTTTGTATTGTCTAATCCAACAGCTTTGAATAATGACGGAAAATCTACTAAATTTACATTTCTATTGCACAGATTTGGGCTATTCTTATAGTGAAATTATATTTTCCTCTCACTTGGCACAGTGAGCATAAAAAAACCAGATTTTCTTTTAAGAATACAATGTAATTTAAAAAAATCTACCTTCCCTTTCTAATTCCACATCTTTTATTCTTTCCTGGAACTTATATCTGATATATCCTTATCAGCATTAGACTTGTGCTTGATAATAACTTACCCAGTATAGGAAGAGATAGAGTCTGATTTTGGACTCTGAGGGTTTACTGTCAGGATCCCAGAGGCAACTGTATGAACTGCTTTGGTAACAAACTCTACTATTAAGAGTCTGTCTAAGCTGGCTTTTCTAGAGAGTCCTGCAAATCCTCCTTCATGTTCCAAATGACTGCCAATATTTGTACATATTGAGATATCTACAGGACCATGATATGAGAAGTTTTTCTTCAAAAAATTATCCTTTTTTGCAGATTTAATTGGTTATGTAATATAATTATTTACTTCACATAGAAATTAAACAGATCCACACATGCACTTATGTCTACAAAATTGTAGGACTAAACATACTAATAAGGTATGAAAGAGGGTTTTTAAAGTTAAAAAACATGATTAGAGTAAAAAAAGATAACAACTTTGCAACTGTTAGGATCTCTAGCAAAGCAAGTAGAAGGCAAAGATGCTGCAAGAGGCTTCAACATCTGTTTTTGGAGATCTGCATACTGAAGTACACAACAACTATATTCTAATTTTGTAAATTTACAAACAAATGCTAAGTTTTCCATTTAAGATCAGAAAGCATGTTAGGCTATACTTTTTGGATTGCCATTCCATATTTAGAAAACCATGTCCACAAAAAATAATCTATACAATCACATCAGCTACAGTGTATAAGCAGCATGCAGTAAAATATCATATTAACTGCCACATCACATGCCACAGAAAGTCATGACCTTATACACACACCTGCACATACCTCAAAAGAAAGAAAATCAAAAGGCCTGGCCTTTACTCTGCCTATGGCTAAGGTGAACATCAATATTTACTAGTCTGTAATGCAGACACACACATTGGCACTCTCAGTATTAACCAAAAAGTATCTTTAGTACCACTGAATTATGAAGTTAATAATAAACCTCTTTGAATTAGCCAGCTAACAATCAAGTACAAATCAATTGAGACTTGTTTTATTTTGGTATCACTGTAAAACAAAACCCTTACTTTTTCATACACACCCCAAAAATACTTTATGAGATAAGTGTTGTAGTTTTTATTTTAGTTTCAAATATCACCCTTTGATGTCAGTTGCATAGGAAGAAACTCATATCCTTTTTCTTTATCATTGTTAGCCTTTTTTAACTATCTTTAATTCATCCATGAAAGAAAGTACAGTTCATTGTGTTCCTGAGTGGAATTTGCCTTCTGATGTGGTATTCAAACTAATTTTACTTCTCAAATTAAAAAGGAGGAAGATTTTAATTCTGACAATGGCATGAAAGAAGGAGAAACAGTTTCAGGCCTGGAGGGAGCTCTGAACTGGAGTCAAGAAAAGAATAGGTCTTTTCATGATCTCTTTTTAAACTGTAAAACTGTTATTTTAAAATCAACAGTGCTGCTTGCTTTGCAGGCGTCACTTTGATACCAGGCACTACCCTCAGCCAACTGATAGGAAACGATACCAACTGGCAAGTCTACCTTCAGTTCACTTGAATAGTGACCTGGAAATTCATCCAATTACTCATTCAAAATGTAAACAAGTGTATCCATTACTTGACTAAATTCTCACTTCATAGTTTGAGCCAAAATTTCAACCAGTTTAATGGAAGAAATCCTTAAAAGAGTTTCCCTTTATTTTTCTAATTGAAGGTGTAAATAATGAATGAATTCCAAAAACATCAGGAATACACAAGGAAAGTATTGGTCTGCCCATACTGAAACTAAAATCTGCTAGAAATAAGACTTTTGTTTTGGCTGGAGATTGAAGTATTACATACCTTATGTGAATTTATTGAAGGAAATCACTAACATACAGCTTTTCTTGTAGACTAACATAAATAATGATGGTGCTTTTACACCTAAAGTCTAGAAGCTCAGTTTGCTCAAGTTTTTCTCAAGTATCAATACTCTAAAAATACTTCTGAACATTACTAGAGGAGCTTTGAACAGGACACAAACAGGACACAGTATTTTAATAAGGTAATCACAAAGAAGATCTATGTGTGAGAAACAAGTAAATGAGTAATTACCTGGGATAATAAAATCTATGTTAAAAATAGTTATTTAAAATCACTACATAAAGTGAAAATAAACAAGTACAACACACAGAGATGAATGACTCTCAAATACAAACTTTGTAAGCATGTTTTATAATACTTCATTTATATCTCAGATTTTGATTATGGAAGCTCAAATCCTCCAAGTGTGCATGTTGCATAACATTTTATATTAAAAGTTTAATCATTTACTTCTGTCAAAGAAAAAATATTATGTCTTCCAAAGTCTACTTCTGGAAAATTAATGAGTAGAAAGAGGGTATGAAAAGATCTTATGCAGTATAATCTGTGATTATCTCATTGAAGTTCTCTCATTTAGAAGCTGCATGCTTCATTTCCTTCCTTCTCATATATTCAACTACAAGCATAAAAGCTGAATACAATTAAGTATGAACCTTCTGAGGAATTTATTAAATATTTGCATGAAAAAGGAAGTGGATACTATTACACAAAATTTGCACATAAAAAATATCCTATGGTCAGAGCTGAGGACTTCCACTAAAAGAATCTTTCATAAACACTATGCAAAACTGACCCAGAGATCTCTAATCTGGGTTCCTAGTTACAATATTTTTCTGACGGGTAAATAAAAAAAAATGAGTTGCTGAAACTTCTGCACCAATCAGAGTAATGCAAACCTAAATTTCAGTTCAGGAGTTGAAGCTGTACATTCTTTTCAGTGAGCAAATTCGAAATTAAATTATTATTATTATTATTATTATTGAAATTTTTTTGACACAAGCAAATTCATCTCTAAAACTGGACCTTGTTCTTCAGCACAACAGTTTATTAACCAGAGACATGGTTGTCACCATAGAAGTTGCTTTGAAAGTATTATTTTGCTGACATTTTTAGATAATAACCTCTGAAATGAAAAGAATAAGTGAATTGAGTATTTTTTTCTTTTTAAGGAAACCTTAAATTCCTTTATTTTTATACATCTATTTGGAAGAGTAACTTTCCCCTTAGCTCTGTTTCTTCCCTCTTTCTTCTGTTTCTTTCTTCATTCTTCATTATTATGTATATTTTGCAATATAAAACTCTAATAATCATTATTATAGGTTGTTCGAGTTCTCTAATGATATTAGAGCAAGATAATTCATAGAAAAGATCCAAAGGCTAGCCATCATTTGATATAGTTGACAGTTTTCTTTCTTACTTCTTTTTCCTGTTCCCTCTTTTCTGATACTTAATGAGATATTTCTTCTTGTTGAACAGACAAAGACACTATGGTGGAATCTTTACTCCTGGCAAAGAACTATGGAGTAGAGTCACTGTCCGAAACGTCAGCAACAAACAGCAGGCTCAGGGGTAACTTCATTAAAAGGATTCTGATCACACCTGAAATATTCTTAGTGTTAGAGCACAATTATAATTTTGAATTAAGATCCATAGACTAGGGGACAATGCAGAGAAATAATCAATTTTAAATAATTCGAAAGCAAAGTACCGTTTGTTTGAGTGCCATAAAGTCAGTAAGAAATCAAATATAATATATGCTCTCTGTCTCCCTTATAGCTATACAATAGAAAAATACAGAGTGATTTATCTTTAAGAAGCAGAAAAAATATGCAGGAAAAGCAAATTCATTTTTATTTCCACGATTTTGCCTTTCCTTTGCCTTCTACAGTATCCCCCGTAGGGATTTAGCGGACATTGAGAAACTACCTTCCAGGGCCTGTCATATTCTGAACATAAAAAAACCCCTACATTGACCCTGATTTCCATAGGAAATAAAATCAGACTCTCAGTATTCAACCATAAAAAAGCATATGATTTGAGGAAAATAATTTTATCTAAGTGTTCTCTAGAGAACTTCTGCAGGCTTCAGTGGCTGAGCTCTCACGAAGTCTAATTCTAATTCAGATGTATAAAAATCTCAACTCTCTGGCTCTGCAGCACATACAGCACTGAATTGTTTTTAAAGCCCTATAATACATTAAAAAAAAAAAAAAAAAACCCTTGAATATATTCTGTCTTGATCAAAGCACCCGAGAAACTTCTTTTCAGTTCTGGAAACACAAGAGGAGTGCTAAAAAAGCCTCAAAACATGTTCCATTAACGGTAAGCAGTATATCTTATGAAGCCAGTAAAACAAGCTTACAGAAACATAAATACCTTGATGAAATTTAAAGACAGAATCAAGCTGAACAATTTAATTGGTCTGGTTCCAGATGAAAATTCGAAACCTCACTTCTGGCATTAATTTAAACTTTGAGCCTGAGTTCTAGCTAGCAGAATCATAGGCCTCTTTTGTGAGGACTTGACTAAAAAATTTGAAAGTCAGGGTGTCACAGTAAATTCTGAAGATGTGCTGTCTGAGGTGAAATTGCTTGTTTCTTTTCACAGTCAGTCAAGCTCAACAAGCAAGTGATAAATCCTTGTCCCAGGAACTCATGGAAGAAAACTCTTCTTATCTTGTTAATTCAATGCTGCTTTTTAAGACTGACATTCCAGCTCAGCCTTATGCAATACCTTTTTCACTAACGCATTTTAGGGGTGTACTTATTTCATCACTTTTTTTTTCTCTATGCTTTTTATTTGAGCAAAGCAATATGTCAACATGTTAATTTAAAAACTCAAGAGGTAGAATCTATATCCATAAAAAAACCCCCTGAAGTCTAACCTTAAAAAATTCTCTGATGCAAATCTGATTCTTCCAGTGAAATAGTGAGATGTTATTTTGGGGAAAGAAAAAATAAATACTTTTCAGTAATGAAACTCTAACCTGTAGAGAGAAACATATTCTTTCTTTTAGTTTTAATGTATTGCAATATTACCTCAGGATTAGGCTTTGCTTGTGCTTTTTATCTGGGCAAAATTGTCTGGCAACACATTTTTCAATAGGAGCTCTTTTAATTAGGATTTTTAAAGACTAATATCTACAAATAATGCACATACTGGAGAAATCATTCTTGGAGGTTCCCCAAACAAACATATTCTATATTAGTCTGTATGAGGGGAAAAAACAAAAAGGCCTAAGGATGGTTGGAATTTCTTACTGTCCTGGATAAATACATTTGCTAAACAATAACTTGAGTTCCTGAGACTAGAAACTACTTATTTAAAAGTTGTTGTCCTTACAGATTTGGGCTTTGTAATTGCAACACTTGGCACCTCTGAAGAAAGACCTAAAACTTTTTACAGGTGGATGCCTTCTAGGAGTGACATAGCCTACTTTGATCAAGCATATAGAGAGCCTGGCATCTCTGCAAACCTTTCTTGGATTTAATGAATGCTTTGCTAAATCACACGTAGACAACTCCTTTGTAGACATCTGTATTTAAGGGTCTGAATTTGAATTCCACTTTTAAAAGTGTAGTAACCAAGCTGTTCAAATTGCTTGGTGAAGTAACTCTTTGAGCCATTTAATTATGCAACTGCTCTTAACTTTGTCTGGGGTGATGTACACCCCTATGGAAAGCAATCTGTTGTATCCTCTGATACAACACAAGAGGAATTGTACTGACAAAGTAGTTGCTTAGATGTTTAGATGCAGAACCAAAGAGTTCTCACGTGGTTCTAAGAAGGACAAGTAATTCAAAAACTGTTTTAGGCTGTCTGAAATTTAAATCTCAACATTTCAACTTAAAACTGATGTGAGACCCAAAATGACTTTTTAAGACATTCATTTAATGTATATAAAGAAGGAGGGGTTTTTTTTTATTTTTTTTTTAACTGTTTCTGGTGACATATGGTTCTTTGTGGCTGTTAATGCCCTAGAAAGCTAAGGAAGCAGAGCCAAAATATGTTTTGTGCACTGATGTTTTATAAATGTAAACAGATTAATAACATTTTACCTTTGTCAGTTATTCATTAGTATTAAATGAACAAACCACATACATTTCTTAGTATCTAAAATAATTCATGCAAGATATTAAACATCTTAAGCAAATGTCCATGTTGCGAAAATAATGTGTATAATTAAACACGGTTAAATACTAAGTGTATACAATTCCTTCTCTATCCATATGTCTCATTGCTCTAATGAAGAACATTTTTGTTTCTCTGCCATGAGCACAAATACAGGTGATGGTCACATCCCGCTTGACTGTGAGCACATGGATTGCAGAGCACTTTTTCCCAAGTCCCTGTACCCTAAATGAACACCAAATAAAACCAAACAAATGGCAAAACCCAAGCTTTCCAGATGACTGACTGTATTTATTCTCTTGAAAGTAAAGAAAAATAACAGGCAACTCTGTTTTCCTCTCCATATTTTCAATTTGAGCTCATAAGGCAACTGACTTACAGCCCACATAAGTGTTTTCTAAAAGGATTTTTTGCAATTTTCACTTTGACTTTTTTTCTGGTCCTTTATAGATCCGTGACATTCTGCTTAGATTACAAGAAAGTAAGCTTTTTGTGAATAGATTTTGTGAATTTTATCTTGTGAAGTTCCAGACCTCTATTAAAATCATTTAGAAAAAATACTTGTATTGGGAAAATATAAATTATGCACAGAGCAATATTCATTCCTCTTTTATGTTTTTTTTTCAAAGATCAAAGTAATTTTATTCCAGAATGCTGAGCACTTTGAGTGCATATTAAGACACTTGACCCTCTCAGTCAAGTTTCTGCTTGGTTTAATTAAATGAAATCATTCAAGATTTATTTTGATTAATCTCATAAGGCTCTGATAATTGTTTATAAATAGGTAGTAGCAGAATTTACTGCCTGAAAAAAACTCAAAACACTCAAAGTAGAACTATATGCTTTCTTCGGACAAATAATGAAATAATGAAAATGTTTTCTAGTTATCAGTGTTTGGGAAGACATCTAAACTTATTTTTCAACACATTCCTTAAGAACAGCACATGATTCAGCACTACTGGAGCAACCTTCAGTTTTCCTTCTTCTAGCTTTTTCATCCATAAATTAGCAATCTGAATGTTATCCTCATGCATATTTTCTGTCAAATGTCAAAAACATGTCAATAAGACGAATAAGTCGTTGTTTTAAATGAGCATATGTTGCACAAGGTGCATTTTCCCTAATCTGAGGATGAAAAGATTCTGAGAATATAGGACTGCTTGTTATGCTATGAATTAATTAAAAATATGTCATTTTAAATGTCATATTTTACATTAAAAATATGTAATTTTAAGAAATACCATACTTAGGATATCTTCTTCACCCTTCCACTCTAGCAGAAACTAAATTTAAATAAAAAATGTCTTAAATCTCAACAGCTGTATATTATGATTACATGCAAAATTAGTTAAACTCTCATTCAAAATGGTTGGTTTGTGACATCATAGAAATTCAAACTATCTGCATATTAAAATTGCAGCTGTTGAAAATCCATCTTGATACAGTAATACATATAGATTTTCATGTTTAAATAACCATAGAATTTTCCAGATTTGTCCTTTAGGATAAAATTAATTTTTTAACCTTTACATTAATATTATCTGTTTTAAATCTTGATTCCAACTCACCATAATTTTCTCTTGGTTGTGTTCTCCATTATTAGTAAAGAGTGATTTGTTCCTTTTATATATATATATATATATATAATTATTTACATGTTTAACTACTATATTTGTAAATAAATATACATTTTAATATAATGCATGCATATTTATTCAGCATTTGTCTGGGCAAGGTTCCTGAAAATCAGAATAAGCTTTATTTGTGGTTAAAAACACAGACTTCCAAAGAACAAACAGAAGCACAGAATTACTGTGCTCAGAGAGGATACGAATCACTGAGAGCTAAGCAGTGACATCCTCTTTCCTTACTCAACAAAGATGCCATTGGTGGCAAGTTTCTGCAGAGCAAAGCCGCCTGCTTCAAAAGGTTTGTCAGACCATCACGGGATTTGCTGCTCAGCATGGACTTAAATACTAGCTTAGATGTTATTGAATTAGAACTAGTTATGATCACCAGGAAATCCCATTTTTATTTTGTATTAAATGAAACAAAAACATACGTATGCTGGTCCTGACCTCGCATGACCTGTTAGACACTGCTTAGCCAGCATTGCTCAATTAGATTGAAGGTGAAATTCAACATTGCTCACTCCCATTGCAGGGTTCCTTGGAATGTCCAGGTTACATTTTGGAATTGCTGTTCATGTAAAGAGAGCATTATTTGGTATTGCTGGTGATTTTAAAAATAACTAGCACCTTTGACCACCTCAGATAAACCTCACACCTACAAGGAACTGAGAAATACTCTCTGTTCTCTAGAGATACAAGAATGTGTAAGCCTTTGTAAAACAGAAGCGAAACAGAGAGGATGGAGAAGCATTGGTTTCTTTTTGGTATTTGCTTGCAATTAAATTTATTATAATATCAAATATTTCCCATCATTTCACCAAAGAACACATTGGTTTTGATGAAAGGATACTTAATGCAAGCTGAAGACACCTCTCTTTCTCTGTTTGCAGTTAGGCAAAAACACAGCACTTAGGACCACCAAATTTCCACTTTTGTCTCATCTTTCACTTTTAATTCTTACAGACAGTTCTGTTATCTTTTCAGAGTACTGGAAGGCTCAAGGAATGCAACTGTCCAGAAGGAGCAAGTTAATTCAGTCACAGTAAAATGTGGAATTTTAGTTGAGGCATTTGATTTACAAAGCGAAATAGAAATTACATTTGATGGGATTCCGTTTGCAATCCTCAGACTTGTGAGACTGACAAGACAATTCCCTCTCTGTCTGTCATGAATCCTACAACTTGTCTCGATGTGGCTTATAATTCTGCTGTGCATCTCCTCAAGGGAAGAGCTATGGGAGATGTAAACACTTCTCATACATTTTACCATCATGGTAAATTCATTGAAGTTCCTGCACAGAATTGCATAACACAATACTGAAAATGACATTGCTGTTAATTTTTTCTTTTTTTTTTTTTTTTTTTTTTTTTTTTTTTTTTTACAAATAATGCTGCCCTAGCAGTATTCAAAAGGAATGACAGATGAGTTAATCAATGAAAAAAATAGGCTTCAGTTTTTCTTTTACCTTTTTCATAGAATTATAAAATCATAGAATGGTTTGGGTTGGGAGTGACCTTAATGATCATGTAGCTCCAAGCACTCTGCCAGAGGCAGTAAGATCTTCCAAAATCCAAGTTTCTCAGAGACTCATCCAACCCAGCCTTGAACACTTCCAGGGATAGATCATCCACATCTTTGTTTTACTACCCGTTGTTTTACTACTCTCATATCTAGTCTAAACTCTTTAAATTGAAAACCATTCCCTGTTGTCATACCCCTACACGCCCTTCTGAAAAGTCTCTCTTCAGCTTTATTATAAAGGTATATTTAAGGTACTGGAAGGCTGCTATAAAGTCTCCTTAGAATCTTCTCTTCTCCAAGTCAAACAACCCCAAACTTCAGCCTGTCTGCATAACAGGGGTAGTCCAGCTCTTTGGGCATATTTGTGGCCCTCCTCTGGACCTGCTCCAACAGATTCATGTCCTAATATTGAGGGTCCCATAGCTGGATGCACCATTCTAGATGGGGTCTCACAGGAGCATTGTAGAGACCCAGAATCACCTCCCTCAACCTGCTGGCTACGTACCTTTTGATGCATTCCAAGATACGTTTGCCTTTTCAGACTGCAAGTGTCCATTTCCAGTGATGCTGAGTTATTTATCCACCATACCCCCAGGTCCTTCTTCACACAGCTGCTTTGAAATATGTGCATGTGTGTTGGTACATGTGTGTAGAATGAATATATAATGCATATGTATTATTTATTCCCTTATTTGATACAGATAGATAAGGATTTTATCTTCAGTGCAAATTCTGTGGGATTTTTTTTTAATAAATACTAAACATCAAATATTTTTTAAAGTAACATTTGGAAGAAAATGCTTTTCAGATGAATGAAAAACTTTCTAATTGCTGTGACAGATGTTTTAAAGTAAAAAGTCAAAGTTAAAAAAAATTAAAGTTCATTAAATTTCAAAGTATTAGAAAAATGCCAACACTTCTGCAATTCTTTTTTACCCTTAAAAAACCTAACAAACTAAACCAACCAATGAAACAAACCCTCTTGATAAAATATATTTCACTCTTAACTGTTTAGATTTCAGTAAACCAGCGCTTCTAGCCAGATAAAATATTTTACAGTCCATGAACTGTTAGTTTTCTCTCACCTAAAGGACATATAATAAATCAGTCAAAATAAAAATGTAAGAGGACAGAGAATCATATTGCAGGGCAAAAAGCAGACTTCCAGCCACATGTTTTAGAGAGAGAATTACTTTGCTCCGATTATTTCATAAGGCCATCTTTTAAACACAGGCAATTTCTACGAGAAAGCAAACTTCAGGGGAAATTACTGTTGTGCTGCTGAACTTAGCTAGAGCAAAAGCCTGGAAAGGAATGCCTCCTACTGATAGAGCACCCTCCTGCAGAGGCCCCGACTGAACTGATGTGCTATGCATACATTAAGCAACCTCCTCTGAGACCTCATAGGAGACAGTTAGTGATTATCATGCTCCATCTTGGCAGAGGCACTTTTACTGAGGTGGTCTCAAAAACACATGAGAGTAGAACACCCATCTCCCCAGACCCATCAGAATGTGGGCTCTTGGACCTATTTTTCATCTGAGTTTCACTTGATAGACATAGAATTTTTTTTCTGAATCCATCTCTGAAGTATGTCTTTAGCTTAAAACTAAAACTAAAGTCCTTACTCAAGCAACTTTCTAGACAGTTTAGGACCGGGGAGTTCTATGCCATTGGTATTTAATCTGACCTTTAAATGAGCTGTAAGTAATACATTTAGCCTCATGTGATCCAGTGTAATAGCGTTATTCTTGCATTGAAGGAATATTTTTAAAAATCTCTTCCCTTTGATTTACACAAAAAACCTTAACTTACATGGTTTATATAACCTTGTTACAAGCATATTCTTGCAAACATATTTTCCTTCACTATTTAAAATCAGACAACCTGTGTAACTGAAGAAACAGAAAGAATATTCAATTATGGGGTTTCAATAGGACAAATGAGACCCTTCAATCATTTTCATTTGATTTTACATTTTAAAGACAAATTCATCACTTCAGAATTGTCCAAAATACTAGAAAACACTGTTTTGTTTTGTTTTGTTTTTTACTTATCCTCCTGTCTGTAATATTAAAGAAAATTGTTTGAATGTAGCCTTCTGGGAATACTAGAGAACTCATTGAATGATATCACTATACCTGCTTTTTTTGAAAACTGCTTAATTCTATTATAAATCCTAGGAAATAGTTCTGTGAAACCTTATGTTATTCCTCTAACATATGCTTGGAAACTATTTTTGTAGGTCTTCACTGCTAAGTATTTCCATATAAGGCCTTTTATCTCAGAATCAGCAGCTGGTTCAAAAGAAAATGTGAAGATTTTCAGCAGTTGCTGATGGTTTGAGCAAGCACTGACCCCTGGGTAAAGATGAATAAACAGTGGAGCTGAGAACAAAAGGAGTCCTAAGAATACTATTAACTCACAGCAATAAGGCAGACATGATGTACTGGGGTCAGTACAAGTCTCATTTGTAGATAAGCCAGAAAGAGAAATCATTCCATCACCAAAGAAAGGTCAACAGTTCAAGTATGATATGATTGTTTTGAAGTAATCTTCTAGTGACAAATTTCTGAACTATGAAGGAGTTCTTCAATTTCAGAAATATATTTCAGGGTCTTCTTAAATAGCACTTCATGTTTCTAGATGCACTTAGCAAAGAAAAATCTTTTGGGAAGATTTCCTAAGAAAGGAAAGACTGAAGGAAAGAGAATATTAAGTTTCATTTCTGAAGTAGTGAAAATAAGGTTTGCATATAATCTTTATAATTTCATGGCACCAAAGCTTTTGGAAAACAATATCTTTTTGTTTAACATAACTTATTTCAATATAAGCATGAAGTATAAGAATGATTTTTTTTAAATTAAATTATTTTTACAAATTATAGAGATATGCAGAATACCACAAATATAATTAAAGAAGGTCATGTTACCTTACTTGGACTTGATTCTTCAGTCATATTTTTGTTCTGATGTGATTTTTTTTTTTTTAACCAGAACTTTGGGCTAAGAATTTTATCCTTGAGGAAAAGAAAAAATAATTAAACAGCCTGTAAAGTACACTCATTTTCCTTACATTCTGAAGGTGATAGCTGAATATTTGAAAAAAACATATCACTGTTGTTTTAACTGTACTTAGATTTTTTTGTTGCCCCTATACAACACAAGGACTAAACAGCTGGGCTAACATACCATACCTGCCTTGACTCTTCCTATGCAGCAATCTGGGAGGAAGCTTCCCCACTTTTGAAAACCAGAACATGTTAATGAAGATCCTGTGGCTGAATCTCATTTCAGTGCTTTTGTGTAAACCCCTAGAAAAATGCTAGTCAGCTTTGTGGATAGTCAAATACTCATTAAAGAATATAAATAGAAAGGCTGTAGCAAGTATGATGATCCCCTAGCTTGATAGTGGGGAAATGATGAGAAGGGAATCTTTCCATTACAGTTCTGACAAAGTGTGTGAGACTTTATGAACATGACACAACAGCTTTCTACTCTAATTAACAGAAATTATTTTGACACAGGTGTTTCAGCTCCCTTAGAAGGCAATGAAAAAGCTCTTCCAGGGAATATCCTATTCTCTTTTTAAAAGTGTAAAAAAGAAGTGAAATAAACCACAGAAATTACTGATTTGCATCATAAACTCATGGAGGGAGAAATATGTTTGGTGCCACTTCTAAAATCAATAGAAATGCCATGTATTTGAAGTAGCAAAACAAAATAAGACCTAAGATAATTAGATAGTAAAAGCATTTAATGAGGCACTGAAGCTGGTATATGAATTGTAAAATCCTAATTTTGGAGCTTTCATAGGAGTTTTTTTTCCAGGCCATGCTATTTTATCAATAATGCTTATTGTTTTTCAGATGATGACATATTTTATTTTAATGTGCACAATTTCATTTCATTTTCTGTTTTTCTATAGCATTCATCAGTGACTATCTCTTATTTCTCCTAAGTCTGGGACCTCATTCACACCTCTGTTCATTTATTGTAATTGCTCAATTCTCTTGAGAAGCTTAGGAAGAGATATTGGAAAATTAACTGAAAGCTTCATATTCAGATGTCTGCTTTTTATGATCCTACAACTCTATTGGCAATATCCTCACTGGCTAGACTGTTTGAATTTTGTGTCATTTTCTTATGATCAAACCTCTTTACTTTTATAGTTTGGCATGATATTGATTTGAACATTAATACTGGTTTGAAAATCTTCTAAAACCTTTTACTCACCAAAAGCATGTTAAAAATTCTAGGGCTTCTACATAGGAGCTTTTGTGTTTTGCTAAAAAAGCTACTTGTCAAAACTACTGACACCCCAGATGCCTCAAAGAAAAGAGCATGTTAAGTTACCAAGTCCTGCCCTTACCTTGAACCCTCTCTGTTCTCCAAAGTTATACATTAAAACTGTTAAAAGCTTGATATTAATTAATTCAGAATCTTAATAATTCTGCCTATTCTGAAAATCCACTAAAGAAAAAGTTCTAAATAATTATGTTCTGAGGACATAATTATAACTCCAGCAATAAGTTCTACAAAATCATTTGTTTGACTTTTTCTTTTCCCCTCAGTAATGGTTTTAATGGACAATTTAAAATTTTCTAAAGGGAAATTAAAAATCAGACCCTAAAAGCATATTTTATGAGATGGGAATTATTTGATTTGGCTGAAGCCTCCAGACGAATTTGATGTAATTTTCTCTTCTTCTAAAATCAGTTAAGAGTACAGACTGCATGAGGATAAACATCATAGCTTTATTTTGTTGAACAAAAGGAAAAAAAAGTACTTTTCCCCAACTCACTTCAAATAAACATCTCTAAAGTTAACATGCTTTGGAATGAATTAAAGGAAAATCTAAGCTGCTTGTACCCTTTCAAGCAAGGAACTGTAGCACTAATAAGGACTAGAGGAAGGCCGAACGTAAATCAGATGCCAAGAATTATTTAGCTCTGTCTTAAGCTATTCAGCTTCTGAAGGGTGAACCAAAAATATAAGATAATGAGCAGGGCAAGACTGAGAACTACTTTCTTACCACATCCTTTCTCCTCTTCATTGTAAAAGTAGTAAACTTCTGAGCATTGACTGAAATGTGGCTTTTAAACCTCAAGAATTATTACAACATAGTAACTTCAATTACAACACAGATGCACTTAACCTGTACTTCAGCAGTTGAAGATGATGTCTTGCATGAAAAATGTGATTGATGGACTCAGCATAGTCAGTCATTTGGGTGGAATTGCTCAACAGGTTGTTGGAGCCCTGAACCATGTATCTCACTGTGGTTGTGTGTGAAGGCTGACAAACCTGGCATTATAAAACTTCAGGAATTCAGAGCAGAATTTCTAAGATAAGCACTAATAACTTGAGCTTTATGAAGGAGTTTCTCCATGCTTTTTTAAATCAAGCAAAGGAGAAACAATCCCTAATGGTGTTACGCATGATAATCAAATTTCCTGGTTAAAACGTGCTCACCCAAAGGTCACATCTCAAGCCCTCAAATCTTGTTGCAGAGCTCTGCAGTATTGCTTGTCTTCTCAGCAGAGGTCCGCTGCTTAGGAGGATAAGGAAACATTTACATAAGAATGTTATACAACTCCACAGTTAAAAAAATAATTTATGACTGACAATGAGAAAGAAGAAGCAAGATCCAAAGAAAGCAGCAGCACCACTGCAAACGAAGCACTAGATTGCAATTTGGTGGGTTTTTCTTCTTTGGTTTGTTTGGTTTTTGGGTTTTTTCCCAAATATATAATATCGTATATAATTGGAGAAAAAGAGCTTCTTCTAGTTTGTTTTGTGGTGCACTTCTCCTTACCTGAGAGGAAGGGACTTCTACAGTATAGAATTTTTAATACAAAAATATGCTTATTAAATATTTGAAAAGGTGCGTACCAAATTCCCTAACTTAATTAAAATGTAGAGAAGTTTCTGGTTTACTGGCACAATGTCATTTCTGTGTTCCTGTAGTGATTACTTAATGTTCATGTCACTTAGCCTACACTAGAAGCTTAATTTTGTGGTTTTGGGGCTGACTTCAGTTAAAAAAAAAAAAAAAAAAAAAGAGAGAGAGAACTTGCATGAGCTATTTTATTCAAAAATAATTTCTCCTCTCTCACAAAGTTTTTTCTCAGCCATAAGTGTTCTCTTTGGGGCATACACAAAACAAAAATCTAAATTGTGGTCACAGTGAGATCATCATACCATGATCTTTGCTCTCAATTGCCCTGTTGTTTCACGACTGACAAAAGAAATGCCTCAGTTGTCAGTGCCTCTTGTGCTTGCCCCAGTGGCATGTGAATTTCTAGCTAAACTGTGCAGTCATTTTTTCCTATGTCTATTAGCACCAGATCAAGAGCAGTTGGCAAAGAGCATTTCCAGGCACTTTAACTAATATCTGACTCTGTAGTGAAACAAGTCTCAGCTATGGCTGTTTTGCTGGAGTCACACAAATATACTGTACAGGAGGTAATTCAGTTCAGTGTGCAAACAGGCTGATGTCAGTAACAGAAACTGAATAAAGCCATTACTTCATGGCTTCTCATTTAGTCATTACTTAAACTCCAGCAGAAAGATTTTTTGAAATTCAATGCACAGTTTCCTGCTCTTTTGATCTAAAAGAGGAAAATGATCTCTTTTCAAAGAGCCAATGTTTAAAAGAACATAGGAATGAGCATTTTACTACTGTAAACTGCAAGCATGTAAATTACTGGGAGTAGTTCCTGCCTTTGTTGCTGGAGATAAAATGAGAGCTTTGTTTAGCTGGAGGCGTAATGATTGATAAGCTCCCCTGAAGGTTTTATGGGGTTCTTGTTGTTTAGTTCTAGGGGGTTGTTTGTAGTTTGATGTGGGGATTTTTTGGCGTTTTTAAAATTCAATTTTGTCTTAATTTTGTTCATTTGGTTTAATTTTAAATCCAGATTAAGCTATAAATATGGAATCCAAATTCAGTGGTTTTAATTATTTTGTAACAAATTTTCACATCCCTTTTACCTTAAAATTTGATCACACAAGCTTATATTTATATTTTCACATTATTTCCTATGATTTTTAGGTGAGCATCCGATATCCCACTGTTTCTAATCTAGAAAGGCTGGTATCCAAAGCATGTCATTTGTTTGAATTAATGCATCAGAGCTTGAAAAATATATGTAATTTAAAAGAGTTATTTTTTTAGAACATGATCTAGATTAGATTAAATTATGACTACTGAAAGTACATTTCTTGGACTTCTGAGTATATAAATGAAATGCAAATAGAGGAAATATTTGAGAAGCAATTTCAGGCTTTCCTTTCCAGTGTTTTTAATGATATATGAAAAGTTAAACAGTTTTCCCTGTGGCTTTCTCAGCAGCTTCATTATGAGAAATATTTTGGTAGTGATCAAGATAGAATTAAATATATTATTCAAAAATACAAATTTTAAAAAATCTTGCTTTGTCAGAATTGTAGGTCATGCTAGCAGGAGCAATGGCTAAGAATACTATAAAATTAATGCATGAACATCTTATGAACATTTCTGATAAAATGGGATTAAAGGTAGTAGAGAAGGGGATGATAAAAAAATCCATGATAGTTATTTACGTCAGAAAGGAGAATACAAACTCTAGGGATTTGGGAGAGGGGATTTAGAATTATTGAAGTAAGTGTGAATAGAAAACTACCTGAAAAATCATTTTTCTAAGGCACTGGTTATATATATGTATGCTATATATTAGCTTCCTGATCATCTCATTTAAGAGGCTGTTTTCAGTATTGTTTGCCAGGCACATTCTCATTTATTTCTGTAGCTCTAGAGATTTTTTTTTTTAAATGATACTTAGTTTGCATTTTTTTTCCCAGGTAAAAATTGGTAAGACTAAAGGCCACACAGGTCTCCAAAACACGGTAAATACTGACATCCTTCAGCTCACGATTTTTCATAAACTTACTAGGTCTTTCCTTGTTGATCTGGAACTTCTCCAGTGCTTTCATACTTATCTAGATGAAGTTGTCTGGCTCTCAGGTGAACCATAAAATGATCCAGAAAGTAAAAAAATATTGCATACTTCTGTTGTGGCATCTGATTTCAGATATAATTTGTACACGCCTCACTTATACTGACTGGATTGTATCTTGAATAAAATGTGTTTTTAAAAATACTTGGATGCTTCTTTTTCAAAACAGAGTAACTGGAAGAGAAGTAGATTATGCCCACTTTTTATAAACTGTTTATGGCTATGGTATTTGGCCAAGGGTAAGGAAATTAATTATATGCCATCTATATGTACATATAACTAAAATATAAAACTGTTCCCTTACACAAGAGTCTGTATCACCTAAGTAACTAATTAGGATTTAAGTAGGATATGCAAGGAACCTACAGTTTAACATTGTTATGGAAAAATAAGTGCAGTTTCACAGAGTCATTGGGAATTTGAAAAACAGTAGGCTTGTACTTGTGCTGTTTTCTGCAGAGAACATAGTTTGGAACCCTTCTAGCAGTGCTCCCTTAATGAGGGCGTGGGGGGGAGGTTGTGCTTTGTTTTATAATTTATAAAAACACGAATTTATATATTGTGTTGTTACCTGGGTTTCCTGTTAGTTCCTCCTTGTTTACTTCTTGTGCTGCATGTGCTTTAAGTGAAGATTTAGTCATGTATCTTTAGCTGAAACATCTCTTCCCCTGAGCAATTTAGTGTACATTGTGCATGATTTTTCTCCTTCTGCTGGGTTGGGACAGATGACTTGGGGTTTGTTTGTTTGACTTATCAGAATGAACAAGATTATTAAATATTCCTAAAAATAAAGACAAATGTTGAAAAAATGAGCAACATAAAGTTATTTTTCCTGGTACAATAAAACCACAGAAATTCAGATGTTCCTGCCTTTAGAAACTGCTCTAACGACTTGGCTTCTCTTATGCAGTAACTTAGGTTAATCATAAAGTATCTTTAATCATAAAAGTATCAACTTGGTAACCATAATTCTATCTGCTTTCATCTATCATTAGTAAATAAGTTAACTTTGTACACAGGGGAATAGGTCTGGTCATCAAAGTATCAGGGACTAGTCATCAGGGACAGCTTGAGCATGGGACAGCTTTGAAGAGTCAAAGCATTGAGCTTAGCTTAACTTTGGCAGTGTAAGATGAAGAGGGCAAAATGAAAGTTGATGAGCAAGGAAACTAAAGAAACTGCCTGATGTCTGCTGATTGCTGGCATAGATTCATCATTTGCTCCTGTCTGGGACTGCCACCCACCCCTATTCCTCACCTGCATGGCAAGGCAAGCTGCAGCGTGCACGAGGCTGGCTGGGAGCAGTGATGCCTCAGTTTTAGCTTTCATGTTTTTCAGATTCTGTGGTGCTTAAGGGTGTAGTTCTAAGCCTCATATGAAGTGTAAGTAAGCTCTCTTCTACAGGGTAGGTAGACAAAACAAATCCTTTCCCAGATGGAGACCACAGACAACTGGTACAAGTTTTCAGGTCCAAAAGCATAAACGATGGTGGACTGAAGAGAGAAAACAAGTAGGATGTGACTTCATAATCTGAAGTTGTAATTGGACAATTAAACCCCAATATGCAAATGGATCAAAACTTAAAAAAGGGTAAGACGTCGTGAGTGGTCGTCCATTTTTGTGACCAGTTTAAGTCCATCTTGGGTGTAGCCCTGGCCAGGCTCTTGTCCTGTCCAAGGTGTAGCCTTAAAGGCCTTTCAATAAATACCTACTTTATGGTCTAGCTCTGTCCAGTCTCTGTTCCAGGTTAGCCTTCCCAAGGCATCAGCAGCACCAACATCTCTGGTTGCTGCTTCTCAGAATGAGGTCAAGTAGGAACCGCCTCTCATTTAATGGGACCTTGATTTGGATCTCTGCCCTCCGGCCAACTGCCAACTTTCCCAAACCTGTTGGGAAATGCCTTATCTCTAAGACTCTTCACTGTTCTGTCAGCTTTGGTTAATGAGCCATCAGATTCAGAAGTTACTGATGTGAAACAGATAGACAGCTGAAAAAGTATGGTGTTTGCACAAGCAAAGTTTCTTTAGAAAAGCAGACTAGTCCAAACTTAAAAATTAAATTAAAAAGAATCTAAAACAAGTGAAATGACAGCAACAGAAATATTACATTAAAAAAATAGAGCTTGAGAAAAAAAAACAAACAACCAACCAACCAAAGAAACCAAAAAAAAAAAAAAAAAACAACATGGAAAAGAGATATGAAAAGAAAGAAGAATAAACAAAGATTTCAAAGCAGGAAAATGATATAAAATAAAAATAAAAATAAACAATAAAAGAAGGGTAAAAAAGAATCTGAGCTACACTAAGAATTAAATATGAAAAAAGAAAAAAAAATGTTCAGAATTAAAGGAAAGCAAAAGTAAGACAAAGGTGTGAGCTAAAACTGAGAATGAACAGTTAAATTTACTTTTATCATACTTTTTATTACTCATGACAAGTTAATGATTTCCAGAAAAACTTAGATTACTGTTGCAGTGCTCAGGCTCCCTGGATAACTTTACTCTCTCAATCCACGCAAAGCATGAATCTTTCAATTTCTTAACTAGGTAGTCTGAAAATCTTATATTGTCTATTATTGTAGTAAAAAAAAAGCTATAAAATTAAAATATTATAAAATTGCATTAAATGCATAAATTTGCTTTATTTTATCCTAGTTTTTATATAATAAATCTATTTTCAAATGAACTTTAATTTCAGAAACTCAGTGGATATCTCATTAAAAATTCTCTAGAACTCTGGCATTTGTCTTCATACTCCCAAAGTTCTGAAATAAGCATATTTATTTTTAAGAGCCATATTTTTTTAATACAAGTTTGCAGATATTGATCACAACATACAAATAAAATAATCAAACACAGAGTCCCATCTGAAGCTCATTGATCTGCAGTTTTAGAGGCTTGCTTTCACTGCTTACTTAGTTACTTAGTTGATAGTCCGTGCTTGGGGGAAGGCCTTTTTTATTAAAATTTAAGTGCTTCTGATTTTGAAGTAAAATCTGTAATTCTGTGTCATTCCTACAACAGTCATAGTGTCACTTTGCAGTCACAGAGACCTTGAATTTTTGTTGCTGGGCTGCATGAGAGAGAATTCAATTTTTTCTACCTTTGCTTTCTTGCTATCCTTTAAAAGGAGTATTCAAAAGAGGTGAGTTTACAGACAAGGAGTGGTGATGAGTAAACCTGATGAAAATTGCATTTTTTCCAAATTCTATCATTACTAAATTATCATGGAAATTATGCATCACACACGTTTTTTTATATATTCAATTTTTAGGAAATTTATTTCTTTATTATATTTAGTAAAAGGATATAAAGCACTCATTTGGATTGACCTGAACAACTCAGAAGCTCTAGACATTCTAACTTCATGTCAACATAAACTTTACGCCCTAATATATCATTTATTTCTTCTATCCGTCACAAGATGGTAGTAAATGTCAATATGGGGGGGGGGAGGAAACGGTAGACATTTTTATAATAGTCTATTATCTAATAGTTTCTATTAGTTTATTGACAAGTTAATGCTGCAGGAAAAAAAAAGGAGACTGAAAAAGAGACTCCCAAAGCAATCCACTGAATCCAGTAATCCAATACTGCAATAGTAAGGGGTTCTTCCTTGCAGCACTTATGGTAAAAAATCTTATAAAAGAGTTAGGCTTAGTGAAATACTCACTTTGAACAAGCACTGACATTTTCTGTTCATTTTATAGATTGGATAACTCTGAGATCAAAACCCTGTACCCTTTATGTTGCTTGAAGGTAGCTCTAAGGTACTGCAGGCTCATCTGTATGGAGCTGGACAGAAGCAGAAACGCTGGAATTCACTTACTGGCCTTTTGCATTTTAATGGCATTCAGTAAAGCATTAGGCTCGAATTTGCATTATAGAGGCTTTATCCTTAAAATTTATTTATTCAGCAGCATAATTACAAGTAATGTTGTAGAAATTACTTAATTTGACATTTTTGACATGCTGAGGTAGTGCAAGTTTTATACCTAATATACTGGACTATTTCTTCTAAAGCCGTCCTTCCCATTGTCCCCAGGGTAAAGCTGGTAAACAGGATAAAGTATGTCCATCCATTAAGCCAGGATGTGTAATCTGTTTTCATTGACTTTTCATGAATCATTCAGCAAGAGGTGTGGAAATCAGTGTTTGCTGAGGAAAGTTTATCTGGTATATTGCCCCTAAAAAATATCAAGGTTCCTTGTGGTGAAGGAATATTAATGTATGAGGTGATTGGAGACAGACCTTTGAAAGGATGGTTGACAGGGAACTAGCTATGAGTCAAATGAGAAGCACTAAACATTACTCTGAAAACTTCTGAGAACCAACACTTCTCCTTTGTTCTGCATGAACAGTGGTAAAATATTTTTATGTGACTTTTTTTTCAGTCTTTTCAATATGGAGTATATGTCAAAACCAAGGTCGTCTTAATTATAGTCTAAAACAACTTCTATTTTAAATACCAGCCAACCAACTCAAATATATCTACACTATATTTAAAACCATTGTTTAAAATTTGGTGCCTATTGTCATGGTCTGGTCAGATGGTCAAGGTGCTGTAACCTTCCTCATCAGAAGCATCTTTAAAAAGACACCCTGTTTGACAGGGGTACAGACACTCTCAGGCGTAGAGTGATTTGCTCTTCTGTGAAGCTGCCTGAGCAGCAGAGCCATGTTTGCCACCCCGGGTGACACAGGAGCAAAACAGCAAGACGGGGTCTTTCTGATCTCCAGGAGAGCTTCTTTGCTCCATTAAGTCCAAAGGGGAAAGAGCCAAATGGCCCAAGAGGAGAGGGACTATATGGGATAGCTAGGGGCGGGGTTTCACAACTTGGTCAATGAGGAAAGGAATTGAGGAAGGGACCAATCAGGGAAAGGATCCAAAAAGAACCAATCAGGAGGGGTAAAAACCAGGAACAAGGGGAATAATCAATGGGGTGCAAAACATTAACACAGAACTTCAAAGGCTCATGGGTTGAAGTACTTTTTCTCACCTTGAGCTACAAAGAAGTCTTCCAAGGAGACTTCCCAAAAAGGAGTCACTACTATCTGAGGCACCCTGGATGCTGCACACTCTCCAAGGGAGTGAAATGTACTCTGTGGGTGGTGTAGGGACCACCACAACCTGTCATCCCTTCATAGAATCATTTTGTTTGGGGAAGACCTCTAAGATCATTGACTCTAAATGTTCAACCAGCACTGACAGTTCATATTCAGATGGCTGTGGACCAGCACCTCCAGGTTTTTTTTCCCACCAGCACCTTGCCAGCCAAGGTGCTGGTGGGAAAAAAAGCTATATTCTTCAATTAGGTATTTCCTACTTACTGTTAAACTGCAAGATTACTCTTTTGTCCTTCACCTTACAATAGTTAATTAGGAACTTGTATAAAAAAGAAAGAATTTTATCAATTTTGGTACTGGAAACATTTTAAGCAGTTCAGGTAATAGTTTTTTTTATAAACAACTCAGTCCAATATTCAAGAGGTTATATTTGATAAGGAAAAATTCCAAATTTTTATACTTATCAATAACTGGGTGAAGAAACAGAAGAAACAGCATTAGTGAGTAAGCAGCAGAAATGAGCAAGGGAACTGCAACTTACATACAATGAATAATAATTTAAATGTTTTTCTCACTGTTGTGTGTACGACATGTACAATAGATGTATTGTCTGAAACAAAATTAATTGATTTTTCCATCTCACATGGAAAGTGGTAAGTCATATGCTCCAATCATGTATTTAATTTTGGGACACACAAGAGAATGTAGACCACTTGGCCAGAACCCATCAAGAGAAAGAAAATTGTCATAAATCTAGAAAACATTATGTACAAAATGGATTAGAGAAATACGGATATTTAGTTTAAGGAAAGAAAAATTCTAGACATAAAGGCCTGAAGCATAGATGAAAAGGATATTCTGTTCTTCAACCCAGTGGTAGACAGCACGAAGAATACATTAACTTAGGGAGAGGAGAGAGTTTTTCAGGAAATATAAGGTGGTAATGGGTTAGATTATTTGGGAAATTGTCAAATTTCTGTCACAGGAAATCTTTAGAAACTGTCTAGACAAGTATGTGGACTGTGATTTTTGCCTTCAGGCAGGAGAAGGAGGAAAATGGACATCTAAGGTCTTTTTTTTCAGATTTTTTAAGCTTTGTTTCTTTGGTTTCGGTTTGGTGGGGTTTTTTGGTGTTTTTTTTATTATTATTTTTGTTTTTTGGTGTTGCAAAGATCATTATCCTTGTAAAATATTCAGAATAGCTTGAAATAATGTCACAAAAATATTTTATTTTTTCTACTTTCATAAAACTGTCAAATCATAAATATTCTCCTCATAAAATTTCTGAGATACTTGGAAGTACTAATTTCAGTGAAATAAACAGTCTATGTTTATTTTTAGACTTTTCAAGTACTGCTTCCTTTCTGGTGAATACTTTCATTCATTGCCAAAGTATTCTAAATATCAGGGGGACTGAATAAGTATTAGCAATCTTCGACATCAGCAAGAGCTGGATGCTTTCCAGTCTTTCACCTCTGTTGAAAGTGATATGTAAACTTTTTATGGCTTTTCTTCTTTTATTTTTTTAATCTATCTCCCTGTTTGACAGAAAGTAGATGAGTTCTTCTGGCCAGCTATTAGTCCAGAATAGTAGGATGACATTTCTTTGGAAAATTGTGACTAGTGCCATCCTTAGAGCACAGCAATAAGTGTATAATTACTTTTGAATGAACTAGAAAAGACTTTTGGAAATGACTAACAATGCTCCTTAAGCAGACAACACAAAATTATGAATATAAATGGAATCCTAGAGAGGCTTGGAACCAATTACTAATATAATTTTGTGGTGGAAATAGGCGAGTGCTAGGAAATTCTGTATTTATTCTGTAGCCAAATAAAAAATGAGTCATCATGTTTACACCATGCATGCCAACAGTAACTTCAAGAAATAGGATTTTGTAGTGGTATAATTATCATGCTAAATATTTATGTGGAGTTTTTCTGGCAATAACAACATCTGAAACTGTAAAGTTTCTGTGTGAGATCTAAACACAATAAAATTTCTAATCCAAAACTTCTGGTTTTATTATGTGTCATTTACCCATATTTTTTGAAAGGCAAAATTAAAATATAAGTGATATTTCCTTGTTTAACAGATGTCTATGATTGGAAGTATATAAGAAATATTTTTTATATTAAATGAACACTGTACTTTATCACTTAAAAAAAAAACAAACAAACCCCAAAAAACGACAACAACAACAAAAAGCAGCCCTAAGGACTGTTTTATACTTAGGAAAAACACACTGCTGTTTTTGCACTAAAAATTGATTAACAAATATTATTCAAGCAGAAATGTAATAGCCAATTAAGCAGTAAGCATAAAAGGCTATGATGAAAACATTAGACATAATTTCCACTTATCTATTTTTGAATAGAATAGGGAGAGAAAAAATATGATTGACTTTAGTACTCATAAGGATTTTTAGTGTTGCTTCATGAAAAGTCACTGCTGTAAATACTGGTCTGCTACTCATTTGTGAACATTCCTTTTTTAAAAAAAGGTTAAAGGCAAATTATGCAAAGAAAAACATTAAGGTAAAAGTTAGTTTGGTTTTTTTTTGTGAATTGGGGAAAAATCAATTTCACAATTTTTACCACTATTTTTGGCATTCTGGAGGATTTTATCATTAATATATGATATTGCTTTTTAGTTTTTAATTAGTGACTGTTGAATGAAGTATGAAAAATTTCTAAAATAATTGACTTTTTCATACTACTAAAAAAAGGGAAAGAATTGCATTATATTGTGTTGTAGAGAAATTTTAACACCCAGAGGGATCAATATTACACAGTTTTCTTTTTTCTTGATTTTGTGAGAAGTCAGACAGGGAAGGGACAAAAAATTAGTTTTCCTGTCCCCAGCCTGATGTCACCCAACTCACTGTAACCCTTTGTGCCCAACCCAAGAGCCAGTTGCTCACCCATCACATGATGTGTTTATCTACCCAAATGCTGAACATTTTTCCTAGAAAGATCCTGTGAGAAACAGTACTGAAAGCTGTACTGAAATCTAAAAAGATTACATCAAACTGGCTTCCCTTGATCAGCTAGGTGGGCTACCTTGTCATAAAAGGAAATCAGGTTTGATAAGCAGGACGTTCCTTTCATTAAGCTGTGCTGGCTATGATCAAAGACTGTGTTGTCTTTCAGGTGTTTCTCAACATCTCCCAGAATAATCTTTACCATAACTTTATCAGGCACTGAAATGGGGCTGGCAGGCCTGTAGCACCCAAGGTGGTCCTTCTTGTCCTTCTTGAAAACTGGGACAACATTCACCAGCTTCCAGTCCACTTCCTGGGACCACTCTGAATTCCAAGACCACTCAAAAATCATTGAGAAAGCTCTTGCCATGACATCATCAGGCATTTGAGGATTATTGAATTAATCCCATCAGGCCCCATAGATTTTTAGGGATACAGTTGGAGCAGCAGGCCCTGCACAATTTCAGGGTCAATTGTGAGCTGATCATTCTTGCAGTCGTGGTCCTCCAGCTCAGGGCACTGACACTCAAACCTTGGTCAATAATCCATAAGGCAAAGAGGATAGAGGCAAAGAATGCATTAAACACATCTGCCTTGTCTCTGTGAAGTGGGCATCATCATCCCGTAACGGACCAAGGTTATTTCTACACTGTCTACATTGTCTAACTGTCAAGGTTATTTCTACACTGCCATTAAGAGATTTGGAAAAACTCTTTTTACTCTCTCACATGTCTCTCACTCTTTTGTCTCTCACAGTTCTGGCCAGCTTCTACTCCAGTCGATCTTTGGCCACATCAATTTTTTTCCCTACAGTGGGAAGCAGCATCACTGTATTCTTCACGTGTCATCTGACCTTGCTTCCACTGGGCATACAACCTCCTTTTTGTCTTATTTCCAAGTTCCCTGTTCAGCCAAGCTGGCCTTTTGCCTTGTATGCTTGGCTTCTGACATTTGGGAATTGCCTGCTCCTGTGCCCTTCAGAAGGGATGTTTAAAAAGTGACCAGCACTGATTGACCCCAATACCTGCAAAATGATTTTCCCAGGAGACCTTACTTACTAATTCCCTGTGCAGACTGAAGTCTACTCTCCCCAGAGCTGAGGTTTTGCTGGCACTTTTCCTCTTGTTAAAACAGATTTTAAACTCTATCTCTATCTAAACTCTTCAAGATTTCTGTGGCCAAGACAGCTGCCAATCTCCACATAGCTTCCAAGACCCTCTCTTTTGAAAAGCAGTAGATCAAGGAGGGCATCTTTCCCAGTTGGCTCCCTTAGGACCTGTTCCATAAAGGTTTTCATCCAGGTTTTTTTATGAATCCTCTTGCCTGGGTACTGGATAACAGGGAAGAGATGGCCCTGAAGACCTCTCTTCTCCAATCAGTTCTTTTCGGGGTGAAAAGGACTAAAGTCTTTCTTCACAGGGCAGGTTTCCAGCACTCTGATCATCTTCATGGCCCTCATTTTGACCTTCACTCTGTTCACATCTTTTTTGAATTGTGGGGACCAGAAGTGGATACAGTACTCCCAGGCATGGCCTGACAAGTTCAACATAGAGTGGTATGACCATGTCTCTCTCTTCGCTCATAATGCCCCAGTGGATTCAGTTCTGGATCAAATTTGCCTTGGTTGCTGCAGCTGCAAACAGCAGACCCTTCTTCAGCTTGTTGTCCACTACAACCCATCAAATGAATTATCATCTTAATGTATATATGTAGCATACAGCTTTAGGTGGGTTATCATGCCTGACCCACATGATTCTGCAATGCATTTCCAAGTGTCTGCAGTTCAAAATTTGTCAAATAAGGGAATTGTGTCTAGGTGTTCACTGTAAATATATTTATACAATTCAATAAACCCTCCAATAACCCTTGGTGTTTTAGAAAATTCTGTGAAACTATTTCTACATAGAGATATTACAAAATTATTGTAAGTACTTAACCACTGTAATATCCTTTTCCTTCCTTTGGGGCTTCCCAAGTGCTGTACTTAGCTTGAGAAAATATTGCCTCTTGTATACTCCTTTTTTCTTCCTGTTGGAAACAAACATGAATGAATCATGTGAGGAAAGCAGGTTCCTGTGATTAAATTTTATGTGTTCAGTCAAAGCAGGAGGCAGGAGACTGTTTACCATTTGATGAAATTACTGTCAGGGCTGAAGTCACACTATTTTTGAACTGTATACTTCGGATCACGAATTGTGTTCTACCCTCAGATGTACACAGCAAGCAGTGTGTTTTTTCTGGTTGTGCCTGACTAGAGTAGAGATGTTAAAATATTTATTTAGGAATGCTAGAAATATCAAGACAGATCATTGAAAGCAAAAACCTGCAAACCAAACTTCACTCACATGAAATGCTTTAACAGGTAAAACATAACAGAACACAAAATTTGGGTTGGTACAAAGAAATGCCTATCTCTGTCATAAAAGACACATTTCTGTCCAGTACTCTAACAGTGACAACAGTTAGAACTGGAAATTCTTTTTGGAGAATGTGTGCAAGGCTTGTTGCTTTGTGCAGTCAACACCCTCCATTCCCAATGGCATCCACAATGGGTAGCAATGATCAGTGCTGGTCCATTTCCTCTGCGTCAGCAGAAGCTGGGCATACTCTTCATAGCACATGAATTCATAAGGGATGAATTTTCACTTCCACAAATCCACTACACCAAACCACAAAGCCACCAGCTTGACATCTCAGAAGAAACATGAAAGTGCCCTCTACTAATTTACCACTAAGGAGTTTAGACCCATTTGTCCTTAGCTACCTTAGAGAAGGTCTACAAGAGTAAGATAGTTATATTCATACTCTGTGGCATTCATGACTTTTAGATTTTATTTATATTCTATTTCTAATATTCCTCGCCTGGACCGTTATATCTGACTCTAATGTACTTGCAAAATAAACTGTTTAAAAACAAATTTAAAGTTATTATAAATTTATACAAATGATAACTAAAATCTTGGAATTTAGAAGAACTTTCAATTTGTTTTAAAAGGAGACTTTGAAAAAGGTATTTCTAAAGTTCTGAAAAATACATATTGTCTTTGTATTAATAAGTAATAGACTTATTTAAAAAATGTTTCTAATGTTTCTAATGTTTCCAATGCTGATATGATGTTGGAGGGTATGATAACATAACAGCCTTGTGCCAAAACACCAAGATACAATCTCAATTAATTAACTAAAATCTAAATATGATATTGTACATAACCCTCTTACATAGTAGAGAACAATAACTATGTATTATTGTAATGTAAACAAGTTCAGAAGGCAGTTAACAATTTCCTTTATGCCTGATCTGAGCTCCTAAAAAGGAAGTACAGGATTTGGAATTACAGTCCTCTGTGGACAATTTTTCCTACGGAATGAATATAATACTCTTTGTGCACCCATTGTATAACACACATGCTGTCTCCACGGGTTGCAATTGTGGGTTCCAGAAAGTTAGAAATGTTTTTTATTTAGGACAAAATATTTGGAAATGTCTAAGAGTTAAGCCAGCTTTTCTGCAACAAATTTATTTTAAAATTTGACGAATTGTAACATGATCAGTGTTGATGAGGTTGTGAAGGTTGTTAAGCATTCTGTGCTGCTTCATGGCACAGAAAATGATCACATAGTATTAAGCTGCCCAAGGAGTCCTTAACTGAGACCTTCATCTGCCAGTTTGTTTTCCAACTAATAAGGAAAAAAAATACCTTTTGCCATAAACAATGAAAATTTCCCTGTCTCTTAGACCCTTTCTCTATTGGTATCAGATATTTACTCTGCATATATCTGTCTCTTAGATTTTATTTTTCTTATTCGGCCACTGTCACAAATATCTATATTAGTCTTCCTCCTCATAATTTATTAGTAAGTTTTCCAGTATTTCAACACAGCTTTTTGAGCATCAACTTTTCAACACTCTTACTCTCTGCTTCCCTAGTAAGCTCATTGTGACTGTTTTAGGTACCAATTTTTCTTACACCAAATTGCCTGTCCTCACATCCATCACATGATACACTACTTTTTGGCCATTTAATTGCCAGAATTTATTCAAGCCAGACAGACAACTGATGAATTTTCCTGATATTTCCACTAGATATGCAATTACAAAATGACGAATCCCTGATATTTGCATTTGAGATTTTTCAGGGAAGGGGTAATTTATGTTAAATTCATATTCTTATGCATTTGACTAAATCCTGCTGTTCATCTTCTCAGCTTTCTTCTTTTTTTAATTTTTAATTTTTTAATTTTTTAATTTTTTAATTTTTTAATTTTTTTAATTTGTCAAGTTTTAAGACACATATACCCTGAAATATAATTTCAGTCTTGGTATTCATTATGTGTTCCACAACAGATTTATTTTATTGCATTCAACAGAGGAACATGGTTTTACTATCGAAATCTACGCCACATGTGATCATGCTTCTGGTACCTCTGCTGCAACAACAAATCCATACACTGATAATGTGGATCCAAACTCATCATCCCAGCTTTCTCAGAACTTTTCTTTCTCTTTTGCTTACCATTACTTTTATTACCCTTACTACTAGTGACACAGGCTTGTCTTCTGCAGATTTGTGTGGTTTTTTTCTGGCTGAAATCAGTTGTTTAGAACTCATTCAAGAACAAGGAGTACTCTGTTCTATTAAGTGTCAAAAGTTTTTGCTAAGGCAATAGAATACAGTTCTTATATTGACCAATGTCTCAATACTGGTAAATCATACAGAGAGCTGAAATTGTACAGCATAATATAGTACATTTCCCAAGATAACCATTTCCCTCACACTATCATGAAAACTTGCTGACCCATGGATATACTCTTTTTTTTTGCAAGCATGCATTTAAATAATCACTGTACAATACCCTTTAAGGGAGAAAATGCACAACTAGAATAGAAAATCTTGGAGACAAATTTATTCTACATAATGTAGAAGATGAAAAAAAAGGACGGAAAAAACCCTAGAGGAACATATTCGTACAGCCCTGCAACACTCACTCGTGCCTGCAAATAAGCTACTGAAAATGGTGAAAAAATTGTTGACAGTGATAATGTTCTGTACCTTCCAAAATAAAAAACAAAGTCAATTTATGCAAAAACAAACAAACAAACAAATCCACAAAACCCCGCAACCAACCAAAAATAAGCCTCCACGCCTCCACCCCTCCACAAAAAGTTTCCATAGTAATTAAAAAAAATAAAACCTTATCCAAAGGGATTACAGCAAGGAATTCTCAGAAAGACTCAGGGAACTCATATAAATCTTCTAGAGTGAAAAATAAAAAGGTGAAACATTATTCTGTGGTCATCTATTAACAGTTTAAAATAAGAAATGGTGATTACTGCATTAATTCAAAATGCTATAGAAGGAATTACACATATTTTTAATTCTCTCTGTCAAAAGCAATTGTTTATTTACCAGTTTGTACTTAGGAGACTACTTATAGAAGATTTTTGTCATCATATTTCTTCCTTTCAAATTTACCAAACAGACATGATGGCAGGTCATTATGAGGATAAAGTAAATCTAAGTTTCCAAAGCCAAAACCTCCCAAAATAACACAGTAATACATTTAGCAGAACAGCCTACAAAATTTAGAAGAAAACACACATTTATAAGCAGATCTGAAATATTCAGATGTAAATTACATTATGATTTCCTTGAGGAAAATAAGTCTATCTGCAATGGTAATTTAGACACATTAGGTGTCTAAACGTAGATATTTAAACTATTTTCATGTCTGAAGCTAGATGAGAAAAATGTCAAAACAACCTAATCTGAATGTATAAATCTTATCTATGGTGTTAAAAAGCTAAGTAAAAAGAACATTTATGTCAACAGGCACAGTAAATCACATTGTTTGCAGAAAAAGAAATAACTCGTTTGGAGTATACTATAAAAGTAATGAAAATTTATCCTATTCTGTGAATATGCCTACTCCTTACAAAGAAGGAAGTCTAGACTTTTCCTTTGAGGTTGTTCCACTGAATTTGAAATGTGATTGTAATTGGGTTTGAAAATAACGCATTCATGAAATGAAAGGATTCTTTGAAATCTCATGTTCTTTATGTGAGGGCAGCTGGAGTACATTAAACTCTTCCTGGGGATGGATGATCTGATAGAAGTTATGGGTTAAAATTAAAGAAAGGACAGGCAAAGGTGACATTATAGTGGGTATCTGCTGTAGGCCACCTGATAAGGAATAAAAGAGATTGGATGAGGCCCTTTACAGACAGACAGAAGTGACCTCGTGTTCATGAACTCTAGTCCTGCTTTCTGTTGGAGAGACAGCACAGCAGGGTTGTGACATCAGTTAAAGAATGACAAAGTTTTGGAATTTTTTTTTCTTGGTACCTTTATGAATGCATTATTTTTAAAATATGAACTTAAAAATTACTATTTCTTTTCACATATGTTGAGAATGCCATGGAAAGTAATTTTGGTTCAGACAAGATCAATTGTTTCACTTATAAGAATACTTTAGAGTATAATAATAATAAAAATAAAAATAAATTAAGAAGTGAACATAAATTTGAACTCCTTTGGAATTTTTTTGTTGAAAAACATCTTATTTCATATGTCTCTGACCAGAAGGTCAGTCATGATGAAAAGCATGAAAACCATTGTATTAATTCAAATTATCAAGTGAATGAACAATACTTGTAATGGCAGAATCAAATATAATTATTAATGAGATGCTCTCATATATGACTACTACAGGCTTTCTATACTTTTATACATCATTAACAAGACAATGACAAAATAGTTGTTTTTTAGCAAATTTTCTTCAGTAACTGAAGATGCATTCAGAGAAGGAAGGAAGGGAGGGAAGGAAGAAGTGAGGGAGTTAATGCTAAACTTGTTCAAATTGCAAAAAACATTCTTTTGCATCTAGGGCACATTAAAAAAAACCCGACAACTGCAGACAGAAAAAAACATAAATATGCTGCAGACAGGTGTGCAAGTATAGACCGGCTGCTCACTTGAAATGCATTGTTTGAGCTCCACTTTTTTCTCCTCCTACTAGTACTTTTAGTCACCTAGTTCTTTGTGCTGTTTTCACTTGCTTCCCTGCTGCTGCATTTTGATCTTTTTTTCCTGTCTCTCTCCCCTGCTGTTGTTTTCAACAGTGTTCTGCTGTTTGTTTGATGAGTGGTGAAATTGCAAGATTCCAGACCTCTGAAGAACAAAGAGAATTTCAGAAATCAGGAAATCTTGTAAATTGTGCTTGGCTACGGGTGCGTGCCTATTAAACATCAAGGATGACTAATCTTGAAAAAAAAAGAAAAAAAAGGTGCATATAAAAGGCCTTGTGCTGCATTTGTGTACATGGAATAACTTTATACCCTGGCATTCATCAGTGCATACATTCCTGGCACAGCTTGTTTGTCTTTAATTTTGCAGAACAAAAGCAATTTCAAATTAAAGGCAGATTTTTTTTCTCCCAATTTGCCATTCAGTATTCAAATAATTATTATTTTCCTTTTTCCTTTACTGATTTCTACAATAAAAGTGGAACATTATGTACATCAGAGGATGGTGTTTTCATGATTTCCTTGCATAATCCCTCTGTCTTGAGTAACATAAAGATCCCATTTTTTCCAGAAGCTTGTCAAGCTTGTCAAAACACACATCTACTCTTTGGTATATGTCAATTTGTGCATATTTGGCATTGTGTGGTATGTAATTCTCAAACCAGATGGACATTAATAAATTTAGTACATGTATGTGAAAAAGGAATTTGTGGAATGGTAACACAGCTGTGCATACAAATAAGCTCTTTTAATGCCATCTTTATCTAATGAATAGCCAATATGGTCTTGCGATGTCAGTGAAAACCAAGCAAAATTTTTCCTCGTAAATATGAAACAAGAAATATGTCAACAGTTATCCGATGTATATAATCTGATAATAATCTGATACATAATTATTTGAATTATCCGATATAGAAACATTCTTAATAATATCAGAAATTAAGTACCTTATAGCAGTTCAAGCCTCCAGCATACTTTGAAATTCTTTATTCTCATGCAGAGGTGAATCAACAAATTGCATGAGTACAGCTTTCAATTCTATTATCTGCATATATAATTTTCTATTTTTAACAGTATGCTTCTCAAGGCGGTGAGTATACTAATAGAACTTACCTGCCTCAATCAGTCTCACTAGCAGCCTCAGCACTCCATTTAAACTCAGGTCATTTAAACTATAGAACTTGCCTGAGACATGCTGTAGATTTTTCTGTACCCAACTGTTCTGTATTCCTAATTAGAAGTTAAAATTAGGGTGCTTATAGGTTTTAAACCTCTTGATAGGAAAAAGAAAAAAGCACAGTTCAATGCTTAGCATAGAACTCTAGTACAATTCGGGAAGAATTTCAAAAGAGAGGTACAAAGCTGTCTAGAAATGGAAGAGTCTGAGGCTACCTAAGCTATCCTGACGACTCTTGGTGACCAGCTCTAAAGCTGTAGCAATATCTCTTCTATTCTATCTATTCTAAAATAGCAAATTGCAAACTATATTAGCCAATGTGTTCTGATATTCTGTCTGGAGTTTGCATAAAAATTCTTATTATTAGGTATATCTGCATCAGTAGAATTCTTTGGCTGAAAGAACCACAAATTTGATAATACACAGGACATCGGGAACCTTCTCCAGACTCTTAGACTTTTGCACCTGAGTTTATCACTCTTAGTAAAAATAAGTAATGTTTTCTGGATGTGAAGTCAAGCTTCTTAAAGTGGAGAATGCTCTTCCAGCAGAGGTCAGAACAAGTATCCAATGTTGTCACATGATTCCTTACTCATGATCCTGCAAAAAAATCCCTGCTTTGCTGTTCAAAAAAATAAAATTTGCACTAGATTCCTGTTAGCAATTTATTTCTACTGCTGTGACTGTGAGCTCTTAACTGTAGTCATCTTTTTTGTCTCCCTGGGCTTTTAATGTGAATGATAATTTAACTAATTGGGATTAAGATGGGAGCAAATATCTCTGCTGTCATCCACTGTTTTTAAATACAAATGATGTTCTTTATTCAGGACAGTTTTCTGAAGGTTTTTTTTAATACTGAGTTCTAGTCAGGATATTTGCAGTATTACATAATATTTCTTTAATCTGGGTCTCAAAATGGTTACTGATACTAAATAAAGTTCCGACAGTGATGCAGCTATGCTGCAAAGATTTTGTTTTCAGTAATTTACTTAGAGAAGTGCTTTAGCCTCACCAGGGGTGAAATATTCCATCTGTAGAAGTAAGAATGGTATAAATTTTATTGGTAACCACAGTTAGTTCATGCTAGCTTTTTCTAAAGTCATGTTCTCAATGCCTTAGCACTGAGGCTAAGAATTAGAATGGAAGTGTTGAATTAAGCATTGGATAATTCTCTTTTAATGAAATTCCATTTTTGCATTAATGCAGTTGATTACTAATTGGCTTCTTTTTACATTCAAGTAAGGGCAGATTCTACATTCTCAAATAGCTCAAGTTGCTGAAAGCTTATAAAGCTATGCCTCCACTGTCTCTTCTCCTGCTGTGCTTGACTTCTTAATGCTTTTGATCTTGCATGGAGTTAGAAAGTGGTTTTTATTCTGTTTGCAGCATAATACTTCTACTTTACCTTGGTGATTTGATGTAAAGGGCTCAAAGAAGGGGTGTCTCCTTGTCCCGGTACAGTGGATACAGAGATCCATTGAATTCTACAGTTTCTTGAATTCTGCCCCTTCTATAATTGCTAAAACATTTCTAGAAGCTCTCTGAAATGCCTGATTCCCTCAGGTCTGGAATCATAAATGGGTAAGGCATTTTGTAAACTGCCGACATACATCCTGAGCTATGTCTGACTACAAATCCCATGTACTGTTGCATCAAGCAACATCAGAACATTGTCAGAAAACTTTAAAGATTTTTAACTTATAGCATCCTTGGGGAGTGCTTTAAGTCCGGGACAAACCATCCCAGGAATTTGCAATCCAAGTGTCCCTACAGCCACGCTCAGGGATGCCAACTGTGAAGTCATGCAGGAACATTAATGTCCTGGCCTGGAGGCTTCCCTAGGCATCACTCTATGCATCTTTCACTCTATCTTCTTGGAAGCAGTGAATTCTTGCTGTGCGTTGTTAAATGTTGGATTCAACTTTGAATTACAACTAGCAGAGCTGTCATTCTGACTAAAGGTTGTGCATTGAATAATTTCCCTGCTGTATCTGCATTAGTTACAGTTTTGAAATTGTTAGGAACACCAGAGTTTTAATATTTATAAATTCTTCTCTGATTTCCTTCTTTGATAAATTTCTTTAAAGCTCACTAAGAAATACAATGGATTCACCTAGTGAGAGCAAGTTCAGAAGAGGAAAGAAGAGAGCTCCAAGTATATTATAGGTTCAAGTCTACTATTTATGCATATAGTGAATTTATATTCTTCCAAAGCACTTAACTACAACTGCATGTAATTCACATAATGGAGTCTGTAGTTTCAGAAGTATAAGATCAGTGAGGGTACTGAAAAAAATAATGTTATTTATAAATTGCACAGCATATCATATTAAATGTGTATTGAGTAGGATGTTGAATTTGGCTTGCTAATGGTTTTAATTTCTTGCTCTTATTTAATTTTCACTTGGACACATTTTTGTATAGACCTTTTAATATCCTCACATGGAAGATTTTTTTTTACATATTTATTTTAATTGCACACGGTGTGGAATGATGCCTACTGCAATATCCTTCCTGCAGTTGCATCAGACAAAGAGCTGATCTGAATCCCTAATCACATTCTCTGTGAGGGACTGAATAAGTCTACATTTTCAGGTCACCCAAAAAAATAGTTGTATAAATATTCCATCTCCCTGATACAGCAACTCGTGACTTGCAGGGATATTGACTGTTAACTATTTTCGTCTGTTTTTAGTGATATTTTGCAAGCGTGTCTTTTTCTCAATATAAAGATTTTAGTATTTTGATCACCTATTTTTTAGAAGAATTTTGTAAAATGAGAAGTTAATATTTTCTTTCAATCTTTCTTACTGACATATAAACCACCTGATTTCTTGTGTTCACTTTCTGTAGGTGCTAAGGATTAAAATGGATTCTAATGGAGTAAATTGTATGAGATTATGATTAAGAAAGGAAATGTCATGAGCCAGGAACAGGACACTCAGCAAAAATCCAGCAAAACCTAATTATCCTGAAGATGAACAGAAAACAGGCTTCATCTGAAGTTAAAGAGGTATGTAGGGAAGAAAATATTGGTCAATATTTTGAGCAGCTGAGGGACATATGTGTAAAAGTCTACTAAAGACTTGGAAAATGACTTTCTGGAGGAATGGCCTCAATTCTCAAGTAGGAGGTTAAAAAATTCCACTGCAGTCAGCTAAAAAGAAAAACAAACAAAACCAAACCAAACCACCGACACCCACCCCCCTTCCAAACCCAAACCCAAAGAAAAAAAAAACCAAAACAAAAACAAAAACAACAAACATCAAACAAACAATCAAGCAAACAAACAAATCCCAAACCTCTACAGTTTGAACAGCCTGAAACACGAGATCAGTGGCAGAGTTGGGTACTGTACCCTGATGAAACCTGTAGTTTACGAGTTTGATTCAATCACTAAGAAGCCATGTACAGAACCATAGAATCATAGAATTGTTTGAGTTGGAAGAGACCTTAAAGATTCCCATCCCTCTTACATGGCAGAGACACTTTTCACTAGACCAGGTTGTTTAAAACTGTCCAACCTGGCCTTGAACACTTCCAGGGATGGGGCATTCACAGCTTCTCTGGGCAACCTGTTTCAGTGCCTCACCACTGTGAAGTGAGTATAACGTAAAAATAAACTAAGGTAAACCATCTTGTAACTTAAAGGCAAATGAACTATCTGAAAGAAATATTTCTATTTCACCTGGCACTTCTTGTTCGAGCCAAGGTCTTTGCTGTGATATTGGGATTTTGTTCACTAATGTATATTGTCCAATCCATTCAAGTCATACATTGTTATGGTAATGATCATACCAGGTGTATAAGGTACTATAGAAAAATGATCCTTAGTTGTCAGTGCTGTGCTGTAGAGACAGTGTCTCTGTCCTATACGATCTTTTCTTTCCAGTACTCAGAATATAGATTCTCATTGAACAACTAGTTTAAATCTTATTTGCATTAGCTAATGTCACTAAAATTTACTCTGGGATGTCTAACATAGGTTTGAAAAAAATTACAGTGTAAGCTTGTGAAGTATAGATCCTGCTTTATTTAAAACTCACATTAAAAAAAAAATAAATAAAAGTTGCAGCACCTAAACTTCAGGTCAGGGTGTTAATAGTTTCAGGAAATTACCTCCCTATTTATTACTTTTTTTACATTTTATTTATTCAATATCTTTTGGTCAATGGTTTTAAAATATCTTTTAGAACCAGAAAGTTTGGCTTTTTTTAATTGTTGAAAGTAGTGAGATAAGTATCACTGCACTGAGAAAGGCCAGACTACACAGCAAGAGGAGGAGATAGTGCCACTGCTTGATGAAACACAGGGAACACTGATCATTCTGACCATCTCATTTTGATATCTAGCAGTTGCTATTGTGTGTTTGCTGATGAATGTGTTTTCAGGCTGATCATTTGAAGCTGCTGAAAGTAAAGACATCTGCCATCTTTATGCTTATGTGGTCTTAGACAAAACTCCCTCTGTTGTTTGCTTGACAGAGGAGAACAGCTCATCTTACTGTAGAAAGCCCGGGACCAGCCTTTCAACATCAAGCCTTTTTGTCAGACAATACCTTTTCCATGATCAAAGCATACAAGGGATGTGGTAGTCACATCCAAGTTCGTGTTCACACTTCTGTGCAGACAATAGAAAGAAAAAGAGAGAAACACATTTAGCTCAAAGAAACACTCTAATTCTTTCTAGAAATCTGAATTTTCTTAAAGAATGCATTTTCTGATCAAACGTATTAGCAGCAGCATTTATTTGAATTCCTGTTGTCACCCAGACCACCAAAAATTTTTTGGGGGGGGATTTCTTTCATTTTTTACTCCCAGTATTTCATGCATTCCTTTTTCCATAGACTTTTTTTTTTCTTTTTTTTCTCTATAGCCTTTATTAACTAAATATATCTAAAAATGCAGTCACTGAGTTGCAGACACATTCATGAACATGATTATTGATGATTAACAGTTCTGTTAAACCTCATTTATTTTCCCATATTTTGGCCAACATGCTTTAGAGTACAATGAGTTGTATTTAAAAACAACTGACAAATTAGTAAACTCATTTTTTTTATTTTGGAGAACCACATCTTTGCAGCTACTGAAAACAGGTCTGTAAAATCAAAGAATGCAAAAATTACTTCTACGTAAACCAGCTAAACATGTATAGTTTAACAACATCATCAACAGTTAATGGGGATTGTATCTATAATTGCATTTGTTTGCTTTCACATAATATCATATTAAATTGGTTTCATTAGCTTTTTATTGACTATTAGAAACTTCTTTACCAAAAGTTTAGCTTGCTTGTGTGCTGAATTAAACTAATGGAATTCATTTATGAATGGATATATTCTTTCATAGTTTCCAGCACCCTTCAATCCAGGTACTGAAAAACTGCAATTATATGAAAAATTCGGGCATTAATATTCAAATCTTTTACATTTTAAATAATTTATCCTTTTTAAAATAACGTATACTTGCATTACTGTTAGGATTGAAAAAGACATTTTAATACTTTTAAGCAGACCCTATCTATGACTACTACTCTTCACAGCGTACAAAGACGACCCAGCTTTCATTACATGGCAACTTCTTGTTTATTGCTTTTGCTGACATCACTCTTCCACAGAAAAAAAAACAAACAAAAAAAACCCAACCAACTAACCATACCCCAACCAGCAAACAAACAAAAAACAAACAAAAAATATTTCATAAATGGAAAATATTCAAAGAAGATTACATAACGATTTCAAAAATTCCATTAAAACAAAAGTTATTCATACACCTAATTGTCATGTTCTAGAGAGTGACTGTGACCTCCATATTAATTTCCGTTAAATTCCCATGACATCTAAAAATGTATTGGTTTCCCTTTTTGGGTTGCCTGTATGTTATCTGTGTAGATGATCTTATTTGGAAAAATGGAAAGAATCTGTGCAGAGGCATCTATAATCATCAGGGGGTTTCAGAAGAATCCAATCAGCTACTGGGCCCAAATTGCCCAGGTAGCATCAGGTTCAGTTTATAGTACAAAAGGAAAAAGCAAACAGATACACTTTTTCATAAATGTTGGTAGTTATTGTGGTAGTTAACTCAGGAAGTCAGATGCAGAAAATTCCTTAGCAGAATTTTTCAAACTCAATTGAAATCTCACTACAGTTCTGAATTAAAAAGATCAAAACCGCAAGCAAAACAAACACTAGCTTTTTTTGTTGTTGTTGTTAAAAGAACTCTGTATAAAAAGATTTTGTCACTTTGACTAGGAGTGTAAAAACTCTCTGTTGTATTGTAAGCTGAAATCACAGGTAATAATTTCAAAACTTTATTATTTTGTCTAGCTTTTATATCTTACGCAAATATATGTTTGGAACATTTCTGAATCTACCAATTGATTCAGAATAATAATTGGCTTGAATAATATCCATCATCTTCCATGTACAGAATTCGAGTTATCCAATTTCTATTTTATAGTAAAGCTAAATATAATGAGACATTAAATTCTTCTGAAACTGTCTTAAAGGAATACTGTAAAATTCCTCCTTTAAACACAGGTTTTCTCGAATTAGTCATTCCGGCACTCCACAAAATATACTGTATTATCCTGTAATTATTCTGGACATTCCAAGGAAGTCCATGTGTATACCATGCACATGCATTTCATGGCAAATGAAAACCAAGTAAAGACATTACTTTGCTAATACATATTCTTTGTTCCCCCTAACAAGGAAGAAATGTATGACTGTTTAGTCACTATAATCTTTTTACTGTAGATTTCACCATAACAACTCCAATTTCCTTCAGAATTTCAGTGCATTCACCCTTGCCTTATTTACAGTCATCCTGATACACTGTTTGTAATCATACTGTATAAAATGTATTGTGAGGATAAGGTAAAATATATTGCTACTGCTAAAATTAAGAAATGTATACTTAAAAAATCTGCTTTATTGCTGTCTAACTTATTTCTAGTCACTGACTGGTTTTTTAAGTTTATTTAGTAGAAAACTATTTTAAGACAAAGTTATTTACTAACAGTTTATCCTATAAAATAAACAAATTAAATTCTAATTCACTTCTCTACTGAAGGAAAAAGCTACCACAGATTTTATTCTAATTCTTAGATCCAATTACATATTAAATAAGTAGAACTATATTTTATTTAAGGCTGCTTACGGTTATATATATATATTTTACACATATACATACATTATATATGTCTACAACTATATGTATACTGCTTTTAAAACAAAACAGAATTAAACAAGCTGTTCTCCCAATGTTGTCACTTACAATAAATTTGACAAATAGTTTACAATATGACCTTAACTATTATGCCCTCAGCAGGAAGCTAAGTATTACTATCCTTATATAAGACATTGCTAAATTGTCGACTAAAGCAAGATTTTAACATTCAGCTTTGAACCTCAGCAAGACTTTTTTCCATTTCTTAGTTTCTCTTCCCATTGTTAAAGCATTCTCAGAACCAGTCTGAAACCACATTAATTTCTGCCATAGTTATGTGCAGTTGCATAATGGATGGATTTCTGCCCATCTAGATTAACAGATTGGATGGCATGGGCCTCACCTGCTGAGAATGGGATGGCACCACCAGGATTGCTTTGCATTTCTTAATAGCAGAATAATACTTTTGGAATAACAAATGTGTAGATTCAGAAGAAAATCATACAATTTACTGGAATTGAGAAAACAGCTGGGACCTTTGGCAAATGTTTCTATTCTTGCCTGTCATTGAGTGTTTATTCTAAAAGCATCTGTAGCGCTGCAGGCAACATTTTTTCCTGAGTGAAGAACCCTGTGTGGTAAGTGTTGAGTACCTCACATTTCCCTCAAAAACAGCTTGAAAATTTCCTTGTTTTTAAAACTTTTTTCCTTCATTGTCTAGTGAATGAAGTAGGAGATAAGAATCTAGCAAATATAAGACTACAAATATGCTATATGGTTTTCCACATAGAAATGCAAATTAATTATTGCACTGACAAGAGTTTGAGATTGCTGTGGTGATATCCAACTTCACAAATTAGTTACTATACAACTGAGATATTGTTTTATTGTTTTCTCAGTAAAACTTCTGTCCATGTTGTGTTCTCTTTCATTTTCATCCATATTATGAATTGTTAAATGAGTTATGAAACACCCTTAAACTACAGAGCAAAATTTCTTTGCAGCTTGGCTACAAGTTGTCAATAAATTCCTTGACTGTTTTTTCCTTGCTAAATTCTCATTAGTCTTTGAGACATAAGCACATCATGATAGGAAAGAGGAGAAAGATATTTCAGAGGCATTTTAAGTGAAAAATAATTACTTGACAGAAATAATTTCTTAAAGAAGGCTTTAGACAGCGGAAAAAAAAAAAAAGAGAAATTAAGATCCTAGTTTAAATTAAGGACAAAATGAGAATGTTCTCTCCATCTTCCTAGATGGATTGTTTGTATTCTGTGGAACATTTCTGAATGGGCTTGTGGGTTGGTTTGTACCCTTTCACTTTAAGTGAGAACTTGAAGCAAATATCTTGAACCAAAACATCCAAAGATAATTTTTGAATTATGCTGAAATTTAATTAATGTTTTTATTCATTTTTTTCATGTTTGACTACACATCTTCTTGAACAGTAAACAGAACCTTCTCATGTGTCTTCATCAATTCCTAGTTGCATTAGAAGCTGCTAGACTTTCCAGGGTTGAATCATTTATTTAGGTTTTCCAGTACTTCTATTGAATAGGGTACACATCTGGTGCAAGTATACACTGTATTCCCCAATCTTCTAGTAGAAACCTTCTGTTACAGAACAATCGTAAATTGATGTTTCCTCACAGTACCTCTCCTCCTCACTGCTCCTCTTTCAGAAAATGTCCTCAAAACAAATTTTCATCATAATTACTCAAGAACAGTGCCATTTGAATTCTGTTCCTCTTCTGGAGCAAAATAAATATTTTTCAATAACACTTTGCAGGTAATATAAATTCATCTTTCTCGAGTATTTTTTTGTGGATTTTCTTTTTTCGTGGGGTTGTTAGTCAACACTTTTTCTAATTCATATGATAGTCAAAAAAAATTATACAAATATATAAGAAAAAGCTGTAAGGACAGTACTTACTTCTTCCAAAACTTGCTGTTCCCTTCTTTCCAGACCAATGTTTAAATAAGTACAGAAGAACAGGTATGGAAAGGGGGAAACTATCTATCTTCAAAAACCTTAATCCTGGTGAAATGAAAAATATCTGGAAATAAAACGGGTGTTTATTTTGAAGTTTGTGATATTCCTGTGTTTAAAACTGTTTTTAACAAGGACATGAGACAAGGATATTTATAGTGTCAAAGGACTGTAAATTTTCCATAATTTATAAAACTGATGATAATGTAAAGGTTGCTGTCTTATGAAAAGAAAACGGCCTGAAGAAAACAATCAGTTCTATCAGTTCTTGCTAAAGAAACATGATGTTCCAACTTCCAATATTCAAAATAATTTCAAGTAATGCCAAGTTTTGTCTCATGCCCTTGGTTTCTGGCACTAATCTGATCCATTATTTAGATTATGTGAGTTGGTAACCTTGTAATAAGAAATTTATTTTCTTTCTTAATTTTCTTTTATTATTTTTCTGCTGTGCTTAATTAAAGCTGCCATATAGAGCTTAACTATCCATTTGAAGTCAGTGACATCAGTAACATGTCACTTCATTTGACATGGAATATAATATTGCACACTTCATGTCTATAAAATAATCTAGACAGGAAATCCAAGGTGGCCAGTCATGGTAATTTGTTAAAAGCATGAGATTATTGCTCTTTTGAATGTATGCTATTAGCTAACATTTGGAGTCCAACAGTTTGTACCAATTATAAGAAGAAAATTCCACTAAGAAACTTTAATCTTATGCAGTCCTGTTTGTTTATAGACAAAAAAACTCAAACAAACAAAACAAAACAAAACAAACCACAAAAACAACCTGTTCTCTGCACAAATCAGATAAAAAGTGTTTGTTTGGGAACTATGACCACAGAAACCCTAATCCAAAACTTTTGAAAGAGTCATACCCTTGGATTTGCCAGGTGATAGCTTTTGGTTTTCAGCTTTTCTCTGCCTTGCTTCTGAGGAGGGAATTTCTATTTCTCCCCCAAATATCATATCCACTAAATAATATCTGTGCAATATTTTTACATATATAACTCACCTACTCACCTTTCAATCTTGTCTCAGTCTTGGGTAATGGTCCTTTTGTTTAGTTGCTTCAGACCTTGCAAACAGAACATGTCAGAGCTATCTTAATTTAAACATTAACAGAATGTGTATCCCCAGAACATTTTGAAGTTTTTGAATAATTCATATCCATGGGAGTCTGTACCTTCCAAAGGGAAAGATTTTGGAGGTTTTAGGTGGCACATAAGCGATTTTCCTTTTAAGTTCTTTTAACATGTCTAATGCAATATATACTTGCCAGGAGAGAGCTGACATTTAATCTGGTGTAATAATAGCAAAACCTTTGGAGGCCAGTCAGTCATGTCCTTCATCTAACATGAAAAATGTGAATTTCTTTGGAAAAGGTCATGTTTTGCAGCAAAACTCATGTAGAAAAAAAAAAAAAAAAAAGACATGGTTTCTGAGTAACTGAAGAACAAATAGAACGTAATAAAAATGAAGTTTAAAAAGACATTTCTAGAAACACTGAGACATATATATTGAAAGAAGGAAATTCGAGGACTGGATCCAGCTATCTACCAGTAGTTAGGAGCTTGGTGAGTTAAAAAAATCTAGCAATATTATAGTCTTTCAGGCTACAGAGATTGAAATGTAAGAGAAAGCTATGTCTGTTTTAGATATTCAGAACTTAGGAGCTAAGTCAGCTGCAGAGACCTCAATAGTTAGTGGAGAGAATTATTCTACCTATTTCTAAGGAAATTATTTCACTTGCTGTTTTTATCTATATTTAAAAATGTGAGGCACTGTAGAATTAATTTATTAACAGACAGGCAAATTTTGCTAGCACAAGACTTGTGTGTATTTACGAAGAATTTTTATATTTCAAACAATTCATTTTTATCCATGTATTTATGACAGTATTTATCTACCATCAGGGTAACAGATGGACCATGATGCTGATGAACTTGCAACATAAAAGAAATTACATAGACCTAAAATCTGGAAAAACATCTGCTTTTTCCCTATTTGTTTGTGTTTTACTGGGGATGAGACTGAAGTCAAAAATGTTCTCTATATAAAGCTATTTCAATATAAAAAACTGATTTATCTTTTCTTAAATTTTAAGATTAGAAGCAGTCCTAAATTCAATATGAGCTTCTTCATTTTACACAGCACCCCATCACGAATTTTGGAGGAGAACAAGTTAATTTTCTTTCCTTTATTTCCAGCTTATTAAGTGAAAGAATTGACATGCTACTGATACAAAAGCTGTACATTTCCTCCATTTGGGAAGAGTTGCATCATTTCTATGATGATGCCGGTTTGTAATAATGGTTGGAAAAATGTTATGGTGGTTATGAAAATAAAAAGCACTAAGAGCAGCTCCTGATGGACGCGAAGCTCTTACTGTAAAAATAGACACTAATAAGACAACTCTTTCCTTAAGGCTGATGACTTCTCAGAAATGATGCCATAGCCATCGGCTTGTATTTTTGTTTCAAATCAAAGGATATGAAACAATATCGTTTAGAGTTTTATTTTCCTCAAGCATTTGCAATTGAAAAGCTATTGCTATATGTTCAGAGAAATCTTCTAATCAATTTTTTTCCAAAGAGATCTTTAAACTTTCATCCTTATAAGTGATGCAGTATCTGCTTGGAGAAAAAAAAATCTTCTATTTCTTGCAATGATGTTTTTAGAACAAAGAAGATTCTCATCAGTAACCAACTAACAACAGAATAGGCAGCTGTCCTCTTCTTCTTCTCCCACCAAATAAAACCCACAATTTGATCATCTTTCTTGCTATAACTGCCAGTAAAATACAGATACTTGTTCAAAGTTTCCAGACAGCCATACCTGAGAAATTATCTGTAACCTACCACTCAATTAACAAATATAAAACGTAGCATTTTATGTTTGTCCACAATTTGTGTCAGTCTTTGGTAAAAACTATCATGGTTGTAATATTAATAGAGAATTTGACCAAAATATATGGAAATCAATATCAAAAGGCAACATAATGGGGCACATATTTTCACTGATGAGCCCAAAGAGAGAAAAATTAGGTATTTCCTCTGAAGTTTATCACAATACCAGATTTTGACTGTTGAAACTACAGTCATCTGTTCTGTAAACCTATTCTGGAATTATCCACTGAATTTTCATCAGTCAGGATTAAAGACACTTAAATCTAGCTAGTAATATCTGCAAATTATTAAGATGAGCACTGTGGTAGAGCTCATTTCATGTAAGAAAAACAGAATGTGAAGAAAAACAAATAGGTTTGTGGTTCAGCTAATGAGGGCATAAACAGAGATAAACTTACTCGAACAGATGGTCATAAACTGGTCAGAACTAAACTCAAACAGTAAGTTCAGTAGGGTCCTGTTCCCAGAGCACAAGGTTCTGAAACAGTTTGCAGATGGGTGTCTTGACCTACTGCAGTTCATGTGATAACACTAAATACAGTAATGGATACATTTTTGTACCTGCAGTAGTACTCAAAGACACAACTGATGATCTTTGAAGGTTCCTTTCTACCCAAATTATTCCATGATTATATTTTTTCATTGCTAATGACATTTTGTCCAATCAAATCCTTTATCTCTGTTATTTTATAGACTTCTTTGAAAGAGTAATTTTTTTCTTACTTCACTAGTTAGTATTTAAATTGTCAGTGTTCTTCTGCTTAAACTAGCAATGTGAATGCATGTTAAAGAGCATGTATTCTCTATTTTCCTACTCCCAAATGGCTGACAAATAATTTCTTTAAAAAAACCCCAAATATTCTCAACCAAAAATTCTCTTTAAGAGAAGATGAAGTAAACTTTCCATAAGAGAGGAAGTGACTGAAGAGAATACATGACAAATTATTATCCTCTTACATTTCTCAAAAAATCTTCCTGTTCCAATATAATTTTGAAAGCCTTTTAAGCTACTTTTCTCATGAATATAGATACCAAACCACATAATACTCTCTGCAAATCATGTATAAGACACGTGGTTCTAAATTTGTCTTTTTTCTTTCTCATTGATTACATTTCTATCTTCCTTGTGCATAACTTGTAGATCAACATAACTTTTCTAACTGTCATCTGTGCTTTAGATACATCTTTTTCATTCCAAACTTTAGTTCAGGAGTACTTAGGGCTTTTCCTTCAATAGGTTAAAGGAACATTGCATTGTCCATTGATGGTCTTTAATTTGCAGTTACTTCAGATGGAATCAGTAAAGACTTTCAGTTCTTTTAAATTTCATCAAACACCAATTCATCTCCTGACCTTTGAAGACCCTCTGTTTCTCAAAATCATGCTTCAAACAACAGGATGAAAAGGAAAATAAAAAGCAAAAAAAAAAAAAAAAAAAAAAAAGAAAGAGATTCACAATTTCTCTAAGTGTTGTTTTTAAAAAACTTTTTGGAAAAATGAGGAAGAATGCAAACCTCTTAATTGAATTTTATTGTCATAGTGCGACTATATTATTAAAGTTTCAGATAAAGATTTTTATTAGGAACACATATACATGCATACAAGTATGGTTAGTTCTTTCCCCCTTTTCTGCAACTTCCCAAAGGAAAATAACCAATTTTTTCATCAAATATTTTAATTTAAGCTTAGCATGTTCACTCATTTCCATTAACTGTTAGCATTCTATACCTTGTTAATAAAACCCTTAAAAATTTAAAGTACTGATCTTTGTAAATTTCAATTTTACATCTTGTATAACAGTATTTATAAGTTAGTGTCTATAATATAGATAGTGGCATTGGGAACTCTGGGAAATTTTCTTCAAAATTAAGTTGATACTTTAGTTAGAGACTCAAAGGACTGCTACAAAGATGAAGCACAATATTCATGTACATTCACAGAAAGTATTCATGAATAAATGCAGATCACATTCACCTGTTTTCTATTTACACAATTTGCAGTTTTCCTCTCTCTCATTTTATGCCTGCAATAGCAAAGCTGCAGAGCCAAGAGGACAGAGAATTCCCATGTTCCCAGTCTAACTCAGCGTGTCTTGGTTTGGAAAGACAGGTACCTGCCAGGGAAAGCTGAAGTTTCCCTTAGAATAGAGAATGTAAACCCCTCACCCCCCACCAGATTATAATTTTGCAATTAAGGGCTTTCAGGCAAAGATTTGGGAATAGGAATAACAGTTCTTTACTAGGAATATTAACAGTACGAGTGTAGTAGAAAACAAAACCACCCAACCAAACAAGCAAACAAATAAACAAGCAATCCTGGAAAACCCTGACAGAGTCAGAGCTACAACCTGACACCCTGTTGGTCAGGGTGTTGGAAGCAGTCCACAAGTGAGTCCTCCTGGAGTGGCAGATGTGGTTCTGTTGAAGTAGAGATGATCCAGTAGATAGGGTCCAGTGATGGTGAAAAGGGATCCAGTCTTCCTCCGGTAATCGGGCGAAGCCAGAGAGCTTCCTGTTCCGGAGTCCCAGTTTTATCCAGGTAGGAATGGTTGGCTCCCTCCACTGGGTGGAGCATCTCACAATAGGATGATGGAATGTGGATGTACTATCTTGGGGAGGGTAGAGGTGTCTTAATGGTCCTTTAACAGAAAATATTCCCCTGGAGGGAGGATGGGCAGTGAAAGAGATAAGAAACAACGCCCTACCTGGTTTTAACAGTTGGCCCATTATTAAAAGACACCCGCCCCCCTCCTCCCAGAGTTACAAGAGATAAAGGAGAACAATTCCCCAACTGCTTTCAGCAGTTGAAATAGAATACACATTTTAGGTTCCATAACCCAAAACACTGTGGAATCAGGACTCTTTGTGCTGCTACATCCAGACTTGATGTTTTAAAGTGTCCAAGTGTTTCAAAGTTTAGTAATACAAGTTGAAGTGGCATGATGTACTATTGCTACTTTGAAATGTCATATAGTTTCTTCTAACTTAGCAAAAGGGATTTTACTTTTAAACATTCTTTTGTTTAAATATTTTACTATTGCACATTGATGTGTTCAAAAAAGGGCATGGCCTCTTTAGTAATATTAATGTGCTACAGAAACAGTAAGAGTCATGCTTTTTGTCCTGCATGCTGGATGTATACCTCAAAGCCTTTAAAGCAACTGTCATTTCACAAATGTACAGGTGGAGAAATTGAGGCAGCTGAAGGACAAACTGCTCCTCTCACTTCATCCCCTTTTGCAGTACTGCTTTGCATTCAGAGGTATATTGAGCTCAAAAAAAATCTAACAAAAGTATTCCATTAACTACTACTCTACCATGAAGATTTTGTACCTGTTTCTTCAGTATTCAAATTGGGGGCATACATGGACATGTGCAACATTTCTGATACTGTCATTTCCTTTTTTTAGGTGTTTTTGTTTGTTTGTTTTGTTTGTTGGTTTGGTTTTTTTGTTTTGTTTTGGGGTTTTTTGTGTTTTTTTTTTCACAGAATCTCCAGGTTGGAAGAGACCCTCAAGATCATCGAGTCCAACCCATACTATAACACCTCAACTAGACCATGGCACCAAGTGCCACATCCAGTCTCTTCTTAAACACATCCAGGGATGGTGATTTGTTTGTTTTTGTTTTGTTTTTGGGTGTGGTGTTGATGTGATTATAACATGCTTTGTCACTAAAGTCTCAGGGACAAAGGTATTACAAGCAGATATTCCTTTTACCTTACTTGAGTAAAAGCATCAAAAAAGGGCATTTCCAGTACTACCTTTCTAAAAAATGAGTGAACTTTTAGTTGAACTTCTCAATATGGAAATGGGAAGTAAAAACTGACTGCTATTTCCAAACTCCTGAAGATATTTGCTTGTACATAACTAGGATCTGACTGAGATACCATTCTTAGGACCATTCTCCATCTAAGCTGCAAACTGCAAGCCTTGCCTTTCCATCTCCACCTCTACCATCCTTTCTTTCGAGAGCTTCTAGTGCCTGCTCAAAAACAGAGGAGGATGCCAGAATGTGAACACCACTCTACAGTGGGAGGCACAAGCTGATGTTCTGGCACAGAGACGTGTTCAGTACAATATTTTTAGGGATTAACCATGTACAATGTGTGTTTTCTGGTGATCATGCTTTGGCATCAAACATGAACAGTGTGTCTGGCATATAAACTATGCACAAGCTCTTTTTAAACGCTCCTAAGGATTTGAAAGTATCCATGTATCTCTACCAAACAAGCTTTTCAAAGAGGAAAAGATGTCATTTAGCAGCAGCTGTTCTTCTTCAAAATATGGATATACTGTCTCAACATTCTTTTCTATCTCTTTATCTTACAACAATTCTAAAATATGAGACTTTCTATCTGGCAGGAACTACATGGGGAGGTCATGTGGACCACACAGAGTACAAAGCGAGCCCCAAATGCAGACCTAAGAATAAATCTATAGTAAAATAAAAACCTGACAAACAGTTTTTATGAATAAATAATCACAAGTGTAACTTAGATTCTACTCACACCATTTCAATTCATGACCTCTGGTGACACTGCCAGTGAGACTGGAAACGAGCACAAAATATAATGATTGTTAAGTGGATAAGCATAATTACCCCTTGGGAAGTGTCCCGTGTCAATTAAATTCATCTTTATAGGACCTCATTTAACAATAAATTTCAGTCACTAGTGACCTCCAATTAATTTTAAAAACCCCACAACCTAAAATTCAGGGTAAAGCAAAGAAGTACAGGAAAGCAAAATGATCATTGCACTTTTAATACAACTTAAAATGTACCTGACACTTCTAGCACAGAAAGACCTTAAAATTACATCGACAATGAAAATATTGCCCCTGAAAGCAGAAAGCTTATCCCTTAACCTTTTTTTTGCAAAAAATAAAACCATAATTTTCCCCTTTTTTTATGGAAATGGGGGTGCAGTGAGAGTCAGGTGGCCAGAGGGAATATGGGTGGGAAGATCTTTTTACTTACAATAAATTCCATAGCTATGAAATACTGTGAGGAAATTTCACTGGAAATCAAATAATCTAGTATCATAAATTCAATGTTCTTCCCATGCCATATTGCTCAAATATTTTTTCTCCATTAATACGAGGTTCAAATATGCAATTCTTCCTTACTCACTTGAGAAATGCATATTCGAAGATATTAATTTCAGTAATATTACTTCCCTCATTACAATTAAAATCCCCAGTAATGTAATAAATCAAATTGAGTATTTTTATGTACTTTAGTTTCCACGTTCCTAATTATTTTTCCTGTTGTAAATATATTAGGGTAAATTTGTCTAAAAAAAGATTTTCTATGCTTTTCCTTACCTGACTAGAGAAATCTTTAAACAAACAAACCAACCAACCAACCAACCACAGGAACCCTGACTTTCAGAAATTTGTGGGGAAAATAAACTATTTTACAACCTTGTTTTTGGGCAACCAAACTCTACATAAAGGATTTGTTACATAGTTACTTCAATTTATTATTAATAATGGCTTATTTAGATAATTTGTAAGTTGAACCTCACTTTGTCATTTGCGCAGTGTATTACCATGAAGTAAACTGTATAATCCCTCATACAAACTAAATAAAGTAGAAACTGTATTGTTAACAAATTCTCAAGAGAAAGTGCAGCTATTCTACCATGAGATTTTCTTTATTCAGCTAAAATGTCATATTTGCAAGAAACTGAGTGCTACAAAAATGTTCCCATGTTTTTCACTGTGCTTACCTGTCTTGAAGGACTGTAGATAAAACACAGTTCAGTCATGTCTTCCTCATTATTTTCGAAGAGTTTCATTTGCAATTGACCTTTTGCTGATTCATAATGAGGCATTTAGAAATGCTTTAAGTCTTGCAAAAAAGGTAAATGAAGCAGTGTGCAGACTAATGATTATGTTCATGAGCAGCACCAGATATTGCTTAAAAACAGGAGGTAATTTAGATGGAATAATATACAAAAGACCTGCTGAACCCACATAACTTTTATGTTATTTTGTCTACACTAATTTTACTACAGTTGACACTGATAGACATTTACAAAGGAAAAGAGAATCATGTTTTTCCTCCATTTATCTCTCAGATACACCTAAATTTTACATCTGTAGCATTTTATAGGTTTGAATGGACGATGCCAGGACGATGCCAGTTAAAAAGGAATTTGTATGAAAATGTCATACAGAAGTATATAATCACTGTTTGTTATCAATAAACAGGTGATCCATTTCAGACATTAGTTATTCAGTACAAGCTCTTTAGAGAAATTTAAAGTAGGAGGTGTTTGGTTTTTTCTGCATAGAAAATCAAAATATTTTCCACCTCTGTTACTGAAGAAGAGAGCAGATGTAAGGTACCCGGTACTCAACAGAAATGTGGCACTCTTTTGCACATGAATTAAAATGAAGGATGATGAGGAGGAGGAGGATTATAATTTTTAATTTCTAAACTACAGGTAGAGAAAATAAGGTCCAAAGGCAAGCAAACATTGCCTGCATTTATTTGCAAATAAAATATTATGTCAGTCCTGAAAAGTATTCAATTAAAGCTTAAATTTTCTGTATACAAAAAAGTTTGCCTTTTGCAAAGCTTTACTTAATTCTGACTGAAATGACCAATGTTTATGCATGCTAACTCTTACCATGAACTAACTCTTCAGATTATGCAGATTTTAAAGTCTACTTCACAGAGAATTATGTTAAAAGTAAATGAAATTATAGCAGACTAACATTTTTATGGAGAAATACGTACTTCACATTTGTCTTAGAAGTCATTTTGTTACCATCTATTCTGATTGCATTTTCCATAGATTAACAGATATGTTTACCTGCCTTACCATCTGCTGAGCTGACTGTTTGCAAGTTACCTGCTTAAATGCTGGCAGGGAGCATAAACTAAGCCATTTGTCACTGTATGTTTGTAAAATGAAAAACGTTTTGACATTAGAATAGGTAATACAGAAAACTGCTGCTAAGGAACAGCCAACGAGATTACATCGCTATATTTGGCAAGGTCAAATGAGGAAAAGGTTGGAAAACCTGAAGAGCAAAAAATCTAAAATCCCACCATGTTTAAATCACCTAGCCAGATTTTGAGAACAGTGAAACTGGAAAGCATCCAGTTTATGCTTTTCTTTTTCTTATCTGTCTCCTGCCAGGGTAATCATGGCAGAAAATTACTTCCCTTCTCTCTGTACAAAAGGCAGTAAATTTTCCTTAACCTCTCTTTTCCAACACGATAAAATCACAAAGAAAGCCTTTTAGCCTATTATAGTTAGTAAGAAGAGTACTATCAAAATTAAGCACAAACTGAGTGAATTTCCTTCACAGTTTGATTAATACATAACTAGAAATTACAATTTCCAAAGCATTTTATTAGAGGTATTTGTGGCACTGGAATACAAAGCTGTATGTACGTATTTCAGCATACTTTGGAAGATTTTATATGATGAAAATTTGCCTATTTTATTAGAACATTTTAGTAAATAGATAATTGGAATAAAAACATCACATTTGACAATATTCATATGGAATTTTATAACAAAAAATAGAAAATTTAGAAGTCGAAGATATTATACTTTGTTTTTGTTGCAAATAGTAATCACAAATGTTTCTAGGGAGATATAAGATAGAATTTAGAATTCTGAAAGTCACCAGTTGTATCTTTGGTATCACAAGAAGCTACATGACAAATATATACTTGCAGATTAATCTTTCTATTTCAGCTCTAACACATTTGAAACAGATTCCTTCTTTTTACTTAGCCTTCCTAAATAATTATCTCCTCTGCTTCTTTTTCACATAGCTAAGCAACAGATTATTTAGTACCAGGGCATGCAATTACTAGCTTGGACCTATCAATTCCCTTGGCTTTTCCAGCAGAGACATCCTTATCCCCAAAATCCTGCTTAGTAATCCACTGGTGTGACATACAAACAAGAGCACGCTCTTGTCGTTTCTAACCATTGTTTAACTCAAAGCTGCACATTTAGCATCTGAATTCTTCAAGGGTGAAAAGTTGGCAGATTGCACTAGATTTCTCCTTCAAGCCTCTAAAAGGAAAGTGACTGCCATCTTCTTTAACTCCCTAATGGGAAGAAGGATTCACAAAAATTGTGGAAAGGAAAGGGAAAAAGAAAAAGATATGCATTAACAAAGTCTTTTCTTAAGATGTAATGTTCTTAAAAAAACCATAAATTAATAGCTTAAATGGCCTTCCCCTTAGGATCAGCCTCTCATCACAGAAATATGACAGAAATAAGTAGGAATAAAGAAGAATGAGCTTAGAAATTTCAGATAATCAGCAGGCCTACAAAAACAGAGAGATGAAGTATGTACAGTACTTTTCTGAGTCAGGTAGCAAAAAAATAAAAAGTTACACTGGAAGAAATCTCTGGAAATTATATAGTCCACAAAAAAAACCCAACCAAAAACAAACAACAAAACCAAGACAAACCAACCAACCAACCGACCAAGCAAACAAAAACCACGAAAACCACCACAAAACAAAACCAAAAGAAAACAAAACCCGCAAAACAAACAAACAAACAAAAAAAACCCAAACAAACCCAAACAAACAAAAACAAAAAAGAAACAAACCCCAAAAACCCACTTCCCCTCAAATTATAAATGCTTCACAACAATCTGAAATGTGGTTGGAGTATTTAAAAAAAGTGGTGAAAATGCACAAAAATAATGAACAATATCAATTGTCTAACAGCAGCTTCAGTGAAATATCACAGAATATGTGGAAATACACTGAAATAACTAGCAGATTAAATCTTGACAAGTAGGACCTAAAAGTGGGTTTAAATTAAAAATAATGAAAACATGAACAAAACACTGTTTTACACCCCAAACTATTTTCAGTTTCTAAAATTGTGGTAAGATATTTTTGTAATGATTGGACTGCTGTTGCCTGCAGAAAAGGAAAAGAATGGCAGCTGGTGGGCAGAAAATGTGTGTGAAGAAACATATATTGAGAGGAGCCATGGGCCAAAGGCACTGACCCCCAGTACAACACCCATGACCCCATGTTAAGGAAAACTATTACAGTCAGCCAGGGACCCCCAGAAATACAGGCAGGAACACATAACACCAGAGATGAGCAGCTGGTCTTTGTCACGTCTTTTGTTTAACACCCACAAAAGTATCATTAATGAAGGTTTTCTGTAATAGTTTATTGTTGCTTTCTCCTGCTTTTCCTCCTCCTGCCCAGCTAGCAGCTGCAGGAGAACTGGCAACAAGTCTTTCTGGGTCTTGGAAGGGAGGTGGGGTACAGGAGCCTTACCAGTACTTTCAGGGGAAGTTCTTTTGGCAGCATGTAGCAGCTAATGGCAGCACACAGGCAGGAAAGACACCACATGGCTTTCCAGGGTGTTGATTAGACAGGGTTTATTTGGGGGTCCCACACCAGGGGGGAGCGGCATGGATCCCACAGGGGAGAGGGGGAGGGAGAGAAGGGGGAAGAAGGGAGAGAGGAGGAGAGCAAGCAAGAGCAAGCAAGAGAGGCAAGAGCAGCAAGAGACCTTCCCCCTCATGTCTTCAGCTCAAAAAGGCTTTTCCAGCGAGGGGGCAGACCTAAGACTTAAGACCTAAGACCAATGGGATACTGAGGGTAGGAGGGGTCGGGTAACAACTGGGTTTCAATGGCAACTTAGGGGGTGGTTTACAACAACTTGGTAATGAACCATACACGTTGGGGGAGAACAGAACCATTTAGGAAAAATGAATCACCACAGTTTATAAAATATTCATTAATATTTTTGTAGATAAGTAACAATAACTGCTATGTTTTGACTTATAAAAATATTTGTCTGTATATATAAGGGATGTGGAGGTTTTTGTTTGTAATAGGACATAGTATCTAAAATGTGACAGTATTCAGCAAAATTCTCTGCACTGGTTTAAAAAACAAACAAACAAACAACATATTTTAAGTATCCTATATGGAATATGTTAATCTTCTCTCTATATTGTATTCTAAAAGTTCTACATGAGGACAGCTGAAGAGAAAAAGAAAGATAGACTAATCAAATTGAACAGCTTGTTTTTTATTTGGGTAAAAAGGAGGGTAGAAGAAAAGAAGCATGCAAAAAGTATTAAGGGTTTTGGATTTGGCAGCCTGGCAAGCTTGCATTTCTGCTTATTAACTTGCTCTCCCATGAGCCAAGTTCCAAAACCTTCTTAGCCTTTGAAGGTTGCAGATACTTTTTAACAGGACTGGTTATTGACAGCAGATCTTTATAGTCTCTTTGTCTTACTTAATAAAGTAGAAACAAGAAAAGTGTTCACATGGAGGCTAAATTATAATGAAAAGCAAAACAAAAGAGTTTTGTAGAATTTCAAAAGCTTGAACATGCATGTAACTTTTGTGTTTGAAAAAAAAAAAAAAAACTAAATTATTTGGGACAAAAAGTCTCTTGTAACAAATGATTTTTGTTTTTAATCTTAGTGTTAACGCATCAGAGAAGTGCATAAAAACAACTTCACACAGATAATGAACTCAGACAAAATTTAGTTAGCAACCAAAATCAAAGGGAAAAGCCTGATAAACAAGGAGGGTAACCACAATGACACTCCTTTGACATTTTACAGGTCACAGGTTTGGTGTAGCAATCAGGGATGCAGTTACTACCTGAACAAGGATGATGATCCAATGCATAAACTCATACTTTCATGGGACACCTCTTCCTCTAAGGTACCCAGAAGGTGGATGCATTTTATCCAAAGGATTAAAGGATCACTTGAAGACATCCAGTGGAAAAATGTTTATCACAAGCCTGGGGTAATTGTGAGAGGTCAACAGTGAACTTTCAAATGGCAGTTTAAGACAGAGTATTGTAAATAACTGGTGTTTCCTTAAGCAGCTTTGCACAAAGCACTTCTTGAGCTGGTGGATGTAGCCACAGCAGGGGCATCTTAGCTACATCTTTTCATCCAATCTCTGGTTGTTCCAGGGTGGATATGCTTTACACTTACCCCTCTGCCAAATAAATGTGCAGTATAGTGGACAATTAAATGAGTTGCTATTTCATGCATTGAGGGACTCATTAGTATCTTTGTCAGAACTTTTGATACACCAGAGGCACTTAGTGGCTTGGTGTATACTAGGATGTAAACATCCTCTCTTCCACAGAGTGCTTGTGTTCACAGGTTTCCTATGGGACCTCAGAGCAGTGTGTAATGTCATTGGGGCTCCACCCCATGGCCTTGTGAACTGTCTGGAGAATATGGTTTGACTTGGCATCCGATACCGAGCTGGCATTTATTTTGCTCAGTGGCCAACTATAAGCAATGTATGTAGTCTACATCCTTCATGGCTTTTTAAAAAATCCCAGCTCTAATTATTATGCTGTGCCCATGTTAACCCAAGAGCTAACATCATAGAATATACTGACTTGGAAGGGAGCCACTAGGATCATCAAAATCCAACTCCTGGCTCTTCACAGGGCAGCCCCAGGAACCACATCTTGTGCCTGAAATCATCGACCCCAGGTCAATGGCAGGCACTGCTCTCCAGCATCTCATTGCCCCATTTGCACACATAACCAGAGTTGCCATCCCAGGTGCAGAATCTGGCACGTTCTCTTGTTAAACTTCATATGTGATTGCACAGCCTTCTAATTTGTCCAGGTCTCTCTTCAGGTCTTCTCTGCCTTCAATCAAGTCAACACCTCCCCCCAATTCAGTATTGTCTGTAAAATTATTTAATGTACTTTTGAGTCATGGTGACATCCGTGTACAAAGATTGGCACTATCAGACTTAGGGGTGGGTAAACAAACTGTTACTAATACTAGATTCATAATTTGTGTGAACTCCACCATTGTCTTTGCTACAACATTGCCATCAAGGTCCAGCTTGTCTGCACTGACTGTAGTGGCCCCCAGTAAGAGCAACAAGATTGTCCTTTTCTGCACTGTCCTGTAAGAGACTTCTTCCCTAGCCTCCATTACGCCCTTCCTAAGGAAGAATTTAAATAAACAGTGGATGTACAGTGTTCCTTTCTGTGTTCTGTAGGGAAAATCTCTTTCCAATGCAAAATGCTTCACAGGATTCAGGAAAATATCTGCTCTGCTTTGGTGGCTTTCATGGGCTGCAAGACAGTGTCTGCTTCTGTATCAGAGTACCTCCCTCTTTCTTCTCTTGCATTGCTGTTTATGCTGTGGCTTCTCATATTTTTTCTCCATTTTTAACTGCTTTGTGTTATTCTTTTGCCTTTTACAAATATGATTTCAAGGCAGCATTATTTGTATGATCTCAACAAATGTATGCTGACATGCATGCTAAAGCTGTGAGTCAGTACAACCTGTACTGTCAGGTGTCCTCACAGATACAAATAAGTATAGAAATTTTTTCATGACCCTTCAATTTTTTATTTTTTTTTACATTCTCATTTTCACGTCCTAAAATAGTCCACATCTTCTGTGGAAAACTAGAATGGATAGAATGAAGCAAAAATGTTTTGAACATGTTTTTCAAAATACTGTGACATATGGATAATTAGCTAGCACATGAGTAATAGGAAAGCTAGAAAGATGACATTAGCTTGCATCATTCATACAAAATGTACTTCTAAATAACTGTTCTTCTTTGTAATTGCTTCTCTCTGCCAACTAAGCACCATACAGCAAATCAATCACACTGGACATTTGATTAAAAAGAGAACAATGAAAACAACAGGAAAATCAGAACAAATGCTAAATACTAATGAATCAAAAGGATTTTCTTTTTTTGAGAATTAGTCTCAATTAAGTTGCTAAAGTCCTCTGAGATCATCACATGCAACCTTCAATCAAACAGTAGCATGTCAACTAGACCAGGGCACTGAGGGCAACATCCAGTTTTTCCTTAAATACCTCCAGTGATGGTGACTCCACCATTTCCCTGGATAGCTCATTCCAATATCTAATCACCACTTCTCTGAAGAATTGCTTCTTAAGAAGTATAACACATTTTAATAATTTTCCACCTAGCATTAAATTCAACTCAATTATGATGACAAGTCTTCATATTTTAAAGCCATATCCCTGTATTTGATTAATATATCACAGAACTGTACATCCAGGGTTGCCCTGTTCCAGGTGCAGAATACAACACTTTTCCTTTTTGAGCTTCATACGGTTGGTCCTTGCCCAGCCCTTTAATCTGTTGAGGTATCTCTGCAGGGCCTCCCTGCCTTTGAGGGAGTCAACAGCTCTTCCCAGTTTTGTATCATCTGTGGCCTTGCTTAGTATTCCTATCAATCCTGTGTTCAAGTCACTTATGAAGATGTTGAAGAGCGTAGGACTGAGGATGGAGCCCTGCAGAACCCCACAAGTGATAGACCCCAGTCTGATGTCACCCCATTCACTGTAGCCCTTTTTGCCCAACCCATGAGCCAGTTGCTCACCCATCACATGATGGTTTACCTACATGAATGTTGGACATTTTGTCCAGAAGAAAGATTGTGAGAGACTATGAAAAACTCTACTGAAATTTAAACAGATTAAATCAGCTGGCTTCCCTTGATCAGCTAGGTGGGCTACCTTGTCATAAAAGGAAATCAGGTTTGATAAGCAGGACGTTCCTTTCATTAAGCTGTGCTGGCTGTGGTCAAAGTCTGCGTTGTCTTTCAGGTGTTTCTCAACATCTCCCAGAATAATCTTTACCATAACTTTATCAGGTACTGAAATAGGGCTGACAGGCTTGTAGTACCCAAGGTGGTGCTTCTTGTCCTTCTTGAAAACTGGGACAACATTCACCAGCTTCCAGTCCACTTCCTGGGACCACTCTGAATTCCAAGACCACTCAAAAATCATTGAGAAAGCTTTGCCATGACATCATCGGGCATCAGGCCCCATAGATTTTTAGGGATCCAGTTGGAGCAGTAGATCCTGCACAATTTCAGGGTCAACTGTGAGCTGATCATTCTTGCAGTCATGGTCCTCCAGCTCAGGGCACTGACACTCAAACCTTGGTCAATAATCCATGAGGCAAAGAGGACAGAGGCAAAGAATGTATTAAACACCTCTGCCTTGTCTCTGTGAAGTGGGCATCATCATCCCGTAACGGACCAAGGTTATTTCTACACTGTCTTCTGCCATTAAGAGATTTGGAAAAACTCTTTTTACTCTCTCACATTTCTCTCACTCTTCTGTCTCTCACAGTTCTGGTCAGCTTCTACTCCAGTCGATCTTTGGCCACATCAATTTTTTTCCCTACAGTGGGAAGCAGCATCACTGTATTCTTCGCGTGTCACCTGACCTTGCTTCCACTGGGCATACAACCTCCTTTTTGTCTTATTTCCAAGAGAAGTTCCCTATTCAGCCAAGCTGATCTTTCGCCATACATGACATTTGGAAATAGCCTTCTCCTGTTCCCTTCAGAAGGGATGTTCAAAACGTGACTGAAAGTACCTGCAAAATGATTTTCCCAGGGAACCTTACTTACTAATTCCCTGTGAAGATTGGTCTGCTCTCCCCATATGTAGAGCTGAGGTTTTGCTGGCACTTCTCCTCTTGCTAAAACAGATTTTAAACTCTATCACTTCATGATTGCTGTGACCAAGATGGATGCCAATCTCTACTTTGCTCTACGAGACCATCTCTATTGACAAGCAGTAGATCCAGAAAGGCATCTTTTCCAGTTGGCTCCCTCAGAACCTGTTCCATAAAATTGTCACTCAGCCTTTTCCTGAATCTTCTGGCCCAGCTTATGCCAGCTGTTTGATGCTCACAGTTTCTGGCAAGCTGAAGTCCTCCATAAGAAAAAGGGCAGTTGACTTGGGAGTGTCCTCAAAGAATAATTAATCAGTGTCATTGCCCTGCCTAAAAGGTCTGTGGTAGACTCCCACAATGACACCTGAATCATTTTTTTGCCCTTTGATTCTTATGCAGAGGCTCTCAACTGTGTCTTTATCAACTGTGAGTTCTATACATTCTAAAACTTCTATGACATATAGTGCCACCCCTTCACCTCTTCTACCCTTCTTGTCCTTCCTAAAGAGCCTTTAACCATCCAACAAGGCCACTCCAGCCACATGGGACTCATCCCACCAGGTTTCACTTTTGTCAGTGATGTCAAATTTCTTGGTCTGAGCCAAAGCCTGGAGCTCCTGTTGTTTGTTCCTCATGCTGTGAGTATTAGTGTAGAAATATTTAGGGAGTGGTACATTGTAGCCAACACCTTGTGAAGCAGATTAAAGGGCCTTTTTAACACTCATTTCCTCAAGTTTTGTTACACCTCTCCATTGTTCATCACTGGTGAGCTTGTTCTGCCCCTTTTCCCTTTACAAGATAGTTTAAAGCTCTGTCAAGAAGCCCTGCTAGCTCCTTGGCTGGTTGGCTTCTGAGGACATTCAGATCACGATGAGGGTTGGGGTTGTTGCACAGTTTCCCGAAATAGGGAATCCACAATTACATTTTGGAGTAATATAAAGGCTGGTTTTTAGAAAAAAAAAAAAAAATAGCTGGTCAAATGAAACAGTTTTCATTTTGACATCATAGAATGAAAGATAAGAATGCTAGTTTTAAATTAGCTTCTCATATAGGAAGATAAAAAAAGTTCCCAAAGATTTTTTTAAAATTTTTAATTCCTACCTGACCACATATCTGTTAAATCTCAAACTAACAAAAGCGCAAAGCTAAAAGGAGGGTTTTTCTCAGGTCAATATTCAACAAAACCGTTACAGGTAGGCCTAATTTTTAACCATTCTGATTCAGGAAAAAATCACAATATTAATTTAGTTGGATTTAAGCAAGTACTTGATTTATTTGGTAAATCAGAACCTTTAATCAACATTTAGATTTCATTTCCAAGGCCATAGCTTTGAAGAAAATCCAAGGTCACCTGTATATAATTAACATACTTCTGTGGATACTCAGCTCAGGGTTACAATTGAATGGAGAGACTTGGCAACCTCCTGGGATCTTAGATGAGGATTTTGTAGAATCCTGTGAGACAATTATGTAATTCTACCAAACAGGGTGTATAAATGACTTTTTCTTCTGTGACTAAAACCATCAAAATTCATTCTTATTCAGAAACCTTGAATGCATTTGATGGGGCTATATCAGAAGACATATGCTCATCACAAAAGGGTCCTTCTTACCATGTTTTTTAGTAACTTTAAAAGCCTAACTATTTTCAAAATATACTTTTGTCTGAGCGAATTAACTTTTTAAAGAACTGGTTATCTCTAACTTACAGATATAGTAGGCAAACTCCCATATGCAGAGGTGCTCAGCAAAGAGAAAGCATGCTGATTTTCAGGGTTTCTCATCTAGGAATTTTAGTGCCCTGTGTGGGATGGACTAAAACAGATCTAAAGTGGCCACCAATATAATTGTGGTGATGATGGGAATCACCACTGTTACTGAGATAATGGGAACTACCATGCAGAATTTACATCCTTGCTCTTCTCCAGCTCCACCATGAGAGATCAGATAGAAATTGTCCCAACAACTTAAAGCCATTGTCCCACATATATGCCACATTTTTCTAGGTAGCAGCAGCCACCAAATCCTGGTTTTCCACTATTTTGATGCTGACAGAATAGGCCCATGACATTACCATATTACTCTGGCATCTGACTGAAAATTTTGCTTTTCTCTATTTTGTTTTCCAGAGGACCCCAGCCCAGGGGTTCTCCAGAATGTTTTTCCCTTGGTATTCCCGTGCTTCCTATTTCTGCATATCACCACAATATCTGACTAGCCTGGGACCTTGAAATGGTTTTGCCAATAGTTTTTGTTAAACACTTGGTATAAACAAAACAAAACAAAACAAAACAAAACAAAACAAAACAAAACCAAACAAAACAAAGGCAGTCCTCTTTGAGTTTTGTAAACTAGTCTGCAATAAAACCTAATCCAGAAGTAGAAAGCTTAACAATACATGTACTTAAATTAAAACTTTAAAAAGAAATTATTTAAGACTGTTTTCACTATTTCATCGTCCCCTCAGAGGACAGATGAATTCCTCTTTACTTGTTATCTCTCCAGAAGTTTGAAGCAGCTTTCTTTTTATCAGCAAGGTCTAAACAGTTCCCTCTAATTCATTGGAAAATATTCTTTCTTTCCCGTCCTACATCTGATTCCCATGTTATGTCTTTTTCCTTTATGTGCTTGTTCCCCTGTTTCTCTACTGACATTATTTCTCATTACCAGGCTCATCTTTTCCTCAGAAGCTTTTTTTTTCCCATCAAGGACTCATTTCTGCTCTCAGTCCCCTGGTCAAGAGAGGAAGACCTCATTTAGAGCAGCGCTGAAAAGGCAAACAGGCAGCCTTCTCCTTGTTACTTATACACCCTTTAAGCAAAACACCACTTTAAAATTACATGTAACTGTGGGAAACTCCCTTTCAAGAGTCCCTGCTTGTGAGGGTGATCTTTTTTCCTCCAAAAGTCCAGTACCAGGGTTAAAAAGATAAATGAGACTTGCAGCTTTGGTCTTCAGAGCTGTTTATTCTATTTCTTATCTCAAGTTCTGGATGCCACCGAAACCTGGCTTAACATGCTAGAAACACAGTGAAAAAACTCCCCAGACAGAAGACCCCAAGGTTCTTAAAGGTTTCTAACCCAATTAACTCCTAAAACATGCTATGTTTACAATTCTGTGCCAATAATCACTACCTATTCTAAACATGCAACCTCTGTCAAACCCATTCCACCAATGTCTCTGTGCCACCGTCACCGCAGAAAATAGAGCAGAAGAAGAAGAAGATGATGAGACACCACCCAAAATTCTCCATTTGCTCTCATCTGTCTCCATACTAAAAACCCAAAACTACAAATTTTCACCCTGTGGCAAACTACTATTTCTTTCCCACCTTCGTTGCTTTCAACTCATCTCTGAGTGTTGGAAGTTTTTCCCACGGACTAAGGTCAAAGGCAGTGCTTTCCTGGGGTCCCAGCCGGGGTCTTGGACCCCCCAGGGCAGCACAAGGAGTTTTCCACATGCCCTGGATTCCAACAGTGAACAAAAAAATTACTTGCAGAAATGAGTACTTAACTACTAGTAGTTTTTAACTACTCCTTTTAAGAATCTTGCAAGGAAATATTGATCTTGTAATTTTCTTCATTAATACTTTTTTTTTTTTCATAATAGACAATGAAAATTTTCACTTGAGCTGTTTTGGTTATCTTCACCTAATGCAGCTTAAGACAAATATAAATAATTATTCCTTTTATGCTTATTCAAAATATTCTGATATTTGTAAAAAAATATGCATATTGCATTTGCATGGCTAGGCTTTTGTAGCAGAGGGGGTGTAGTGTTGGCTTTTGTGAGAAGCTGCTAGGAACCTCCCTCACGACTGGCAGAACTAATGCCATTGAGCTTCACTTGATCTGCTGCTGATCAAGGCTGAGACCATCAGCGACTGTGGTAGTACCTAATGCATAACATATTTGAGAAAAGGAGGGGAAGAAACACACCTGTGAAGCAGCAGTAATAGGAGAGATGTGAGAATATGTGAGAGCAACAACCCAGTACATGTCAAAGTTAGTGGATAAGGAAAGGGACAAAGTGCTCCAGGTGCCAGAGCAGAGATTCCCCTGCAGCCTATGGAGGTACGTAGCAAAGCAAATATCCACCTAGAGCCCATGAAAGACCCCATGCTGCAGCTGGCAAATGTACCCAAAGGAGACTGTGAAACATGGTAAGCCCACTCTGGAAGAGGCTCCTGGCAGAAAATCTGACCCCATGAGAGACCCATGCTGGAGCAGTCTGCTCCTGAAGGACTGCACCCTGTGGAAGGGACTCATGCCGGAGCAATTTGTGAAGAACTGCAGCCTGTTGAAAGGAAATACATTGGAAAAGTTCATGGAAGATTGTCTCCTGCGAGAGGGATCCCATGCTGGGGCATGAGAAGAGTATGAAGAGTAGTCATCTAGAAGAGGAAGAAGTGGGAGAGACAATGTGTGATGAACTGATCACAGTCTTCATTCACGTGCATCGCTGTTGGGTGGGTGGAGGTAGAGAAAATTGGGAGTAAGATGAGCACAGGAAAAAGGGAGGATTGGAGGAAAGGAATTTTTAAGATGTTTTTTATTTCCCATTACTCTACTCTGTTTTTATTAATAAGACATTGAGTTAATTTCTTAAAGTTGAGTCTGTTTGGCCCAGGATGATGATTGGTGAGTGATCTCTCCCTGTCTTGGCTTCAATTTATGAGTCTTTTGTTACGTATTTTCTCTCCCCTATGCATTTGCAGAGGAGAGTGATGCCACCTCTGGTGGGCACTCAGCCTCCTGCCAAGGTCAACCCAGCTGAGTCCACATATCTACTCTCAGGACCAGTAAAGTACACATATTGAAAACTATTATGTTTTCCCCAGTAAAAAACAGTTCTCAATGTTACATAATCTGCTTTAGTTTTAAAAGTTAGATAATATGATTTATATTTTTTTCTCTTTTCAGCTGTGTAGAATTTTCTTTATTGACATTCTTATTGTTGTATTAATTGATCAATGACTTGAACAAAGTAAAAGACCAGTTTGGCTAATATTGAATAAATAATATATGGCTTATCATTCAAATGATGTTTGCCAAAAGCCTCATGTTTGTATTTGTGATGCAGGGTAAGGACACATATTAATATTTTTTTTAAATAAAAATGTTCTCATGATAGTAAAAGTGACAAAAATCTCAAATGCCACAATAATTTCAGTGAAATCCTAGCTTTATGTGGCTTGTGGAGGATGGAAGCAGTCCTTTCTATAATCTCTGGTTTTTGATTTTGGGTCTCCTTTATGCTGCAGATAGACTTCTGGACTTCTGCCTATCTTTGTTCTTCCCTGGACTTTCAATTATGCTGTCCTTAGACCCTTTCTACTGCATCTGCAATAATGATACTTCTAAAAGAATTTCATTACTACTGGTTTGCCTTCTCAGAATATAAATCAAGAGAGAGATGAACAACCATCTTATTTCATATCTATCTTTTTTTTTTTTAATCAGTGCTAATGATGTAATACAGATACAACAAATTCAAAACAACATAATAAACTCTACTTTCATCAGTATAAGATGTAACTTTGAGACAAACTAAATGCATATAAAAGAAATAGATAAATGACTTTTAGATGCTGTCCATGATTAGTCCATGCAATCATGTAAGTTAAGGCATAGAGAGTTGCGTTTTATCCAAACTTAGAAACAGTTCTTGTAAAAGTAGTTGGAAGAAACTAAAAAGCAATAGGGGTGACTGATTGAATTCTGCAAAATATTTCTGTAATAACAGCAGAAAGAAAACAATAGTTGAGAAAAACTTGAACTAAGTAAAAAAAAAAAAGTATTTTTATTTGAATTATTTGAATTACAGCTGTATGAGCCACTAAGGAAAACATGATTAGAAAGGCTGACATACATGAGAAAACTGGAAGGACAAAGTGAAAGAAGGCTATCCAAGTAATTGTTACCGAATTTTTGAAGTCATATGAAAAGAAAATGTTTGCTAAACTAGAAATGTTGCAGTAACTTTGGAAAAAAGTGTGATGAATCAAATATTCAATAGACTACCAATAACAAAAAGCAACAGCAAGGAAAAGCAGAATTTGAGCAATAAACAAAATGAAAAAATATACTTTTAATCACAGCCATGAGTATGTGATTAAGGCCTGTTATTCAAGATAACAAAAATATCTGCTTCTGAAACACACATTTTGATGGGAAGTTAAGAAGAGAATATTTCAACATTCCATGTTTCTTCAGTAAGGATGCTTCAGTAGTTATTTATATCCTAGAGACAAAAATAAATATGTATTAGCCAATAATATATACATTAAAAACATTTTTTGAAGTGAGTTTTCAGAATGCATATGTTAAGTCAGCAAATGGAGTATTTTGGAGTGGCCATGTCACACAAAGTTACCTGGCAGGGCTTCCTGTGACACCGTGAAGTATAATTATACTGACATGATTAAATTTCCAATTCCTAAGCATATAAAGTAAGCAGGTTTGAATCCACATTGGAAGCAGCTGTAGCAAAAGCAAACAGAACAAGCTGAGTAAATCAGGAACTAATCTGACCTGTACTCAAGGTATGTACAAAATAGCTGCACCAATACTGACATTTGCAGTGCCTGTATGACCAAAATGTCTTTTATATCAACAGCACAGCCCAGGTTTCCAAAGAAAACCTGAGGCATTTATTTCTAGGGTACAGTTCTCTTCTAATTGACATTACAGGCAAGAATTTCATTGCTTTAATGAGACCAAAATCAGGTTTCTGTTTTATACCGTGTGATTCTTCATAAAGGTTTTATTTTTCTTTAAAAAATATTAAAGGAATTAATTTTGTGATACATAGCTGTTGTAGCATATTGTACCATTATTTTTAGCTAACTTTTAGTAGAAAAATTGCTCAAAAGAAGTTGCAATTTAATATATAGTTTTAAATGTATAAAAAGGAATAAACACTTTTAAAATAAGTTCTGAAAAATGTCAATTTAATTTTTTATGTCATTTAAATGTCATTTAATTTTTCCAGAGTTAAAAATTATTTACTGTATGAAGTATTCAGCATTCCTTTTCAAATTCTTCGTGGGAATATTTTCCTTTAGAAACTGTGGAAGATATACGCTTCTACAGCTCTGTGTTTGGAGCAGGAGCTTTCTTTGGTTTTATCCATTAGATATCCAGTCTGAAATAGTTTATCAGGCCCTCTGTCAAATTTGTCTTCCTAAACAGAAATTTCACTCCCAGAAGGAATTCAGTGTGCCTAATTAGACCTATATATTATTTCAGGAGGAATCCTGCTTTGAGGAAGGACCAGTTGTCTTTCCATTGACTAAGGATAGACTTAAATCACTTCTTCTGAAAAACCATCTAATTTCTAAAAGTCTTGAAGAATGTTAGAAGGACCTACCCTTAAGGGCACAATAAAACTTATTGTTTTATTAGTCAGTTTAGTTAGTATCATATTTAATTTTAGACTACATTTTCAATTAGTTGTTAAGAAACACCTTAAGTGTACTCATGGAAAACCTTTAAATAAAACAAAAGTAGTGTAATCTCCCAAAAATCCTTCTCTATGGGCTATTAATGTACAAAGAGTAAACAATCAGATCTTCAGTCAGCATGAGCGAACATAATCAATCTATTCAGTGCTATCATACTACTGCATATTATTTGAGCATCCAAGTCAAGACATACACCCATTTTCCTCTTTGCCAAAATTTTACAGAGAGATCATAATGATAATGAGAATTGTGACAGAAAAGAGCTTGTCTCTTGATGCATCATTGCGTGTGAGTTGCTCATTGAAAGTCACCAGCACAATTTCAGTCCTTTTAACAGTCTGTATTTCTACAGAAGTATTGGCTATATTTTTTAAAAGAGCATTTTTTTTTGTTTTGCACAAGATTTAGCAGAACCCATTCTGTGACACTAATTCATAAAGACAGAGCAGAACCTGATGTTTAGTAATTCCTTCTGTAGAGAAAGTAGGCTGAATATGACTGTCTAATCAGATGAAATTTTGTTTTCTTTTTGCTCGGTCTTTGTTAAGTAGAAACTCAACTGGAAGACTTAATTCCTCATAAAGCAGGTGGGATAGGAATCACTGCAGCTGCAAAGAGTTCTTTGCAGAGGCCCTTCTCTGAGCTGTGTACCTATGGCATGAATTGAGTATTCTGCTACTGCCCCCAAAGGAGCGAGCTGGATGCAGCAAAGAAGTGAGGAGCCATGTAGCCTGACGGTAACAGGCAGTCAATTCCCTTCTCAGCAGGTAGGTACTCCACCCTTAATCTAGGTTGTTAGAGTTACTAAACATTATTCTAATGCAACTCCTGTATCACAGACCCATCTTGGAAAAGATGGTTAAATTTTCATTGCCAAAATGCAAAAACTAAACAAAAGGTCTTCAGGTCTGGAAAGAGTGCTGGTATGGCAAAGAGCAGAAAGGGTCCTAGGAGTGGTTCTTGGACAGAGGAGTCATAAAGGTCTCCATGAAGAGAACAAGTCATAATTATTTATGGTAAGTCTATTGTGTACCTAGAAAATATGAAAATTATGAACAAACACACTCTTTACTTAATTTATTATGAAGTCAGGATTGGAAAGTGTCAGATTTTTTTTCTTACACCACATCGTCTAACTTCCAATTATTTAAAATGCAATAATAAATCCACTGACTCTAATTCGGAGATCCATAGCTCTTTTGGAGATGTCATAGCTCATACAGACTTATAGCTTAGCATGCTATTCTTTATCTGGATATTTGAATAATATTTGAATTTATATAATATATAAATTATATATAATTTATAAATTTGAATAATAAATAATATTTGAATTTAACTATTAAAAATCTTGCTTTTATTTTTTACACAAGGTCACCTTTCTTCTTCCATTTAAGTTAGAATAATCACCTTTCTTGATCTTCCTAGAGAAGACAAATGTGCAGTCAAAATATTTTAGAACTGACAAACATAGCCAACAAGGAATTTCAGTTCTTTTCAAGACCAGTGTATGCTTTTCCATCCCAAAGGAAACTTTATTTCAAAGGTTTTTGTGGTTAGAATATGCTCACAATGCCAGGTTTACTCAATATTTCTTATTTCAATGGTGTGAATAAATTTAATTTATGAATGCATTAATTCTTAATTGTTGAATTTTGGCCTGTTATATATAAACTTTCAAAAACTATGTACATTTAATTTTTAAACTCGCATACATTATTCCACGTGAAACTAAATATTTGAAAACTTGCAGTCAAAAGAAAAGAACAAAAAGCCATCAAAAATTATAGCTCTCTATCACATTTAAAAGCAACTATTGACAGAATAATATCAGTTTCCTGGAAAAACAAATCCACATTGGAATCAAATCCAATCAAATCTACCAAAATGTAATTTCCTGACCTAAAATATCTCTCCTGTGCATTATTACACTAGCAAGTGATGTAACTACAAGTTCTCTTAAGTTTTTATGATTTTAGAAAATCAGCTGAGAAACAGCACTATTATATGCTGTTGATTCTTTTCTCAAAATGAAACTCCAGCCTAGTTATGAATGGAAGAGATTTTCTGAATTAATTGTCCTTTAATAACAAGACTCTTTAGGCTTTCTGGTCTAAAAATTCTAAGATTGATTAGTATTAAAAAGTTAATTATAGTCTATAATTCTATACTGAGATGTAACAGATAAGCTAAGATGCTGCAATTATAGAGACTGGGGTTCCCTGGGTAGTGCTGAGGTAATACATGGATGCAATATACAATAGTAATGGATGAATCTCAAAAGGTAACAACTCCTAAAAAAATTGCAAAATAGGTATAAAACAGAATAATGACAACACTGGCAGGACTGTATATTTTTGAGGCCAGACATTCTGTCAAAAAATGGGGGTTTTTTTGCTATTTTTGCTTTCTGTAGGTAATATTTTCTAATACTTTGTTTTCAAAAACATTTGAACTTTTTCCCCAGTTTTGTGAAAATTTCAGGTTGATTCATTTTTTGGTAATCCAAACTACTTTATTCATCTTTAATAGTTAGGGAATGAGATGAATAATCAGCTAGTCATTTTCAAAAGACGAAGAACAGATTGCCCACTGTTCTTTGGCATTGGGAACATTGCATGTCGTGCAAAGCCTTGCTAGCATCTGCTTAAAAATATGAACATGGGTATATGATGAATTGAACTATGCTTGAATCAGCCCCTTTCAATGAGTAAATGAGCACTTTGGAGAGAGTCTGGAAAGAGTTGTAGTTTTCTTTTAAGTCTTAGGCTTTGTCACGTCATTGCTAGTTGCTAGTTTAAAAAGGAATTGTTAAGCTAGGAGAATTAATGCATCCTTAAAACTTTCTCTTTTCAAGTCGGAAACATCTGATTAACTTCATAAAATAAAAATATGCATATTGAAAGACTTTTGTTCTTTTTATATAAAATGAAATAATAATTGTAATTATATTTTATTTTATTCCATCCACATTTTAGTAATAATAATAATAGTAGAGGGTAATTCAATAATGTAACAACAGGTAGGTGGAAGAGGTTTGGTGTCTTCTGTTTATTATTTTGTCTGGGTATTTTTCTCCCCACAATTTACCTTTATTTTTGACCTGTGTATTCCTTTTACAGCCAATCATCGTAGAACAGGTTTTATAAAGTAGAGCAATACTTTGTATTCTAAGACCTGATTCTGCCACCACATCATCAGAGAAAGATATCTCATCCTTTGATGACTTCTGGCAGAATTGAGGATTTAATATAGTTATGTCTATAGGAAAAGAATAGGATGAAGTGCCTCCATCTCTTGCTTCTTAAAAAATGAATCAATGGGATTGAGTTCACTATCAAAGGCTTTACAATATCTGAGTAGGAACTGAAGTGACTTAGCAAATAGGATCCATTATAGCTTTTGCAGTTCTGCAAGGGTTTGTGTAAGGAAATTTTTTACCTGTTAGAATTTCATTAAGAAGCATAAAACCTTGAATAAATAAAACTAAAGGTATGAAATTTTCTTCTGTGCTTAAATGAATGATTTGTGTGGGGATGAATTCAGTCACCCTCCAAAAGCAAAGGAAGGTTTTCACTCAGACATACTGGTGTTGGAGGCCCTATGGACATTTCAAAAAAAGACTTTATTATTTGAAGTTACTGTTCCACCCTGTTGTAAATATAAATTCCAGTTGTTTTGCTGATAGATTAATATCCCCAGCTGGTGAGAGGGGGTCCGTAGCTCTGGACCCCCAAGGAGAGCTGAGCCACCCCAGAAAGTATCTCCTCTGGGACACCCCCTAGGGGGTCGAAGGCACTCCTCTCAGCTGGTGGGTAGCGAGCTCAGCAGGAGGGCAGTAGTTCAGCTCTTTAGTGATTCAGCTTGTGATTTCAGCTTCTGCCCCCTGCGAGCTTTGCTTTCCCCTGTAGCCGGCTTCGAGTGTAGAGAGAGTGAGGGCCTCGTCTCAGCGAATTCCGCAGAAGCAGCTTTATTGTGGAGACTTCAGCGAAGGGAGCCGAGGGGAGAGGAACCCGCTGTCAGGGACTATTTCAGGGGGTTTTATAGGGAGTTAGGTGAGAGGGGGGAAGGGTACAAACCAATCGGTTACAACAGATCTACATAAGGTCCCGACGGTGCTTGTGGGTCTTCCTGGGCACTCGCCGTGAGTTGAGGGTTGCTTTGTTATCTCAGTGTCTGGGTGGGGTTGTGCAATTTCTTCTTAACTCCTCAGCAAGGGCTGCCTCCAAGGCAAGGTCACCGGGGCTCCGCCCACCTCCACAACGGATAGTGAAAGGAGTCAGATTGCTCCTCGTAGAGGAAGGACAGAGAATGTTTGAGCTATTGTTCTGTTTCTTTTAGCAATACTGCTAAAACTGCTAAAACTGTTTACTTAAAGTTATCAATAATCACAGTTTATACAACCCTCTGACAGGAGGATTTCAACAAGATTTCAGATGAAAAAATAGATATGTTTTTATTCCCAAGAATAATAAATATTTTACCCCTGCAAACATTGTGAATTACTTATTTCTGAACATTTTCTTAAGCGTTTGTAGCCTGAACTGTAGTCTGAAAGGTGGCCTCTCTTCGAAAGCCACCAAATTATTTTTTTCAGGAAATTATGTTAGAATATATTTCCATACATTCTAAATGGAATTATACCTATTAAAATGAATTTTGAACACTGAAGCATTGTTTAAGCATTAAGGCTCTAAACAGATGGAGTCATGAAATTTGAGTAGACTACCAAGCCCCCAGGCCTAGTCCTCTTCATCTTCAAAAAAGGAACAGAACTTCAAATTACTTCTGAAAATAAGGATGGGAAAAATATAATCTACAGTATTACAGCACATATAAATTACTAGCCTAATTGAAAAGTGATTTTTTTTACTCTGTTTCCTTCCAGCTCAGCTGTGTTGGTTTCAGAAAGAAGCTGTCATACTGCAATGAAGCCCTTGTGCGTACAGATGGCTGTGTTTCCTTATAGGCACAAACAGCTGCACCCATGCTTTGCAATCATATCAGCACTTTCTACTAATTATCTTTTCAATGAACTCTGATTACTCTCAGTTCTTAACACTAGAAAGCCATGGAGGTTTATTTTTTTTCATCCTGTAGAACTCATGTTAAGTTCAAAGTTTGATTGTGCATGCATGGCACACGTACAGAAATTGTGAATATGCACAGTAACAGCACAAGGTTACTGCTGAACACAGGAAATTTTCAGAAGCCATATAGCTGACTGCCCAGGAAACACTGACATTATAATATTTGTCTAGAAAATTATTATATTTTCCTCTTCAGGTTAGAAATAGAATAAATTACAGTATAAAAACAAATTCTGGGTGATGGAGATTTATGGCAGTCTTTTCTGCTCAGGAATCCAAAAGAAAACATCTAAAGTCCTTACACTTTTCACTAAATATGCCTGACTATTTTACTCAGCATACAAAGGAAGAGCTAGGGGAAAAATCAATAATACTAATGCTAATATTAATACTAATACTAAAAATTAGGGGAAATTGAAGTTCCTCAAATAATACATCGCAGAATCACAGAATATTTTGAGTTGGAAGTGAACCACAAGTCCAGCTCTTAAGTGAATGACCCATACAGGGATCAAACACACAACCTTGTTAACACCATGCTATGTTATTAGCACCATGAACATCACCAATGAATATCATAAGAAGCTTGTCTCCAATGAACATCATAAGAGGGTGGATGTCAGACTAGGAAAGGGTTCAATATCTCAATTATTCTGCTTAAAGAAGTAGAAAAAAAACCAATTAGACTGCTCTATAGCAAGTGACATTCCTGCTATTTAAAGTATTTATTTTAATGGTGTTTCTTGACATTTTAGGTGCATGTACCTCAGCAAATTACCATGTTTTTGAAAATGATGGTATATTAGCTACAATGGCGACAGACATTTTTAGCTAATCAGCATTCAGACAGTATCTGTTGTTGTTAAAGTGTGTATGTTTAAACTATGAGTAGTTAACCTTATGTGCAAAACTTCATGTTTTGGTAAGTGGTGACAGGAACAATTTCACTTCTGAAAAAATAATAGAAAAGATGAAAAGAATTAATCTCACAGAACTATGGGAAAACATTCTGTGTTATGCATTTTATTATCCTTATGCCTAAATTAACTCATTTCTTCTTTCATCTGGGTTGATATGTCATAATCATGACACTAATGAAGCAATACAGATTGCTGTGCTCATGCTATAAATCTACTATCCAGAAAATGTGGTTATCAAGACCCACTACTGAGATTTCAGGATTTGGCAAAAGGACTGCTGATGTTTCAACAGGTCTGTTACGTATTCTATAAATTTTATAATGAAATAAGTATCCAGTTGAGTATGATGGTAAAATAAGCCTATTCTCTGGGAAAAAAAAAAAGGTAGCTGTAAAGTTTAAGTTCTTTGTCTCCTGATGTTGCAATAAGTAGAAAAAGATTTTTTTTCTCTATCAGGTAGAGATTTTGATGACTGGAATCTTCAAGAGTAACATATAGAGCATCTTTTAATACACCATTACCATTAAGAACTTTAATAACCTTAACTTAATTAACACTTCTGCTCATGAAGTTTGAGCAAGACAGTAATGTTTTCAATTTGCAATGGTTTTATTGCTTATAATACTTACAGAGGAAGTATGTTTAAACTCAAATTATTACATTACATCTGAATATTTTTTTAATTCAAGAGTCTAAAAAGAGTCTAAAAGAGTGTAAAAATTTCTCCTGTTTTAGAATGTAGCAGCATTATTATTGGTTGAAAAGCAGTAATTTTACATACTATAAAGCTTTAAGGAAAAAATCTAATTTTTTTTCAGTATTTTGTACAGATTAAAATAAAAATATTCCTTCATATTTCTTTCCCATTCTCTAGCCCAAATTTGGACTTGGCTTCCTCTCCTTCCTAAGTGAGTGCCACAAAAAATGTCAAAGATACATTAACTAAGGTGTTCTTTTCTTCAAGGTTCTCATACACTGACCCTTTCTCTCCTCTTCATTTCCACTACTCAAAGCTATTATCAAATCTACAGAAAAATAAACCCAAAAAACAAAACCAAAACGTTGTTCATATTTAGATGAAGAATGACAGTAGCTACCACTACTCATGCTTTCAAACGTACAAAATATATCTCATGTCCCTCATGCCAGTATGGGCTGCAGTGCTGAGCATTTGGACACCAAGATTTACATACACGACCATCTGGACAATTCACAAACCTGAAGTTTGTCATTCTCGTGCAGCTGATTAGAAACAGACATCTAAAGAGCATGATATCTGTGTACCACCAAAGTCTGCCAAATTAAAAAAATACACAACAACACATACATGTAAATATACATGTATGTGTGGTTATCTGATGGGTATATTTTCTCTGAGTACTGAAAATCCAGGGTTATTTGTCCAGATGTTTCCCAACACAGCTAGATTAACACAGCTGCCTTAGTTAAGTCAGGTAAATCTCATTAAAATGATGTTTGTATAGCAGATATTTAAGATCCACTGGCTTAAATTTGCAAGTGTATACTACAGAAATGATTTTTTTTTTTTTTTTTAGTTAAAACTAAAATCTAGTGAAATGTTCACGGAACATTGACTTATTTAGGAACAGAAAAAAGAAAAAATTAGCATAGTATCTAATCTAGAGTGTACATGAAAAGTCTATGATTCCTGACACAAGAATGCAGATTTTTTCTTGAACTGAGCATAAATTTTTAGTAGAATAAACTTCTCAGATTCTTAAGTCTAACATTTCTTTTTTGATCTTATTTGTCTGACGGAAGCCTACAATTTAATTCAAAGCTGGACCATCACATCTCAGCATTTTATTATTTCTAAAAATGTGCTGGAAATGGTTATGTAGATGACAGTGTCAGAAGAATGGAAGAAAGATAATGGAAGTCTAGACAAGGAAATGCATAATTAGTACCGAGGGTGTTTCAGGTTTCGTTCAGATATTGGTTCAATTTTTCCTTCTCTCCCAGGCATAATGACAGCAAGACTGGGCTTTAAACAAGATCACAGAGGGAGGCATTAATAAGTTTCACTTGGGCATATCCTGCACTCAGAATGAGAATTTGTCCCTAGGATGAACCTGCACCATGAAATACAGTGTCTTCTCTGTTTAACTCTAGAAGTGGGAAAAAATAAACATTTTAAAAATGTGAAAGATTTTAACTTCTGAACACTATTTTTCCAAGGCATAACTTAACAAATATTTCTGTCAGCTTAATGCAAAAGCAAACAATTCTGCATATGAACATTCCCATCTGCCATTTTTCATGTAACAATGTGTTTTATAAGAAGTTTTGTTTCAGATTCCATCTATGGGCAAAGAATAAAACAGTATGCCAGTAGTGACATTCCAAGTAAGAGTGTTCGCAGGCGTGTTAAGAGCCCAAACACAGGACAGGTTGCTGTTTTTTTTGATTTTTTTTTTTACAAGGTACTGCTGATGGTTCCAAAGAAATATATTCTGTACCCTTTCAAGACATTTTCTGGCATGTCTCAGACACAAATTATATATGAGTAGTTACAAACACTTCGCTTTCTATAAACTCAGTATTTGCTATCCTAGGACAATTCATTATTTATAGTTGAACTGTAAACATTTCCTCAAAAATGACAACTACATGTGTTTCCCAGAAATAACTCTTTACTAAAATGTAAGCAAAAGGGAAAAAAAAAACCCAAAACACAACACAAAAAAACCCCCCAAAAATTAAAAAGCAGAGAAAGTGCTGTGAGAGGGGGAAGGGGGAAGAATCCAATTATTTGGTTTAAATCCACAAAGAAATTAGTTACACAGATGGAGACATTTAAGACAGCCAGTAATGAAACACAGTAATGAAACAGTTGTAGAGATTATGTATATCATAGATCATATCAAGAGCAGAAAGGTTAAAAGTTGAAATATAAATTATGTTCCAAATAACTTGCTTTGATTCAACAGATACAATTCACAGTGCACAAATTTTCTAAAATCTATGGAAGAGCTTTTCATAGGTGTATTATCATATTGCACTATACAAAAAACAAAACAAAACGTTATTATTTGATATTTAGAAGTTGTCTTTAAAATAAATTCAGATTCTGTAGGAGAAATAGAGTGGTACTGATACCAATGAATATTTATAATTTTCTGGCTTAGATTACTTTGCCAGGTTTTTGTGCTGGTATAAATGGGAACTTAGATCTTTCACCCTACAGTTGAATTCAATGATCTTAGAGGTATTTTACAGCCTTAAAGGCTCTATGATTCTATAATCTTACTTTTTAGTACATCTGCTGGTAACTTTTGCTCAAGCAGGTGTGATGATCATCCATTTTCTCACAAATGGCTTTCATGTACTACAGACATAAAGGAGAAATGTGTACACTAGCATTTCCTGCCATAAAGAGCTTTTATTACCTCTCCTTACAGGGTGTCGTTTGCATGGTCGTTAAATGTTATGTTCTGGATGCTGGAATTTCTAGGAAATTTTTGCATGTAAACAAAAAGAATATGTTTAGAAAATCTCTGTTAGAATTTTTTGGGTTTTTTCCCCCTGATAAGCCTAAAGAGATTCATTAGATCACAGTAATGAGAACTTTCCTCCAAATGAGCCATCTATTGAATTGTAAGTTACAAGATTTCCTGTTCCAAGAATGTTTAAAGCTTTATTACTGCTAACCTAGAATAGTCTGATGGCCTTGTGGGAGGCAACTTGATCTAAATGCCGATATACTTTAAATAAATCTGTAAGGCATTCTAAATATTTATTTCTCATAATAACTTTTTTTCAAGAACAAATTTAAACCATTTTTCCTGAGGCTTTTGAGTCCTCCTTTAAAAAGAAAAAAAAGGCAAACAAGCCCCCCCAAAAGCCCATTGCTGATTTTGAGATGGAAAATACTGATGAAAAAAATTGATCTGTTAGAACAAAGGGGAAAAATAGGAAAAGTAGGAATGTGTAACTGTACTTCTTTCATGTTTTATTCTTTGGCTAGTCTTAATAGCTATATCCATAGCTACATAAAACCATGATCTTTCCCAAACTTATTGTGCATTGAATTTGAAAATATATAATAATAAAAAAATATATTTTTCCTTATTTTAAATGTGCATTGCTGTGTTGACATAAATGAAGAAGAATAAAATTTTTTGGAGTATAGAAATCTATTTAATCAGTTTTTGCAAAGAGTACAAGAGAAAAATTGACTGCTCTTTTGTCTGTGAAAAATAAAACAAACTCATTCTATCATATAATTTTGTAAAAACTTTGGTATGTCAGGGAAATTTTAGTAAGACATTCCTAGAAAGCATGTACCAGACATTCCATTCCAGGAGTGACCTGGAGACAGAGAGGTGCTCAAGGACAATTTTTCTCCTTAAATAAATGTTTGAAGTCTAAAAGCAAGTAATTTTTCTATTTTAAACACAACTACTGGAATACTAAGTAATTAAATATTGGGCATTGAAAAATCTAGAACATTTAAATGCTGAACACTGTGGCTGCTATGTTGATTTCACCATTGCTCTCCCTCTCTTGCAGTTAAGGAGATGCTCATGTATATCTGAATTCCATCCAGATCTGGAGTCAGAAAGTTTCTGAGGTTCTCCCAGGTTCTCCTCAGATACCATAGATACTATAATAAGCAATGGTTAAGAATAATTTCCCCTTGTTATTGGCTTTTATCTTCAGTGTAGAACTTTAACTATCCTAACAGAATCAAAGTATAAATTCACAAATCATAATGAGTTCTTACGTTCTCCAAAAATGCTCGCCAGTGTACATCTGAAACACAAGACACTCATGGTTTCTTGTTTTGTTGATTTTTTTTCTCTGTGAAAACATATTTCTATACTCCACTTTTCCACTTGTGCTTTAGGAAAAAATTACATTAAAAAAGGACATTCTTCCTTAAAAAAGGGTTCACTAGCAGACATATCAATAGTAAATGTCTACCGTATCTAGAAACATCTCACAAAATTTTTCTGAGTATGGTTATCAAATGAGGCTAAAGCAACATAGCAGCAGACTTCTAAAAGTAATCTGGAAATCTCTGAGTAGATATTTTTCAAAGATCAGGCACTCCATATGTGAAAAATAAACTGAGGAAGATTTTGGCACATAGGGATGATTTACCTTCCTGTGACATATTTGCAAAAGCAGTATTTCAAAAACAGAAAGATTTTTTTTTTTTTTGGTCTTGCCTCCTTCACCTGTTAAGCAAAGACCAAAGAGGGAGGTAAAAAAAGAAGAAGAAGAAGAAAATTTACAAGATATATGTTTCAAATATTGTTTGAAGTATAGAGGCTTTTCACAAAATGTAAAGCAACAGCTGAGTTTGTATAGACAACAAAAACAAAATCGGGAATGGGAATTCGTGAGCATCCTTTTTATAAAAGAAAATTTCTTTACACCAAAACCAAAAATTCTTTATGAACTCAAGATCTATGTATTTGACCTTAAACAAGCTTTTGCTACTTTTATTCATAATTTTCAGGATCAAAATCTTTTAGGTTCCTGTATGACTTTTGCATAAATTATTTCAACCATCACAAACATGTAACATACTCCATTTAAAGTTTACTTTTAGGAAAGCTCTGGTGCCACATGAAAGGACTGCAATTATGATCACCTAGTCTATGCACAAGGTTTAGTATTAAATCATATAGATTATATCATAGATATAATCATATCTATTTGAGAATACAGCGTGTTTGTCTGTTGTTCTAATATAAACTGAGACTAAATAGATAAAGCCATCATGATTCAAGGTCACATCTACATATTATTTATATACTTATAATTGATTTAATCAACATGACAGTGACTGCCATTATAGCATTTCATTTTTTTCAGAAAGCAAAGATATAGTGCCTATAAGGAAGAAACTTTGTGTTTTCAGGGCAAAGTAGAGATATGACTTTGCATGATTCAGTAAGTAGGGCAATAATTTCCAAAAAGCTAACTGTAGTTCAAAAAGAAATAAAAGATGAAAAAAACACCCTTATTGAAGGGATGTCAACCCATGACTACAATAAAATAGACATACAATACAGGTATTGTTTCTAATACTAAAAAATACTTCAATTTCTAATACAATAATAGGATGATTTTGAGTAGTTTGAAAATACAGTTATTTAAATTAATCATTTGTGGCAGAAAAGTTAAATGATTTTTTCAAAATTCATCCATAAACAAAATGGCACATCGTCCCTGGATCAAAACTACAAAAATGTTATTGTTGTTATTGTTGTTGCTAAGTGATCAATAAGCATCAGATCATAATTAAAGCGTTGGCCTCAAGTCACATAAATAGAAAAATGCTGTGGATTATTCCACAAATAAAAATCTCTGTGGATTTCTTTTAGTTGCTAAATAGAAAGCTGAGCGAACTCCTGGACTATGAACCGCTGGATATCTATCAGTTAAACCCTTTTGTACATACTTTAATATTTGCACAATATAAATATTTAAGAGCATTATAATGAAATTGTTTGATCTTTGATGTCTAAACCTTCTTTAAAATGGTAGTATTACTGTTGATAGTGACAGAATTCTTATTTTTCAACCATGATATATACTAAAAACAAATTGGGACTTGAAAACTATTCTAAATAGTTTTTAATCAGTTGTTTTTCATCTGCCATACATATAACACATGGAAGTCCACCTGAAATATCATCAAAAGGAATATGATATTAAAGTTGTGGGAATGCAAAGACTTTTCTCTTGAAGATGCTAATATTTATTATTTTTATATTAAAGGATTTTGATAAGTACTTCTGGCATTACAATTTATTTCCTATATGAAATAATATTAAATGTGAAGTTAATAGCATCTAAAATGGTAAAACCAAAAAAAATTTAAAGATATGTAATACTCTTATATATTTACTAACGTGTAACCATAAACACTAAAACTGCATTCCTAGAATTAGAATATGTGTCCTATATGTTGAACTTTGGTAACTAACATTTATTAAAGATTTTGTTGAAACAATAGTGTCAGAAATTACCGAAAACAAATAGTGAAAAAAAAAATCAGCAACATAACCTAAAATAATAGACTTCATATTTTGACTTTACTTAAGATACTCATCATCTGATTTATAAACAGCTCAGAAAAAGATTTTTTACCTGTCCTATAAATAGGCAAAAATAAAAATATAAATTTGAAGGAAGCCTAGATATTTTTTGTATAATTGCCTATTGCAGTTGGAGATTCATTAGGTAAATGTGTATCTGCAGAATATCATAATTAATGATTGATTTCTTATTTATTTTTGCATTGTTGTGTTTGGAAAAATGGTGGTAACACAGAGATGTTTTCATTATTGCTGATCGGTGCTTACACAGAGTCAAGACCTTTTCTGCATCCCACATCATGTCACCAGCCCAGAGTTTGGGGGCTACACAAGAAGCTGAGTGTGAACGCAGCCAGAACAACCGATCCCAACTGACCCAAGGGATTCCCTACCCATATAGTGGCATGCCCAGCATGTAAAGGTGGAGGAAGATAAAGGAAAGGGGGGATGTTTTTAGTGATGGTGTTTTTCTTCCCAAGTTATGCACAATGGAGCTGTGCTTTCCTGGAGATGGCTAAACACGACTGCCCATGAGAAATGGGGAACAAATTCCTTGCTTTACTTTGCTTGCATGTTCACCTTTTGCATATCTATTAAGCTGTCTTTATCTCAACCCCTAAGTGCTCTCACTTTTACTTTTCTGATAATCCAGCCTGTCCCACCATGATGGTGTGAGGGAGTGGCTACATGAGGCTTAGTTCCCAGCTGGGGTTAAACCACAACTCAAACTGAAGTTACAAAAAGGTGCTCCATGATAAATAGATGGTCATTGTGATTCAGTTAGGGATTTAATGCCTTAGAATACGATCCATAAATAGCAATATACTGAGGGAGCTGTCTGATGTAGTTTAAGAATGAAATTACCGAGAGGGGAAATGGTTTGAAGATTTAACATATACACTGTTAGACAAGTCATGTGCTCCAAGGCATTTGCAGGAGAGGCTACTGCACCCTTTCATAGAGTCAGTTGAAAATGGAAATGCTAAGGATGTGTCTTAAACTACTTTTCACTCAGAGGAAAAGACAACAATCTGTCAGCAGGAAAATATCTCCATCTGCCCATAGATTTATGAACTGTTACATGTAGAATGACATGTAGCATGGCCAATCACTGCAATTGAAGAGATAAACTCTTAATTCCTTAGCTTCTCATAAAATATTCTAAAATATGGGTAGAACTTACAAGATATGCAAAGAATGAAACTTAAATTGAAATGCACCAGCAATGAAAATATCTGTGTTACAAAATACCAAAATTTTCATAGTGACATGTATGAACTGAAAAAATGCTCCTGTTAACAGAAAAATAGCTTTTAAATTATTTGCAAAGTTTTATTCTATTTCATCCTTTAATTCATTTAATTTATAATCTGGCATATGCTGCTTTCCTGGTATGTTCAAAATATCACATAAATCCTTGTGAGGGGCTTGATCTACAAACATTCAGTCCTTAAGAAACAATGCCACAGTTTGATAAAGAGAAACAACCCATCATATGAGTTTGGGAATGTAGAAGACTCTTCCTCTAATATGACCTGGACTTCCTGTGGCAAGTGGTAATGCTCTAGGACCCAGGTTTCTACTTGGGTCCCCCCTACCCACCCCCACCATGCTGTCACTCTTAGAGGTTCACAAGTGATCCCATTGTCAGATCTGGGCCTTAGGGATCTACACTTCTTCCCACTCCCAGGTATTTTTGTCCACTAGCCTGGCTTGATCTGCCTCCAGCAGTGATCACAGACCAGCTCACAGACCTGAATTCATTCCTCGTGCTGACAGCAGAGAACCCCCCCATTCACGCATGTTCATGGAGAGTACAGAGCTCTGTGCCAGAAAATAGTCAAGGTGGAGTTAAATGAAGAGACATGACTAGGCAGGCAGGCACAGGGCATGGACAAACAAGAAAGCTCTTCAGGGTCCTCTTAAATGCAAAAGGACTTTTTTTTTCCCCCTTATCCCTCTGTTTCTCTGTACTTGATCTCCCACAAAGCACCCAAAGTTCTTTTTTTTCTACTGTTGGTGTCTCCTTTAAGCATCCCATAGTTATTTCCCCATAATCTCCAAATGTTTTTTTTCCTTAAATCCCACAATATATCTCATAACCCTTATCATTATTCCGAAAGGTGGCAAGGCGCTCTGAAGAGCTGGGCTCTGATGATTCATCCTGATGGGTTTCATGTGCTGCCAACAAGGTTGATGGGCCTGCGGGGACAGTCCTGGGTGTGGCTCGGACAAGGCATTCATTCCTTGGGAGTCTACAATTTGGTTTCTGTCTGCAGTTGTGTCCCTGTGCTCTTCTGGATTTGTGAAGGACCTTTTATAGGGTAGTAGCTCTCCAATGTGGGCCTAGGAGTAACAAGGACAGGTTGTTAAATAAGTTATTGCTCCTGTGCTTGTTTCTTTCTGCCTTCTTTTTTGGGTGCAGATGAGTTTCTCATCACTTAAACTAACACAAACTCACTTCAAATGTTCCTGGTATCAGGACTATGCTAAAACACTTAAATATTCTATAAGTTTTGCTGACAATGTATGTTCTGGGACCTGTCAGAGGATGATATTCAATTTTGATATTGTATTTAAGATGCTTATCAGTCATTTTTTTGTATAATTAAGGGATTCTAATGAACAGCCTTGGACTCTTCCTAATGTAAAAATGTAGCTGACTTGCCAAAAGGAAAGAAAGGGATAACAGTATTAAAATATTTCAGAGAAATCAAGGTCTTCTAACTGTGCTACTGTAGCATATGCAAAACCGGGACATAGAGGTACTATGAAGTAGTAGTGTGTAATGAAACAGTACAACATTTTTGGTTTTAAATAAATGGAACAATACGTCAAAGATGAAAATGATAAATATAACTTGTGAACAGACAACTATAGACTTCTCTTTACATGCATTAGCCTACTGGCCATGTGAAAATAAAAAGGATACTGCAAAAGTGCAATTTTGTCATTCTGTGCATGTAAGCACACTGCAACATTCCATCTTGTGTAGAGTCTACTGTGTATAATGTGCTGTTGTCTGGTCAGCTGGTAAAACTTTGCATATTCTGCGATCCAGTTTGGCCCTGGTCAAAATCACATCGGTACCAGAGTTCAGGCTGTTGCCCTTTATTTTTCAGTGTGTTAGTAGTATGGTAGCATGCCAAACAGTGTTTGCATGTACACTACAGTTTGAAGAAGTTTGGAACAAGTATATTTAAGTATATTTATATTTAAATATAAAATATATTTATTGTTTTGGAACAAGTGTAAATCGGTAGTTAAATAACTTGGCTTCTCAGTTCACATTTGTGTCCCAATCCCTGACTCCCAACACTATATAAATGTTTTTTGAGTCTCACTGTTATAATGATCACTGAGAATTATGAAGACAATCTCAGGGCATTTTCGAGAAGGTAGAGGAATGTGTCCAAGCAACTTCTGGATCAGACAGTGGTGGCCACCCAATGTTGTTAGGGGTGAGGGGTGTTTTGGCTGTTAAGACCACCAACTTGGGGACATGGTAATTTGTTTTAGTATACTGTTTTCTTGTTTTAAACGCTTTGGTCAAGTCTTGGCTACTGTATAAAAAACTGGTGATGTGTGCTTTGATACAATTCAGTAGTGAGTACTGGTCCTACTTTGGATAGGAGTCATGTTTAACAGGAAAGAAGTGTGTGCAATGGAGCAGGGAATCTTGTCTGCAGTCACTGCGTGCTACCAACCTATCTTTTTTGAGGCCATGGATATTTTCTTTTATTAAAAATTCATTATATTCTATTTTGATATCACTTAGAAATTCCTAGATCTGACTGATTTAAATTATTCTGAATTATATAACCTTCTAAAAGAACCTGTAATAAATGTATTTAGTTTCTGATGGGATCTGTTGTACTCGTTCCCAAACTACATCTAAATATTGCCATTTTTTATCAATTTTATCTTTTCCCTTAATATTTGTCCACACTTATTCTTTTTGACCATGACAACTTGCATCTGCTCTTATAGAGTTTTTGTATTCTTATGTATCAACATTTCTTAACATCTCATATTTATTGCTTTTTTTTATGCTTTTTCAATAAAGTATGAGTTATTTTTCCCAGGTTTTATGTTCTACTTCGCATTCACAGCTTTATAGTAAAAAAAGGCCATCTGAAAATGTCCCCCAGAATTCTGCTTACTCAAAATGAATTTTCAGCCTCTCAAGACTTGTTAACATTTAGAATCAGACCCCACAAAAGTCTCAAGAAAAGACAGTAATTTCAGAGATATTCTCATGTGTTTATTCAGTTAATACTCTCTTAACTGGGCACTAAAGGGTCTGGAAGGATTAATGTTACAATTGTATTTAATTATATATGATTATATATGATTATGCTATCCAATGAGCTTTTTAAGATGAATAGACTGACACAGTATGAAAATTTTCACGTAGCAATTTCTGCTTTTTACTTCTATGTATATTATAAAAGTATTTGCACTTTTAGAGAAAATAAGTAGTGCTACTTACAACATTTGTATTCTTCTTGTCTTGTAATTGTTGGTATAAGATGAGAGAATGAAATATTTTTTCAATTAGCGTATTGTAGCCATCAAAAGAACCATAGGCATATAATTGCTTTCCTAGAAGGCTGGCATAGTTCAAATCAATTAATGCAAATACCTGCTAACAAGTACCTACTGCCTTTAGAAAGTAAGATTAGCACCTGCCATTTGAAATACAAGGAAGGGAATGCTGCCAATTAAAAAAAAAAAAAAACAGTTTTTATTTTTTACTAAGAGTACGTGTGTTTCCCAGAAAATTAGATAAAATAGTAACAGTTACAAAAGAAATCTGCTGTGACAGAAACATCTAAAAATTTGTCCCTGTCAAATGAAAAACTATCATCTTCCCTTGCCCATGTATAAGTAGCTGAAGAGATAATTTTGTTTATGAAAAAGACCTCAATACTAAAAAACCTCTGCAATTATTGCATCCATCATACATATCATAAATCCATTTTCTTTCAATAAAAATTATAAATAATTTCATATTGTTGACACTACTACCAATATCACTTATTACGTACAAACAAACCCCCTGCAGACAGCATAAAATACACCTCTTTCAGATATTTGCTTTTTCCAGTGAGGTAGAGAAGGTAGGTGCACACAAAATATTTTGTTAACATTTTGATGCATAAGCAAGTAATTCCTTGTCAACTTCTGAAGGAATACAAATATGTAGGATCTTGGGCTGGATTCAAGTCTAGAGAAACACATCTAAAATGAGATATATTGGTGCAGTGCTGTCTACAAACAATTCACCTGACTTCCTGCTTTGTTAGCATTTCAAACTCAATGCAGTTGCATATTTGTGTGTGTCTAGTGGCAATGAAATGAACTTAAGGCAAAATTGAACTTCATCTGCTCAGCCATTTCCGGTGAGGTAGCCTGTCCTATTAAACCTCTAGCTGCTGCCCAGAAGAAAGCAACATTCCTGCAAATCCTAATTTTCTGCCTAGTAATGTTCTGTGGTCTTGAACATGCATCCCACCTTAACTAACATCAGTGCTTTAATCTAACATCAACTTCTGCCAACAGTTCTACAAAGCTGCTAATGGCCTATAAATAGTTACTGTGATGAAACTGTTTGAGAAAGCTTTTTACTTTACTGCATATATTTGCTGCAGACTTGATTAATTTGATCACACATAGTCTGGCAATTTAAGATGATTTGGGGCACTTTGCCTAGAAGCCAGGTTTCACTCAAAATAAATCCTTCCTTTGATATTCTTGTACATAGCAAGTACTATCTTCTTGTTCTGTATCAGATATCCTAGGGAAAAGTCAAATGGTAAAAAGTGTTGATTATGTATGCACTTTTGGCTGAACCATTAATGCTACTTGAGATGTCTGGATTATTCAAGATAGATTAAGCAGACGATTTATGTTAAATGTGCGCCCTTTCTGGAGCAGCTGTTAGAGGAGAAGCTGTTGGAGACCAGTCAGGCTTCTGTGACTGATCCTCATCTAGAGCTCAAATATAAATACCTGTGCCTTGATGGAGTTACTTGTACAAAAATGGTGTATAGTGCCTACATTAAACACATCCTTGTTGCAAGTCAAATGTTTTCCACAAATCTTGATTCAGATCTGCCAGGTTCAGCGGATGTCTTCGAAATAATATTTCTCAGAACATGCAATTGAATGTTGATTAAATTTTGATATGTGTTGGAAATGTTAATTGTAACCTACTGGAATTGCACACCAAGCATGAAGACACATTTCTTAAGAACAGACTTAACACAATTTTAGATATCTAGCTTATTTTGCTTGATTGGCACCCTTCTTTCCAGACTAAAATAGACCTGTATGCCCTCCTGCAGGTGACCCAAGTGCCTACAGTGCAGGCATAAGGTTTCTGTATACAGGCAACTGATTACATTCAGGGTTTAAGAACAGATGTTTAATCCCACCTGAGATGCCTTGAAATTCAAGCAAGCTTCCAACTGACATTGGAACAAGAGGTTCATCTACATATTGTAATATCTACTAATATACTTTAAATTTTCTTCATTGGCAATGGAGAGGAATAATAAGTTTTAGAATGCAGTTTGTCATACTAAACATAGATGAGGTGTAGCAGGAGACAAACTATGAGACAGTGATGTGCCCCTGCCACATAGAGTCTAGCAATATCCTAGGTTGCATTAGGAGTGATGCCAGAAGATTGAGGGCAGTGATCTTTCCCCTCTACTCAACAGTGATGGGGCCACATTCAGAGCCCCATATCTATTTCTGGGCTTCTCACTATAAGAGACATGGACATACTGGGGACATCTTCCTTGTGAGTAGAGGCTGATACTGGGTCTGCTTAGGCTAGGAAAGAGAAGACTTGGGTTGATCTTCTCAGTGTATACAAAAACCTGAAAAGAGGCCAGAAAGAAGACAGGCCAGATACTAACGGATCTGCTGAGTAACAGCTGGAGGCAGCAAGCACGAGTCAGAGAATATTCCCTCTGAATATCAGGAAGCACTTCTTCATTGTTAGGGTGACTGAACCCTACAGAAGTCGTTTAAGAGAGGTTGTGAAGCCATATGAAAGTGGTCCTGGACAGCTAAATCTAGGTGGCCTTTCTTAAGCAGAGTGGTTGGACCAGGTGACCTTCAGAGATCCCTTCCAACATCAACCAATCTGTGATTCTGTAATTTTGTTCTCTCCAATAGACTTAAAGAGCACACTAAGGTAGTAATCTTGGCTGCAATATTTAAAGTATCATTAAGACAGGAGAATTATATCTCAATTTCTATTTAGATATTGGTTTCTTCTAAATCACAGTAGTATGAAGTTTAGAGAAGAAAGACTGTATGGTAACTGTCAAAACAAGTCAGTAGTTAACTTAAAGATTTTCAAAATTAAGCAACAGCATTCAAACATTTTTTGTATATATCCTGTTCCAATTTTCTTTTATAGATATTCTTACTTTCACTCTCTTTTCCTTCTTCCTCATGACAACAAGTTCTAAAAGCTAGTCTTTCATTTACTGCTCTCAGGGGGATGATTTTTTCAGGTAGTAATTAAGGTTGCAGTAAAGGACCACCTGCTTCTCACATAAACCAAAACACCCGAAGTTTTTATTCATCATATCATAGCAGTGTGAAAGATTTTAAGGTGCTTGCAGACATGGCTTTGAAATATTGCCAATGGAGTTCTATAAAATGAAGTGCAATTATTTGAGATTCAAAAGCCTGTTTTGCTGTTTAAGACATGACATAATTCTTCAATTTGATGATAAAAGAATGCATCCACAAGCAAGACCTAGAAGGAATTGTCTTTGTCAACAGAAAAAAAAAATGTAAAAGAGAGAGGAGAGGAGAAGGGGAGTAGAGGAGGGAAGGGCAAACTTTCTGTTCAGTTGAAGTCAGCAAGAGAAATACTGGTAAAGGAAGCAAAGCTCAATAAATTAGTAAAGATTCTAGTTTAATTCTCAATCAGAACATGTAAGGCCTGTAAACCACTATAGTATGATAATGTTATATTTTAACAACATTAAGGATACCCTTCAAAATAGTATAAACAAGTACATACAAACAAACTAACCAACTAACTAAATAAATAATTTAAAAAAGAAAGCAAAATCCCTCACCATACAAGAATGATAAAATTTTCGTGCAGATGTAAATGAGACAATCTTTAGATTCAAGTACTATAATTATATTTTTCAGAATTTTAAGTTACTATTTACAACCTGCTGTTGGCAGGAGAAATCAGCAAACCAATTCATCTGTATATTGATCTACTGATACACTTTGAACTAATTTGTCATTAAATGCCACCACAAAATCCCAAAAGCCATATCACCTTAAAAAATACTGTAAATTTTACAAAGGTATGTAATGTGATATATATATATATGCTGAGGTTCTCCTGCAGAAGAAATCTTGTTATAATTATTTTTTAAAAGGAATTTAGAATGCCCATATTTTATAGGATTAAAACAGAAACCTAATATTACCCTTAATGCAGTTGAATTTTGGTATTCAATTTCTTAGGACGGCTATTATTCTACTCCTCCTGTCCTCTTTACATAGGGGTTTGTTACATGGGTATTTGTAGTACATTGAAATAAAAAAGACTATGCTGCTAACCAAATAATAGAATTATGCAAACGGCTGCAGGGGACAATCATATCTATTTATATACTGGAAAAGAGAAAAACACTTCACTTGAAGACATTTTATATGCTTTATAAAGCTTTGAAAAAAGTTAGCTTAGTAACATAATGATATTTGTTTGAGTTCTATTAAAAAATATCAGCCATACTCCTGAATAACATACTGTGTTTAAATTAATATTTAAAATACTAATTTAAGGGAGTCTAAATTTTAAAAGTTCAAGTATTTTTGTAAATTCAAATTGATTAATTTTGCTATTCACAATTTTTTCTTTACATTTCTTTTGCAGATTTACATCTCTTAAAGAAAATAGTTTTCTCCTTCCCCTATGAAGCACATTCCACATGAAGTTAAGATTATATATTTTCATGTAAACATAGGAGCTGTGATTTAAGCAATTGAAATACTCAACTTATTTAAATTTCTTTAATAAAAAGATTATATCATTCTAGCTTCAATGATCTATTTTTCTTGAGACTCTCAAGAGAATAGGGAACATTTTTTTTGTTGCTCTCTATGGTAATTTTATTTTTATTTAGTTAAATGTGCTCCCTCCTGTAGAGACACAATGAGTTGAGGATTTTTTTACAGACTGAATAACCCTTTCACAATCAACTCATTCTGAGCCTAAGGCAGACAAACTAAAAACACTTCACTTTGATACTGCTTCCAGAAACATGACCTATAAACCACAGAATTTTCTACAATAGCTCCCTGGCACCAATCTCACAGCCTTTTTCTTTCCTTGGGCTTTGATATGTCCTGAGAATAGAACACATACTATGCCTCATATCAAAGAGGGTTAGAAATCAAGGATTTATCATTTCAGTATTTAGCATATATGTATCTGAAAATGTGAGGTTTATTCTATAGAAAGATGCACTTCATGGAAAAGATAATAATGTAATTTTTTAAAACAGGCTAGGAAAATACTTGCAAAGGGTTGTCAGCATACAATAATGATTGAAGGGCATGATTTCATTAATCTGGGAGTTGTAAACATGAAAAATAATGTAATTAGTGATCTGAAGTTCTTGTGAGGTCATTTTGTTTGGCTCTTATGAGGAGTAATACAGTATTTTGTCTATACTATTCTAGAATTGTCTGGTTTTCTCCCTTTTTTATTTTTTTCTTCTTTTTATTTTTTTTTCTTTTTAATATATAAATAGGTCAGGTAACAGGAAGTCAAAATCAAAAGCTTGCATCTTGCCAGTACAACTACTGTGTAATGGACAAATTATTTCTCTCACTCTGCTTTTGATGCCTTTTGCAAGTATACTGATTCTAACACAATTTGTGGAGAGGATTGCTCCTTCTACACTGGTTTCTAGTCTTTCTTCCTTTCTTCCTTCAAATATGATATAAATAGGCAGCTAGAGAAATCTTGTTCTTCTGACAGTTACATCCTTTTAGACAGGAAATCTAATACTCATCACAAGTGCAGAGGATCTCACTTATTGAGATGACCAATTCATGCATTCCGAGAGGCATAGTATTGGTTACCAATATCAAAACATATGACATACATCCACTAAATATCTGGCACCCAAATATGAAAAATTACTGGGAGTTTCAATTTCATGCTACAAAGACGTAACATATCTTTGTTCATGTAAATAAATTCTCTTCTGTATTGTTCCTTATAATTGTTCCTTTATTGTTCCTTATAATTATAATTGTTCCTTATAATTATAATTTAAACCTCAGGAGGTCTGGTGTTTTTAAAAATGTAGAAATATTGTGCTTATTGAGAACTTGGAATATAGCAACGTTTATAGCTTGTCTACATAGAGCTAAATAAGCTTGTTATGATTCTATCCAGAATAAAGCAAAAACGTATTTGGTCTGAACATGTTTTCATATTCTTTACAGAAAAAAAAAAAAAAAGTACTTAAATATTTATGTAATCTGCTTCAGGAATAGAGCTTCTTTCCTTTTTATGCTTAGATATTTTTCCTTCCTAAATGAGTATTCATTTTCTTTGTCCTATATAAGTTTTGCTATTAAGCACTAGACTAAAAGTATTACCACCTAATAAAGTGACATTTTTCAGTTTTAATGGTTTTCAGTTTCATTTATGATAAAAGTTAAAAGACAAAAATTATATAAATCATATAAATATGACTTAATTAAAAATGACAGTCTGCATTTAAACCCAATTCTATTGTTAGCTGATCCAGTAAATATCACATCATATGGCAAGATCAATCCCTGGCACTGAAAGACAACTAATATAACAGTTTTCTAGTTCTGCCATGTGGGACTCTACTTGCAACTACTAAGTGTATTATTACTTTGCCAAATACTGGTTCACCTCCAAATTTTCTGTTTCACTGTATCTAAATTGTAGTAGTTTGGCTTCCATCACGTTAGACTTAGCTCTCCAAGTCTGGGAGTTTGTGGTGGGTTATTCCAGCCACACAAGGTTGAGGTTTTTATCAATTACTACATTAGCTGATACATTTAATTTGACTATTCCTATCTATTTTTTTTTTTTTATATTCTTCAAAGGAAACTTAATTGTGCAGTCAAAACTACTTGTTTCATTCTTGCTGCTTGCTTCCTACCAGTGACCACAGCAACATGGAAAAAGTTTATCATAGTAGGTACCTTCAGACTGGAAAAGTCTGTGTCTTAGGTAGCTTCCCACTGCAGGCATTTGCAAGTGATCCCTCAGGCATCTTTGTTCAAACTCATTCCATTTTTCCCTTCACTTGGCATTGAAAATAAATGAACTGGAGATTAGGCTAAAGTCTTCAGGCTATTAAGTCAAAGCTAAAAACTTTACATTATGGATTTACTGGTAGTTCTCCTGTGTGTCTTCATTTTTTAAAGTATTATGCATCAAGACATTCCCATATCACAGAAGAAAAACAAATAAATGATTGGTTAAGACAGTCGATCCCCTCAGGGTCTCTGTCAGACCTGGATGTGTTGACCTGAATTTCTGTCCTAGAATTTTAATCTGGCATCAAAGGAAAAGCTTTGGGTTTTACTGTATTTTGGATTGCCTTATTATCTGTAGATTTGAACTTACAGGGTTTGCCACCTAGAATTTTTTCTAAAGAATAAACTCTTAATTCACAATTTCTTTTAGTCAAATATTTTTTTGCTGTGTATCTCATGATACTTGAAACACATAAATAAAATCTGTTTAACTAAACAGAATTAGATTGATTGAGCTCTTGAACATATATGCTCAAACATGATTAGAGGACAGCCTCCAAACTTTATTCTGTTATTGCTTCTGATTTAATTCTCTTTTTTTGCTTACGTAATATGCTAGATACAAGTACTCGGAATGATTTAATGCTTCTTCTTTTTAGTGTTGCTAATCCAATAATAGCAGTATGATAATGCATCATAGCAAAAAAAGGGAAACAGGAAAAAAAATCTGATTCTGGTTAATCTATTGCCAGTTGATAATGAGCTATCAATGCTTACCTTCAGATACAAAATCTGCTTTGAGTATAAATATAACCAGACAGTAAAATGCTGGCATTTAACGTGTATAAATAAATATCAGTTCAACAAATCAAAGCATTTCAATGTGTACACAGTGTTCATAAATTTAAGGACTGTGTTCACAAATAAAATAAGCACTGTTGAACTAGGGTCACAGTCAGCTAACTTTTAAAGTAAAGTTTAGTAGTTTTTTTTCACAGTATAATACAGACTAAAAGTTACAAAGTTGAAAGCATAAGTAATTTAATCATAGAAGTGTTATAAGCAACTTTAAATAGTATTTTGGTACTGTATTATGCACACAAACAATGACACAAGCAGAAGAATAATCACAATGCACACATCTAGCCACAAAGAATACTCCTTACCTATTCATGCACATTCATCAACATCTGAATTAACAATTCAGATGTTTAATAATTTAATTTATATTGGCCTCCTATTTACTTGCTTAGTATAACTGTTGGTATCTGAAATCATGTGCGTAAACCACAGTTTTACTTACTTTTAGAAAATGGTTCAAAATTTCAAGCACTGAAGTTATCATAGTATAAAAGATGTATACCAATGCTCACTGGTTCCAATTTCCTTTAAAAACTTTTAGGTCTTAGATTTGGACGAATGAACCATTGTTTTAGAGAGGGAATAGCCCATGGCTAAAAGGCCCCCTCTTTTCCTGAAAGCTGAAGTTGCAGTGGCAAAATTCTAAATTACATTATTTAAATTTAAACTACATTTAATTTTTTAATAGGAGCAAAGATTAAAAAAAAACAAATGTCTCGGTGTAAAATATATTATCTGTAGCAGTATGCTAATGAAGTGCAATTTGCATGAAACTAAACTTTGTGAAAATTGTATATGATACTAAAATTCAAATAAATATTTAACTTTCCCTTTCTTAGTTGGGCCTATATACAAATTATTCATGTACTTTGTTTTGACAGAAGTGGTGGATTGGATGCACCAATGCCACCAACAAATTTATAATATTAGTGGTATTATTAATAAATTAATAATCTTATTAAGTGAGTCTATCTGGAGATACTTAGCAAAGACAAATATAAGCAGCACCTGTTTCTAAAACTCAAGTGGTTGTAGGCATAATCAAACAAGATAAGCAAACAAATATGGTTACAGAAGAGTTAATTATCATTATACCTTTCATTGGAACTCCTGTTTGCTTGCAATGATAAAAATAAGTTTAGGAAAGGGACCAGATTTGGTTTTTTTGTTTGTTTGTTTGCTTTTAATACGTGCTGATTTTTACTGAAAAAAAACTCTACACATAAGAGAAAGACCTTTAAACTTATTTTCTTTTATTTTCTCTTTCTTTCTGTGGATCTCAGTCCAGTAAGAACAATCAGTTTTAATGAGCAGAAATCTAGTGGTTTGATGGCTTTAGGCAGACAAATAATGAGGGAGAAACTGATAAAGTAAAAAAAAAAAAATCCAAGTAAGGGTGAACTCTTTATAAAAATGTGTTCCACAGAATGTCAACAGAACCTTTTTCATAATGGTAGTTTTATAGTTTTGTTTGTTGTTTTATTCCTTGGGTTATGTGCACCAGATGTGAACAACAAGTCAGAGCCAAAGAAGTTTTAGAATTTTAAATTCTAGATATAGAGCAAGACCAATACGAAATACTGTGGAGGAGATGCCTGTAAAGGGCTTTCATCTTTTCTTTTTAGGCGTACTAAGGTAAAAAGGGAACTGCGTTTTAAAAAGTAGGGAACGGCAGAGACATTATTGCTGATGAAAAATACACATGATTTACTAATTAGTAGCTAAAAATACTAACACAGGCCATCAATCACAGAAAGGGAAAAGGATGAACTGATTGGAAGATTGAAGACAGTGCAGTCTTGACTGTGATGATTGTAAGCCAGGGCTGATCTTCAAGGACAATCTTTGCAAATAAAGGGTACATTCTGAAGTGCATAAAGTCATGCATCCATGGCAGAAAAATAGGAAGTGTAGACAAGGAATTTCAGGAAAGGTTTAATCAAAAAATGAGCATTTCCAGAAGGTGAAAGCGGGGATGAGAAGCCTAAGAGGAATAGAAAGATACTGAACCTAAACCAAAGGTTAGAAATGTGAAAGACAAGGAAGGTTATTTCAAGTACCTGGATAATAAGGGATTTCCACTCTAAAGGCTGCTCTTTGGACTCACAGGTCTCTGAACCTCCCAAGATGTTTTTTGGGAGTGTGAAATAAATAAAGTTAGGACTATTTATGTAAACTGTACATACAGAAGTCCAGAGAAGATGCATCCAGCTGTGATGATGGATCCACTAGATGAAGCGTCAGTCACCCACCAGTTTGAAAGTATAGCTGAAACCTCAGTATCTTCAGTTAAGTTTAGATAGATTGCCATTACTAAGAAGTTAATTTATTAAAGAACAATCTTAGGTTAAAGTAATGTCATTAACATTTGATTAAATTCTTGACATAATTTACCTTTCTCTTCATGCCCAGCTGATCTATTCCTTTGTGATTCAAAATATATTCTACAACTGTGCTAGATTTGAAGTCAAATTCATGGGATGATAATTTTTCAAAGGATGTATATTTGCAAAAGATATTTGTGATTTTCTAGTAAGGCAGCAGAAATTGATGACTTCATAAAAAGTCCTTGCTCTTATTCTGTAAGTGGACTATTATTTTGTAATATTAAGCAATATGAATGTTATTTCCATCTGTCTTTCACAATTGTAGTTATTCCAGTCTTTTCCAACAGGTTTTTAAACTCATATAATTTAACATGGATAAATATTACCTTATATATGTGAAGTAAAATACTAGTTTTGTAGTTCTTGTGTATTTGATTTATACTCCATCTTATTTCATCCACTATGACTGGTTTCACCATTTGTATCTTCTCTTCTTATTTATGAATTTGAAAAGTTACACATGGTTTTCTTTGTTTGTTCAACAAAACAATTGGCCATTTTTACTTTATTTTCTACTTTTAAAGCTTCAATAAATTTGAAGCTTCAACAAATTTGAATTCAAATATTTCCACTGCTTTTTAAATTACTTTTCATGCACTTTATAGCTCTGAAAGGTATTTATTTAGCCCTGCCGTATTATATGCTTTCCTTGTAATTTGGATAAATATACTGGATATTATTTGTATGTTTATAATAAAAAATAGTATGTCATAGCAATAATAAAATTTCTGGCATTCCTTTGTTCAAGATTATGCCATTCATGCTTGTGGCCTACGATAATTTCTTTGATATATTTTTTTTCTGTTTATGAATGTCAGAATAAAAATTGTGATGCTTGCCACTGTTAAAATATAATTTCTGAATAGTCTATTAAAGGTTCTATATGTTGTCCATGCAGTAAATTTATGTATTCATGTATTGTCTTACCTAAAATTTGTAAAGAAGATAATTTAGATATCCTCATTATCTTGTGGAGTCTTGTAATATGCTAGACTTTGCATATTTAGATAATCAAGATATTGTTCCTGGCACTGGGAATTTACAGTCACTGGTGACTTTTGGTTTGAATAAAACAGCTCAGAGTAACTATTGCTTTGAGTTGGAACCAAAGCTGAATGTAAAAAACAATTGGGATTTTTACCATGTTAAAGCAATTGAATTAGAACTTTAAGGACTGCCTCTTATACAGATATTACAGTAGAAATTTTACCCTTTGCAAATCTAAATTTTCAAGCAATAAATATGCAATTTTCCAAAACTAAATTAGTTGAATATTATAATTAGTTGAATATTATAATGGCAGGTTGTGAGCATAAAACTTAATTGGTGAGGGATGTTATTTGTAGATTTACAGATGGCTGTTGCCTTGATTTCTTACAGTTTAAATGATAGAGGCAGACAGTAGGTGAAAGAAGAATAAATGACCCAGCCCACCTTGAGTGTACCTCTGGTCCAGCTTCAGTGATCCATATGTATTGCCCAAATTCTAACTTTCACAGTGCTGCTCATGATCACAACCTGTGATTTTTTTCTAGAAGTTTGAGGTTTTTTCTAGATTCTTCTTGAAAAGCGGGAAAAAACAATTTGTATTTGCCTGTTAGGTTGAGAATTTTCATTGGAAAAATCTTTTTTCAGTGGTATTGATATTCTAATTGTAATAGAATCACTCCCTGATGATGAACACACTTCAGAGAACCATCTACCTTGAAGTGTTTGGCTGAGGCACTTAAATAATAATAATAAAAAACCTGAACAGTTCTCCTTGGAACATTCTACTAGTGAAGAAAAATAAATCACTTTTAGAGGGAGAATGAGATCTTCGATGGGTTGAATTGTTGTTTGATAGTACAAAGCTGCTTCCTGTTATTAGTCACCTTAGTACCTCTTTTGAGCCTAACTATTCTAATTTATGCACTCATTAAGAGCTTAATTAAGTGCACTCAGACATTCAGGCTTCAGTCAGAGGAAAAATAATTTGAGAGGATAATACTCAATAATCCTAATAAATATTTATATTTTAGAGTGTGAAGTGGGAGGAAAACATGTAGGAAAAGAGTGACAATAGGAGGGAAGACCTTGTCTACATTTCCTGTTCATTCTTTTAAGTAATTTATTTCTGTGCTCTTTTAACTGCCAGATAAGGTTTAAAAATAGTAAAAGATTCACGTAAGACTCACCCAAGAGCTCTGTCAACAGATAGATTCTTAAAAAAGGACAGTTTAAATACACCTCCCTAAAAAATTAGCAAAACTTAGTATTTCACAATTTTTCATTAAAAATTTAATCTAGGTAGTTTTCCTCATTTCAACAGGCAAAATGAAAGTAACTTTTCTCTTGCATTCTTTTATGTTTTGTGCTGATTCTGGGTTTTCTTAGTTGCTCTCTATTATTGATGAGAATCTTTCTAAGTCCTGGAGTCTCTGTGAATTTAGCTGTAAAAATAACAATGCACTAATAAATTATGTATCTGCTTAATAACAATAAAGTTTTACTTAAGTTCATTTCATTATTTCATTTACTGTATGAATGGGAAAGAAGACTTTTTAAAACCATCAAAACTGAGTTTCTTGATAACAACTCATATGTCGTATCATGGCTAAATGTGTAATAATCATATTATTAAGAAAAGCTCAACAAAAAGCTAGACAAAAAATATCAAAGGTATCAGTATGGAGAAGTGAGTTACCTAAGAAAAATCTTGGGTAAGTACACTCCTAATATAAATGAGTTGGATCAGGACAAAGGGGGGATTATCTATTTCTAGTGAATGCCCCTATTTTCTACTCTTCACTATCACGTTTCAGGAGTAGTTGATATGTTGCTAGGTGAAGCAGAGCTGACATTTGTATGCTGTTGTGCTGTTATAAGGTGGCACTGCTTTACAGATGAAAATCCATTTTCGTATTCTGTTGACAACACACAAGAACACATTTCTGTCTGTACATCGCACCATTTCTGATTTTGAAGTTCTGGTTATATTACATTACATGTACATCTTTATGTTAACTGGCAATCATTGAAGCTGTGGATGTTATGAAAAAAAAAACAACATTTTCTCAAAATAGGTTCAATCGGTTGGGGAAAATATTTAGAGTATCTTGTGATCTTTCATATGCTGTTTTTGTTGTTGTTGTTGTTGTTGTTTTTGTTTTGTTTTGTTTGTTTGTTTGTGTTTTTGAGGGGTTTTGTTTGTTTTTTCAGTCACTTTCAGTGTATTCAGCTATTTTCTCCTATTATATATTCCTACACTTTAGAGTGCAGTTACCCTGTAGGCACCACAGACGTGTCTGTCTCTGCCCAGGCTCCCTCAGGGCTCACTTCTCAAAGCAGCTGTGTTCATGATCTGTTTCTTTCCTGGGAAAGCTGTCCAGGATGTGTCCTTTCTGTGCTGTGAGTGAATACCTCTGGAAAAGACCCTAGAATTGCAGTAGGAGTATTACAAAGAACAGAAGAAGGAAAGAAGGGAAATATTTCTCAATAACAATGTCAGAGATTAGTGGATGTTTTCCTCAGAACTTTCCTTTGTGGTGCAACAGACAAAAGGGCTCATGGAAACTCCTTCATATGCAGGTCGCCCATACAAAATGTTCAAGGCCAGGGCTCTGAGCAACATGCTCTGCTGAGTGGTTGGAATTAGATGATGAAAGGTCCCTTCCAACCCAATTGTGGTATAATTCTGTGGCTCCTCATACCCCTTTCACCTTCAGCCCAGCCTGGGACAGGCACGGAAATTCATTACTTTATCAACAGATTAAGTTACTACTGATTTTGGGAGGGGAATATGAATCTGCTATTGGAATATTAGTTACTTGAGATATCCCTGAGGTGGAAGTAAAATCTTCCAGCAGAAGTGTATTATTGTCTACAGTTCTGTCAATAAGTATATAGAAGGGAATACAGGAGCACTTTTTCCTCATTGTCTCATTTTGCCATTTCTGGACATTTGATGTAGATGCAAACTGTCAGGAAATGAAATTTAGTTTGTCTTTTAATAAAAATACAAAATAAATCACAGGTATTATTAACCTTCCTACTCAAGGGTATAACTTGGGAGTCAGCAATGTCTCCTTTGACAGATTGTTCTATGAATCTCTGCTTTGGATAAAAGCATTTCTCTGTGAAACATCTCATCCACATAATTGGTCTGCCACAGAATAGAAAGCAGTGGCATAAATGAAGTTTTATTTTCAATGTGCATGCAGTCTAAGACTAGTGCTAAGAATTTTCTGTTTAACCCTGTAATTACTTCTGGAATTTACAAATTTCAAGAATATTTCTGTAGGTGACTGCTTCTGTTTCTTAAGTAAATAGACATATTTTTTCAACCATATGAATAAATTTTTAAATGTAATTTATGGACATTTTCATGCTCCACAGGTGAAGTGCAGAGAAAGAAATTTTGCTTTCTTTTTCCAGTAACTTAATGAAAAGCAGGTACAACACTCTTACATCTGTAATACTACCATGTAACATATAAATATTAAGAACTCTGAACCACAGTCTTTTTCTGTAACTATCCATGATGTCCTACTCAAAAATCATTGGTGTTTTTTTTGTTTTGCTTTGGTGGGGTTTTTGGTGAGGTTTTTGTTGTTGTTGTTGTTTGTTTGTGGGTTTTTTGTTTGTTTTTGTCTTCCCTTGGATAGAAATATAAGTAAGAAGTACCTCCTTTTTTATTATTTTTATTTTTTATTTGCTACTTGGTGTTTGCTACAGTTTTGTCTTAATCCGCTTCTTTAATCCACTACCACTGCTGATTAGCACTACACTTTAATAACTCTATCTACTGTAACATAGTGTCAAGTATAATATTTGGATAAGAGAAGACATACTTCAGAAATTCCTTTTTTTGGTATTTAACATCTACTTAAGAGTTATTATTAAGGAAAATAAAATAAGGAAAATACTTGTGATTATCACTGTTAATAAGATTGCAACTTCTCTTAATAAGGTTGTATTCTTAGCATCCATATAGCAGTTTTGCATCTGTTCAATATTCCTGCAGAAGGAATATGGGAAAATAATTGATGGTGTGTTATTTAGTAAACATCCAAGGATGGTTGCAATAGGTTTTTGCCTATTTTCCAAGTCATTTTGTTCTCAAATTGTGGGATTTTATTTTAGGAATTTATATGTACACTAGAAATCTATGCTCCCAAATGGCATGACAAGAACATTATGATTGCAAGAAAGTTTAACTACATTCATATGAATCAAATAATTCAAGAATGACAGCTTTCTCCCACATCATAAGAAACTAAATGCCATTCATAAAATAACCATTCATCTGGAAAATATACACAGATGAGCATTTTCTGCAGTGCTGTCGTTATGTGTAACATGGCCATAATTCTTACTGTTCAGCACTTTAATGACTTTATCTTACATAGTTTCCCATACTCATACAGAATAGTTAAGTACCCTATGGTGAAAGTATAAGCCAAATAGCCATATGCCTGCAGTCTTCTTGCAGACTGGGCAGGTTTTTGATTGGCTCTAGCAGGTTTGGGGAAATGACCATTTCAGACAGGAGCCAGTCAAGCAGAAAATGGGCAGATGCTGTAAGTTGCATAATCAGTACAAAGAATACTCATCTGCCATTTATAGTACATGAGATTAACTGATGGGATACCGACTGATTCAGGCTAATTTAATGACAACCTCTAACCATCTGGCTAGAAAGCTGTATTTTACAAAGGCCTAATGCTGACCCACATAAGTTAGCCTAAAACACATTTGGTGAGTTTAATAATAGATTATACATCAAAGCAAGAACTCATTACTGTTACAAGTAATGAAATATTTATTTTTAATCTGACAGTTCTAGCAGTCTACATACTGCTAAACAATAAGAGATTACACGGTGGAGCAATATATATAATAAATGACTTACTACGTTTCTGCTGTGCTAGTAAATACAAAGCTTTCCAGGCCAAATGATTTCATTTGCTGACAGTGGGAAACTCTGGGAAAAAGACCCTCCTTTTTCTTCAATGACATGTGATCTTCCTTTGCTCTTTGGACTTACAATTTTGCAGCAATATTCCCGATAACAGTTGAATTCAACTCACTTGTTAATTTCTTTGTATTTAGCTTGATTTCGTGAAAAGACAGCATCCTGGAACCCAGATTATACCCATGAGACTTTTGCATGAAAAGTTTTTTGGAATGTTATTGAAGAAGAAAATTGGTAGGAAAAAAGTGCATAATTCAGACCATAATATGGCTAATAAGGTCCAATTTACTGGTTATGATCTGGAAAGTTGAAAGGACACAGACTGTCTCTTAAAACTTAGAGCTGGCAGTTAGAAACTTCACATCAACAAACTTTAGTTGAAGGCTGTGAAGAAGCCATTCAACTTCCTCAACGCAATTTTTATGGAGCCATTGTTATTAACAGACTCACACATCATATGTTGCTGAAATACGGCAATGATGAGTGTTTTTCAGCAGGTTAAGTTATTTTCTGAAGACATATATATTATGTTGCATAATGATATATTCACATTTAAAACTTTCCTAATTTTTCTCTTTTTTAATCATGTTTAAATACAGTTTATGTATAATGGTGTATACAAATTGATGAGCATACTATGACACATTCCGTTCAAAGTATCAGGCATCTGGGAACATCTGGAAATGGAGGAAACTGCTGAAAAATCAGAGCATATTTCCATATAAACTTTACACGGCTGTTAGGGGTACTGTTAAATTCTTAAATGAAAAATACATCATTTAAACTAAAATATTTCTTGCAGCGTACAGGACATATCAATATATGTCCATATATTATTCTTTCACTAAAATCTATGGACAAACATATAACTCCCCATGAAGCTGTTTAAGTAGTAGTACCCACTTACTCACAGATTTTAGAAAACCTCATATTTCTGTTTTGTGGAAAAATTCCATTACTTGTTCTATTCAGGCAACAATATTTGGTGGCTCCAGCAGTCAACAAGCCATTTTAAAAACTATAGGCAAACAACAGAGAGATTTCCCTTCATCTGGAAAGGATTGTTTAAAAAAAATGAAAGTGGTCACACATTGTTTGAGAATCTACACTTTCTTTTTATGTAAAAGTATGTTCTAAGATTTATCCAAACCACTGTCTGGTCCCAGCTCTATGTAGCTCTTGTCTGTGAAAGAAAGCTGACACACTGGGGAACTCTGCCACTTTCAACCACTGGAAAGTAGCAAATCCTCTGGCATCTTCAGAGCATGAAGTAGTCCAAATAATAGTCAAAAAACTGCTATTCAACACTTAGTTGTACTACCAGTTTTCCTTCACAGATCTTTCTTCTTTGTAAATATTGTACATGTTTAAATTCAAACTTAAAGCCAAAATAGAGAAAAAAAAAAACAAAACGGCATTAGGAATGCAAAGTTTCCCATTTTTTTTTAAGCAACAAAAGATACAGTACCTACCCCTCTCTTATAAAGGTGTCTCTCTCTTAAGAAAACTTTTCCCTCTCAAGATATTTCTTTCCCAAGTATTTCTTTAATGGTCCTGGTATATTTCATTTATTTCACCTTTATGATTTCTATCTTGCCTTCTTTTTCTCTCTTTCTCAGGGCAAACTTTCTTTGCATGGTTGACCTGAGAGCTACCTCTTACTCAAATTATGCCTGGTAAGATCCAAATGTGGATGCAGCAGCATGTATGAACAGGGCAGTAAAATCTTAGAGTGTGTTTGCACAAAACTGATTATGTCAAACCTAATTATGCCAAAATTGATGATACCGAACAGAAAGATAGTCATCAGCTGGGCCAAAAAAAATAAACATTCACTTCTTAGATATGGAAAGGTAAAAACAAAATATCAGCATGTCTGTCATTCTTCAGCTATGAACATGATTTGATGAAAGGAAAACATTGAGATTTCTTCTTTCAATCAGAAAAACAAGAAGTGAATGAATTCCTACATATATCTGTAATCTGATGCTGCAGGCAGACCCACTCATAAATGGCAAACATTGACCACATTGGGGTGTTGTCTCCTGTATTGGTTTGCCTTTTTACAGAGACTATTAAATTTTATCTTATTTTTAGAACCCACAATACAAAACCACTACAAGAACGTAGGACTCATTAAAAACAAGTGAAACCGCAGACATCTCTGTCTTTAAATTCTTATGCAATTAATCCATGTTATATGATAGTGAGAATAAACTAATTCCCAGAGACCCCATTCCTCACTTCAGCTGTAATACCATTGCCTACTGTAGAAATCTTCATAGTTATGACTACTGTTTTCCTTTGAGCAGACACCAGTGTGATTAAATCTTTCCTCAGATTTTTATAAACAAGCTCTCGACAGGCTCATCACCAGCTTCAAAGCACAGAATTGCTGCTTTCCTGTCTTGCCCTTCCTAAATTACTTTTATCCATTCACTGCAGAACTTTAGTCACAAGTATTATCCCACAATGGCTCTGTAATCATAATACAAATATTTCTCTCTGACTGGTCACAAAGTTCTAAGTCCAAATGTCTGTTTTCCATGTGGCAACCATTTGTTAACAGGCATTTTTTACTTTATCCTCAGTGACAGGGTTTGGGGTTTTTTTGTTTGTTTGTTTGGGTGTGTTTTGTTGTTGTTGTTGGTTTGGTTTGATTTTGTTGTTGTTGTTGTTCAGGCAACCTGAAACATCATCCCCAACTACGCTGTCCTTCAGAGACTTAATGTTGGTTGGGTCTAAACTTTTCTTCAGACATTAGGCACTATGCCCCAGCAGACCTGGTTTAAACTCCACCCAGTATGTTAGGAGGCCTACTGGCACAGGGGATGTTGTCAGGTGCTTTCTATCTCCCAACAATTTCCCATTCTTCAGAGAAAATATAGTGGTATAAAAACAAAAGCTTTGTATGTAGCACCTGCAGTGCACTCAGATGTTGACCTACAGGGTATCTCTGCTCCTACCTGAGCCTTTTTGCTTTACTGACAAAATAAAAGAGAACTACCTTAGTTCCTGACCTGACCTCTTGGGCCTTGTCCCAGAGCCCTAATAATAAACTTGGTATCTCTTTGTAGTATCATTGACTCCTATACTGACAAGAAATAAGGGATAGTAGTCCAAGGCTTGATTTCTTGCATTTGCACTTTTCTTGAGAACTGAGAGGTGTAACACTAGAGGAATATACAGGGAGAGTGACAGGAAACAGTATGTACTCTTTTACAGTGAAATAAAGGATAGTGACAGTCACAGAGAAACATCCTAAAGATGAACATCTGGAAGGTTATTTTTTGTCTAGCTTTATCAGAAGCTATGTTTATTTGTAGTCTATTATTTATAGATGACCAAATGAATGATCAGAACTAGTAAAAATGAAAAGGTAAATGAAATCTATTCTGATTACTATTTAAGCATAAACCAAAAAATATAGCTTACGTATAAATATATTTGTATTTTTAAATTCAGCATAGAAAGTGTTCTGAATTATGTATAGACAGCAAAACACATTAATAGGACTGCTCATAACAGTGAGCAGGTATCTTACCAGGACATATAAAGTCCACAGGAGAAAGACACCTCTCTACATCTTCTTTTCCAAAAATCCCTTTATACAGATTATATTTTCATATAGATACAAATACTCTTGGAATGACTGTTAAGCAAATATAAATTGACTTGAAATTATTTAATAATTTTAAGATTAAAATTGGATTGACTGATTTTATAAGCCATGCAAGATAAAGATTTTCATATTGACTACAAAAATGGCAGAGAAAATATACACAAATATGCATATTTTCACACACACACACACATAAAGAAAATACCTAGTAATTGCAACACAGAAAGAAACAATCAAGAATTTTAAATAATAACATTGGAATATGCAACTACCTGTGCATTAAGGACATATTTCTCAGGTGGTTTAGGTTTTTAAACAAATTAATATTTCACATAAAGATTTTTTTTTTTAATTAGAGGGATCAATGGCTTGAATACTCAGACTAGAATTGTAAGCATCATAAATAACTTGAGAACTTTCCCCATGAGCTTCAATCACAAGTTTAGCTCAAAAGTTATTTTATATTTATTAACAGGTACCCTTCTACACCTTTAAATTTGTCGTTGATCTCATTAGTAAAATAATTTTGGTTTTTCAGTAGTCACAGAATAATTCAGGCCACAGCTATTTTTTTTGGCCTAGTTCAGAGTGGTTTTTATAGTTCTTTTGGGACATATTTGATATCAAAATAGTCTGCAGACTGGAAGTTGGTCATATATTACAACACATCCAAATACATTCAACATCTATGGGCACTTCCTCTGCTTTTCATTTCTTCATTATTTGAAAATGTTTTTTGTAATGACAGAAAAATGCTGTATCTTATCACCCTGACCCTTGATCAATGTCACAGACACCCTGCCTCCTGCCCCTCTGCCACTTGACGCCATTGTCAGTGTAGGTAAGATGCTGCCCACATTATCCGTGTAAGATAGGATTGTTTCAAATCACATTGACATTGTGGAACCAAGGGGTGGTGTGAGTCCTACTTGCATTCAAAATGTATTTGCACAATTGTCTGTTGCTCTCAGACAATGCAGAATATCAAGTGTCCTGGCAGTCTGATGCAATCAGGGCATTGGGTGAGTTGCCATACAGGTGCATTGTTGCTCATTTTTCTTACTGCCTCAGTGAAGTGTAGTTAACAAGAAAATTTGTCTTGTTCTGTTTGTTTTAATGTTGCATATAGCAGCTTTCCTTTTTCACGTCCAAGTGATCTTGTAAGAAAATGGTTCATTAGTAATAGAGTTTTAGGGACTGAAAAACAGAGATGATTTCCAATTAAATAGTTTGATTACCATTTTCCAAGTTAAAAAATAATATTTTAATTATTCTATTCAATCAAACCTGAATATGAAGATCATCCCCACATTCTCCATCACAGCATTGAGAAATGCTTAGATTCTCTTATACTGAAAGCAAAATACCATATTTCATGCTAATGTAGATTCATTCCTTGTGCCATTTTCAGATTTAACAATGATGGACAAGAAAGAATAAATGTTTGAGTCAACCATAATTTTAAAAACATTTTAGCTAAGAAGTAGAAATCCAGATTTCCCCTCCAGTTTATTTTGTGCAACAGGGGAATGTAAATAACACATTTTAGATGTTCTTTCTGAATGTCACATACTAAGAAATAAAAACAGCTATGTTGATGTTTAGAAACACAGTTTATACAATGAATAAAAAGTATCTTACAAAAAGATGCTAGATAAAGTATAACAGAAAACAGTTAAATAAATTTATAAACAAGTACATGCATATATGCATAGAATCTTAGAAACATATCTTGATTTGGGTTGGAAGGGATCTTAAAGATCATCTAGTTCCACCCATCCCACCATGGGCAGGAATACCTTTCATTAGACCAGATTGCTGAAAGCCCCATCCAACCTGGCCTCGAACGTTCCAGGTATGGCTCATCCACAACTTCTCTGGGCTACATGTTCCAGTGCCTCACCACATTAATAGTAATGATTTTCCCATTTCTTCTTAATACCTAATTCAAATCTATTCCCTTTCAGTTTGAAGTCATTCTTCCTTGTTCAAACATGCCCTTGTGAAAACCCCTCTTCAGCTTTTTTGTAGGCCCTCTTTAGGTATTGGAAGGCTGCTATAAGATCCCCCCAGAGCCTTATCTTCTCCACCCTGAATAGCATCAGTTCCCTGAGCCTCTCCTCCTAGGGAAGGTGCTCTGGTCCACTGATCGTTTCCCTTTGCATGTATACACCCAACATTTTTCTCAAAGTTTTGTCCTGTATGGAATTGAAATCTACTGTAAATCTGAGTAGTGGATAGTAAACAACAATCTGTCATGTCAAACTGTCTTTTTAGGTTAGCCAAACTGTTAGCACATGTTTAGAAATTCAGTTCTCAGATGTACATGGATATAGTCACTTAGAGAAAACTATTCTTTCAGTCTCATTTAACAAAAGACTTCTATCTAAATTTTTGAATGTAGAAAACAATGATGAAAAGAGTTTGAATTGATCTTCAAAGCAGAGATAAACAATAAAAATATAAGGAAACAATATATTACACTAAAAATATCTCATACTGCTTAAGACTACCCTACCTTTTTTTTTAAAAATTTTTTTGTTTGCTTTGTTGAGTGAAGCAGCCATTTTGTGTCCCATAATTCATCCATCATCATCTCTTTAGCAGATACTATAATACAGGTTTAATTTTGCAAATTACATTGAAATATTTCAAAATACATTTAATGCCTTAGTTATTTGATTTCGTTCCTGTCATCTTTTGCATGACTGCTATTTTAAGCACAAGCAATGTTGGTTCAAAGCACAAGGTACTCAGCTCAGTAATTTTGAAGTTGTGCATATGGTAGGGACAAGGGAGCAAGAAGATTCCTTGAATAATTTTAATAACCTTGAAAGAGCAAGCAGTCTCCTCAAAAGTAGGTGTACATTATAAATATATATATACATTTCCAGCTGGAAGACCTACCAGTCCTCTTTGGCAAAATACCCAGGCTTCTCTGTGTAATTCACTGAGGAATACTTCTGTCTCACTCTGTAAATAAGTAGGTAAGATTAGATTTCACTGCTCAAAAGAGACAAAGAAGGTATCTTATATATAAACATATCTTTTTAACTATTCTTTGATAAGCATGCATCAAATTGGATCAAAATGCAGCTGCTTTTCACAATGAGATGTGAAATCCCACACAAATGGGCATGACACGAAGCCTCTTACATTCTTATTAGTACTATTGTCCTCCAGCTAACCCTCGGAGCCAAAATTTTAAAGGATAGGATTTTCTCCCAAGATATTTTGAAATACATTAAGTGAAGCACTCAGGTCCTCACTGACTATGTCTCTTTAGTCTGTGAAAATAAAAGAATTCCAAGCCTATCTTTTTGTTGCGCTCTGGGCAAGTAATCAAACATGGTCTGCTGGGATATCAGCCTTTCAATTTGATGGTTTAAGAATACGTATCATTTTCAAATAAGAAAATTATACCCTTCAGAAAGTATTTTTGCTCTTTTTAGGGAGTGTTTTCAAACCTGCCCAAACATTTCTATTTTCAAAAGAATGGTTTTGGTTTTCTTGCTGGTATTGTCTCTGATTTGCAAGTCAAAAGAAAAGATGTGAGGGACATTGTTTTGTTAACCTGTGCCCTTACCAATTAATGCAGGCCTTCACTATTTTCTTTGCTTCTTCCTTTTTCAGAAAGATTATTCTCAGCCCACGATTAGGACACATTAACCTTCTGCTATACAAGGAAAAGGAATCTGCATGCATGAGTTGTTATACCACTCTTTGCTGTTCCTGTGAGACACTATTGTCTCAGCCCTTTTCTGAGTGCTATTAGGAAATACTTCCATTTTTGAAATTAGTACCTGAAGCTTGTTAAACGGTATACTAAGCCCAGAGTCTTCTGTGAGAAAGCAGGATACCTCCTTATTTCACTCAAAAGTCTGTCTGAAGCTCAGGGGATAATTCTCTTTAGACTTAAAAAAAAATAATATATCAATGACATAAAATACTAAATAAACAAGAAATAGGCAAACTGAAACCCGTATTCTGACCTCGAGCAGCAAGGGAAGAAACAAGCTATTAGTGCAGAGGTGAGAGACAGTCAAGCATTACCCTTTATACAGGAATTTAACTCAATCCCTTAATCATTCTCTGCCACAGGTGATTTTATCTCAGCCTTGGGGAGGAGCTCTTTCACAAGTGATGACCATTTGTTTGTGGTAAGACAACTTTATCACTGTTTACTTGTTCATTGCCTTCCTCATTGTGAGCAGTTTCAGAAATTTAATCTAGATAGGAAAACAGCAAAAACAATTTTAATTGATCCACAGACACATTTTAGGTGATAGACGATACAACAGACTGCACAAAGTAACTGAATCACTTGATAAAAATAGATAGTAGAGATACTAAATATAGATTTTCAGGGTCCTTCTCTGTCCCCTAGAAAAATAGAAAGAGCATTTGGCAAATAAATGAAAGCTCTTAGACTACAGTAATTCTGAGGACTTAATATATTCTGTGGCATTGTGACAAAGCTTAAAATTTCCTGAAAAAAATAGCACCCTAGTGAGTTATAAATATGTAACTAATCCTGTTTTACACAGAGCAAGCCCAATTTTTATAAACACTTTGACTTGGATGAAAGCACGTGACAAGATTCTCTGAACCTGTTCTTCCATCGTCTTGTGCTTATTTCCAGAATCTGGGATTTGTGGATAGTTTTATGACTGACCTGGAGAGTACTGACTATTAGTTTTGCTCTTCATATGCCTTACCAGTGTGGGTTTGTAAGAAATGATTTATAAGTTTTAGTTATGAATATAGTATGGTTTTTTGATTGTAATTTCAGTATAGTGAATACCTTGAAAAGGCCTCTTGCCTTGGAATGTACTTTATCATAGTTTTGATAAGAGTTTCTAAGACAACCTGAGTCTCTGCTTAGAGATTCCTTCTCATTGGTTCTTTTCCCTGTCCCATTCCTGTTGTATGTATGATCTTTTCTTCTGTCCATCACGGAATTTTTATCTTTAAGGTCCGAGGGTCTCGGCTACCGGTTGGCAGAATCCCTTGAGACCACTCCCAAATTTGTTTTGGATTTGTTAGTGTTTAAGTAATCTAGTTGGCATGTATTGTGGAGATTGTTTTATTGGTTTGTAAACTTTGTACCCACCCCTTTAACTGTCCTGAACAAAAACGCCCTGCAGCTGAAGTTCGGGGTCTCTCTGAAGGCACCGGACAGAGGCTGGGGAACCCCCAGACCCCCCAAATAAAACCTTTGTTTTCAAAATGCCTCTAAGGGTCCTACTCTTTCTAACCACAGCCATGACAGTGTGAGTCAATCTGCCTGCAGAGCCAAGATCTCACCAACAGGTACTGTTGAGGCGTATCAAAGCAGCTGGGTGGCCCAGCTGAACACCGAGCTGGGCCAAAGAAAGATACGCAAAGCAACAACCAGTATCATGCTTTTGTGCAGGCAGTTGACATTGGAACTGCCCCAGAAGAATGTTTCTGAGCCATGAGCAAAACTTAAGCATCTCTTAGCCACACACTGCTGATAACTTTTGGAATGTGTGCACTATTCAAAACAAGATGCTTAGATTCAGGAATAAGGAACATAAAATCTTGTTCTGGATCTGACATTTGCACATAAGCAGCAATAGTTATGCCATACCTTATAATTTTCACCTTTTTTTTTCAATATAATAGCATCATATGTAATGCAATTTAAAAATTTTATTTATTGTCTTCCCTTTCTTTGTAAGACAAATAAAAGCCAGCCATGCAGTTAACACTCTCCCTAATCTCTTCACAAACACTCACGAAAACATAGCAAAACAAAACAAAAAAAGAAAAATAGTGTGATAAACACATATCTTTGAGTAATATTTTCAATTAAAATATCATTATTGTCCTTCCATCTTTTCTGCATATTTAACATGTTTTCAAATCTTGTAATAATTATACACATACATTGAAATAGTTGTATTCAGAATCCTGAAACTTAAACAAGTTTTATAAGTTTTACAGTGAGGAATTCAGAATCTCACTTTTTGATTTATAATTCTGTCTGTTTTCTTGATATCAACACAAGAATGTGCCTGGAATAAATGTGACTCAACAAAGGACAAGTCCTGAAGAAATAGGACTTATATTTTGGAATCTGTCTTGAGAGACTGAAGTAAATACTAAGCAGCAGCATTCTTGTTTACGCATAAACAAGGCAGAGACACTTCACAGTGGCTTGGCCCCTGCTGTCTAAAATTTGAACCAAAGGGAATATGGTCCTCACTTTCAGATCATACATCAGCTATGTATTGTTTGTTTTCCTTCAGAAACTGAGCAGCTGGGGATGAAGTTGAGAGGAAACTGGAAGCTGCTTCTGGACCTGGGCAATGCTCACAGACTGTGCCCCTCCTATAGGCCTCTAGTAGCTTCTCTGTCCTAGTGATGCACATAGTAGCTCGTCTTTACTTATATAAGACATACCTTTAGAGGAGACAATAACTGTCTAACAGTGATTTAGAATAGTAACTAGTTTTATGGAAAACTTAAAATCTTCAGACAAAATCAGGTTGAACTGAATCAAATACCTATATTTTTTTTTTTTTTTTTTTGTGGTTGGTTTAATTTTTTTTCATTTATTCCCTGATTACTCAGGTTTATTTCATTGGATTCTGAATAAGAATGACGCCGTTTTCCAAACTCTTCAAATTCTTGATTTAACACAATTCAAGGAAAGTTACTCTGTAAACACATTTTTATTGTACTCCAAATTTCTACTTTTTGAGATACAGCATTATACCTTTATTATTCAGTAAATTACTGTAGTGAATACATTTTCTTTTATACATAATTAATCTACTGTGTTTGAAGCAGTTTAATCTCGATAATGGACTTTTAAACAGTTTTCAAAAGTTTTTGTCTACATTATTTAAAATTGTTGCCTTAGATAGCAGTCAGCTGTGACAGGGGAAACTGCAATAAAGTGGAGATTTTCACTAAACACTCCTGAAGATATAACTTTAGTCTTGTACTTCTGACTGACTTCCCCTGGCATGCACCACAATGAATGCTGTGGGTCAATGCCCACAGAAAAAGGAGTAGCAATGCTATGAGAGAAATACTGAGCTTTCTGTGTCCTCTTGTCTGGTTTACTACTTATAGATTTCCCAGTGTCATAGCTTCCATTTTGTATCTTTTAAAGCATGTTTTCAAGACAACTGTTCGGAACACTATTTCACTATTTTTTATTGCCATAAGTAATTATTTGGTTTATATTTTTTAATTGCCTCACTTTCATTGGTTTACTATTTGGATTTCATGGATTAATTTATTTTATTGGACAAACTCTGCTTCTAAGATAGATACCCTTTGTGGAAGGCTATCCTTTGCAGAATCTTGTGTTCTTCTGAATGGGTTTCAAAACTACGTCTTAAAAACATCAAAGTTTATATTCTTGAAGAAAACAAGAACACATATTCAAATTTAGTCTAATTGTGAAAGATAAGGGAGGAGTCTACAAGGTATAAATAATAACCATCTTTGAAAGTAAATTATAATTTTAAGCACATAAATTTTGTCCAAGCCACTTACAAAAGTTCTTCTAAGATTATACCTGTGACAACAATATATACATTCCAAGAGGAAAAACAATCCCCTTGTTTATTGCTTTCTATGAACAGAATTTACAACAAACTCATCTAGAAAGGCATCCCAGAAAGGGGAATGCAAAACCTAATAATTTGAGTAGAGAACACATAATGAGAGGCATAATTGTTATCAACTCATTTGTTTAGCTTGAGAAAAGTGCAAAAATCAAGAATATTCATTTTAAGTACTGGTTGTAGCAGAAAGGGATATTCACATGTTTTGTGATTGATTATCTTCAATATATCTAAAAGAGGTCAGATTTTTTCCTTAATTATCACCCATTAAAAAGATATTGTTTTCAATTTCTCTGAATATATCTTCAGATTTCAACACATTAAATAAATTCTAAATAATATATGTTTAGTATTTTATTTTGAAAGAAATACAACAATGTATGTCAATTTTTTGTAGCACAGCACATGACTCAATAGCTCTGAACTGAAGAAATAAAAAGAGAGTGTGTGTGCACAGAACACACAGACCAGTATGAAATTTTAGCCTACACACATTCCTTAGCAGTTTTTTGACTTTGACAAATACAACTAAAACACGAGATGTCTATCTCTTTTTTTTCCACCCATCATTCCATTAGAAAAATGTTAATAACATAAAGTCATGGATTTCAAGGCAATTTTTTTCCTGTTATCTCTCTTAAATGTACTCAGAATAATATTCTTAAAGACCATGTAAAGACCATTTGAAGACCAGAATTGCTGGACCCTACATAAAATAATTTTAATAAATTTCCCTATATAAATTGAGGTTTTAAGTAACTTATGTGGTGTTAAGAAGAGATTGATTCACAGCTGAAGCTCCTTTCTACAATAAAGAAAAAGAAAAAGATGTATTAAAAAGCCTGAACTAAACCACAAACATGAAGCTCTTTGTAATGCCTAAGGGGACAGCTTAGTCTGTGGGTAAAAAAACAACATAAGACAGTAGTCTCCTGTCACTAAGATAGGATCTTTGCCCAGGATTTTTTGCAAAAATCTGTTTATTATGTGTGCATAACAGTAAGGAATATAAAACTTATTTTGTGCTCCTCTGTAAAGGTAATACTGCATAGATTTCCCCAATCTTAATCACTGACTTTTTCTCTTAGAAAAATCTATATTACATACATATATATTACATATATATACATAAAAACATTTTATTGTTTTATATGAATGGATATAATATACATATCTATTTCATGTAAATAGCCCATATTGGTTCATATTAATCCAAATAAATATTAAAATGATAAGAGAAAAGTATTGTTATTTCCCACATGTCAGATATTGAGGAACATTTCCTTTACACATTTGTTTTCTTTAACTCAAGCTGACTGCAGAAGGGAGTTGTAGTATAATATATACTTCTTGTTAAGTGCTAAAATGACCTCAGTCAAGGATCATGTTTGTCAGCTTAGAAACTAATACTTGCTCATTCTGAATAAACACAGATAACTCTTGCTCTTGCTCTGATTTGATGTCAAATTGAAAATTCCAGAGTACTTATCTGTCCAGAGCATTTCATAGGCTATGTTTTTAGAATTTTAAGTGGGTGTATTTTTATCAAAAAACAATAATCTTACTTCAGTTCACAGAGGATCTGCATGTCTTACTCTTGTTCTCTTTCCATCCAGTAGACAGATTTGAAGCATGTCATTTTATGCATGCATTTTTTTTAAGTTGCTATTTAAAGTAACAAAAAGGCAATCTCTATTAGCCAGTAGAGCACTTGAAATTAAAAATGAGAAGATGATGTTCTACAAGGAGTTATCTTGAAGAATTTTTGGAAATGCATTCATTTAAGTCTGAGTTTGGCTCAATTATTGCTGTATTTCATTGTTGAGATGGTACAAGCAGAGGGTCTTAATCTGAAAACTTGGATGACTCCTTGTTTTAAAGAATATGGATGCATGCTAAGATATTGTTAACAATGAAGACGCCAGTTAGCATAAGTCAGTTAATAACTGAAAAATTGAGAAAAAGTGAGGAAAAAGTAGAATTAAAGTCTAGCTTTGAATATGTTGTGTTTACCTCCATTTGGCTCTTACATGAACATTTGCTGAAATCAGGTTATCAGTTCCCAATGCAGTGATGACCTAGCTGTTTTACAAATTTTGTAGAGAGTGACTAACTGTTTCACATAACACATTTAAGAAAAAAATTAGGCAAAGTGTAAGCTAAAAGTAGATCTTGAAGAGAGGAAATACAAGATAACTCAAGTTGCTGTGTTGAGTTTGTTGACTGGGTAAGGTCATTTGGTCTTTAAAGAAGCTGTCTGAAGTAAAATTATTTGGCCTCTTACAAGTTTAGCTCAGGTCATGATGCTAATCTTTGAAACAATGTGGGATATTGTGATATTAACAAGTTAATGTTTGGTTTTTTTCACAATGCTGTTGGGTTTTTATTCCCTCTGCTCCCCACCCCTGACGGATTCCTGTGCACATAATAACTATGGATCAAGAATGAATTTCTACAGAACTTGAAAATCCTAAATGAAATAAAAGCTAAAGATAACATTCTGAAGTCTAATTAAAAAAAAATAAATTCTTCACACAGCATTTTTTGTCATCTGTCTATAAAGTAGGAAGCTAACTTCTTCTTCTTCTTCTTCTTCTTCTTCTTCTTCTTCTTCTTCTTCTTCTTCTTCTTCTTCTTCTTCTTCTTCTTCTTCTTCTTCTTCTACATTATGACTAATTTGAGTGTGGAAAAAATGCTGTTCATAGTCCCTTGATAATGATATTTCATATGTCCCTTGACCTCTTTATTTTGTCTATTCAAGTTTTCAAGATGCAAGTGTTACAGATCCTGTGCAATTTCTCTTTAAGACTGAAAAAAACCAAACAAACAAAAAAACAAACAAACAAAAAACCCAAAAAACAAAAACCAAACCAAACCAAAAACAAAACAAAACAAACAAACAAACAAACAAAAAAACCAAGCAAACAACAACAACAACAAAAAAAAACACCCAAAAAAACACACCCAAAAAAAACCACCAAAAAAACCACAAAAAAAATTGCCTTGCAATTTAGCCAAGTTGGTCTCTTACTCAGCAGAATTTCAGGATCATATTTAGAATTACAAACTGTTCCTTTTTCCACTCCACATCTCCCCCCCTTCCCCCTCCCCCCCCCCCGCTCCTCCCCCCTTACTTTCCTTACCAAAATCACTGTTATATAAAGCTTGGAAAAGGTTAGGCTCACACTCTTTTTTGGATGCTTGAAATTTTTTGAGAAGAGTTGATTTTATTTTTTTTTCCAGATTTATACAATCAGGAGAATTTCCTCCACTCTGTATAGTATTTCTAAATCTACGTGCTCAGCACCAAGGTCAGCTCCAGCATTACCTCGTGGCAAAAGGCAGGAAAAATGTTCTTTTCTTAAATTTCAAATGGATCTCACCTGTGGTTTTGATTTCTTCCATTTGTCTGCACCTTATTCAAACAGCACAGATTCATGCTTTCCTCACTCAGATGGTTTAAACAGGGGCACGTATTTGCAGTACTATTTGTTGTAACCTTCGTGATTTTTCTAATTCAGATATCTGCAAGTAATTCTCGTGCATTGTTTCTCAGTACTGGTTGGAACAAATACAGAAAAGCCTTATGTTTAAGTCCCTAGTTTTGGTTTTCTATCTTGCTTGGGGTTTTTTTTTTTGCTTTTGACTTATTTGCCCTTTTCACTATCATACCAAAACTTGTTCACTATGAAAACAAAATGTTTTTACATATTATTAATTTGAGTTACATGATAGGAATAATGGTATATAAACTTTCTAAGAAATGCTAAAAATTGGAATTTTTCCATGTCACCCTATGTGAGTTTGCCATTTTTATATTTCTACTCTCTCTGGAAACTCAGCACCATATTTATTTTCGAAGGTTAAAAACATCCTAAATTGCTTATTGAGAATGTAGAACAACCATTACTATATTTCTTGTATGAAATCAACAACGGATGTCAGAAAATTCCCCAGGGGAATTCCACAGACTCAAAATCCAATAAGCAAAAGCAAGTTGTTTTCTTGAGTAAAATTACAGGCTGTTCTACAGCGGGTGCTGTTGAAGCTTTAAAAATTTGCAGGAAATAATTGAACATTTTTTGCAGAAGAAAGAGTAAACAAAAACATGATGCTGTAGATCTCGTACTAGTGTGGATCCTTAGTGGGAGTTCTGAACTCCACTCCATTGAAATTTGATGTAAAATAGCTTTAGACCTTGGAGCAGTGACTAGAGGCCTGAACTCCTACAGTGAACATTGCTTGCTGGAATGCACAGTTACATTGCTCCTTGGTTTATCTGATTTTTTATAATCATTCAGTAGAAGAGGGATTCTTGCATGACAACTAAATAATAAATGTAATTTTGGACTCCATCAATCCCAAATAACTGAATTTAGGATTCCCTCTTTTCATGTCTTTTATCTACCTATCATACACAATACACAATCATACACAGTACACAATCCTGTAGTATGATAAATATAACAAGACATCACTCTTTCAGCAGTTTCAGGTCTTTTCCTCATATTCAGTTTAAAGAAGTGAAATAAACCAAGGCAAAAAACCTACATTAGAATAGAGCAACGGTCAAGTACATTTCAGTGTAGTCAAGTACATTTTTTGACAAGTCAAAAAATTATTAATGTATTTTAAAACTCAGGTTTTCTTAGGAAAATGTATTTAATAAATTGGCATGAGTTTCCTATAAAAGTTGTAAACTTGACACTCATCTCAAAGATTAGAAATGCTACTTTTGTCAGGGGATTCAGAACTGTGTTAGATGAGGTTGAAGATTTATGTGCTCATTTAAATCAAATGGAGCATAGGATGTAGGGTGGAACAGCAACAAGGGAATCTTTCAAGAGAATTTGGAAACTTCTGATGCAAATGAAAACAGACTGCTCAAAGTGACTCATTAAAAGTTCTCAGTAGAGGCATCCCATGAGGCATGCCATGAGGCATGAGCTTAGGTTCACAATTCTGTTGGTTATCATGTCAGTCTTAGAGTAGGCTTAAGTCATACTACTGACAGCTTTGCTTTTAGACATTTTCATTTATCTTTGTTAATATTTTCGATAAGTGAACAGTTTCTACAATAATATTTTTAGAACAACTTCTTACTTTGCCTCTTTGGCAAAGCCTGAAGATAAACACATAAATGATCTAAGACATGATCCTAAATTAAATCCTAGGTTAAATTACTTTTTTTTTCTTTTTCTATTATTTTTATAGTAAAAATCAAACCACTGCATTACCTATATCTTTTTTAATCCATTCTATATTTATTTTTGTCCTTCCTCTATCATTGAAAATGATACAACACACATGGGTAATAATTATATTTGATTTTGAAAGAAAAAAGTCTTGAATTACACACAAAAGTTATTTTTTGTCAAAGCTCTCTACTGTAGTTAATATAAAAATTAAAGCTTCTTTTAAGAATTATAATAATGACTTGAATGAATCAAGAATGTCATGCAAAACAAAGAAGAGGAATATATGTATAGTATGTCTGAAATGTTGTTTTTCTATCTTTTTCAATACAGTCATCTTTTGGCATTGTTTTAATTAGGTATATCCTGAATTTCAAAGAAATGTTCTACTGTTTGTACTACTTTCCAGCTGCTAGGAATTTCATTAATATATGATCTTATTCAAATGTAAGTATTATCCAATGTATGTATTGGCTGTCTACGACTGTAGGCGGTAAAAAATTTTCACCTAAGGTGTAGGATAAAAATCTGGTCTGCAATAATTGTGTGTACACACCTATTCATCCTGTCAGACTAGGGTTAATATGCTGTGACTAATAGGAAGATATCCCACTTTTTCTTGTCCTGTGCATGGACATGCTAATTGCATATTTCATAGGTCCTGTGCCTGAGGCTAAATGGCCAAACAAGATGACGACTGTGATAAACAGCATTGAAATGAGAACTGAGCTTCCAATAAAAAAAGACAAACAAAAACAAAACCACAAAAACTCCAAACAAACAAACAAAAGAAACCAAGAAAACAAACCACCAAACTTAAAATCAAAACCCCACAAACAGTAAATGGAATCCATATGTGTCCAATTTAGAACATTACAAATCCTTTGGTATGGGTTGAAAAAATCCAACCTTCCAGAGAGTTTCCTGGAGTAATAGAATTTATGCTCAGAGATCACATGTTAAAAAATGGTTACTTTAGCTTGCAAATATAGAACTAGGCTCTGCTTTTTACTTTAACAATGAGTATTACCTTAATTAATTTTATTTTATTGATTTCAAAGTTCTGAAACTTAACCCAAAGATTCAATATGCACAGTAATGCTAGTCAGCTAATATTTGCTTTATAATCAAGGTTAAGACACTTTAAAGGGTCAATTCTAAAGTAAGAGAAATTGAACTGTGTCCTAAATGTGCCTACTTTCACACATTGTGGTGATATAAAAATATGAAGTTTTTACAAATTGCATACAAAGACTTCAGGCAATTAGAGAATATTTTTAGATGCCTTTCATCCCCAAACATTTTGTGATTCTATGATTCTCAGAAAAAGTGGTACAAAGAAAAGTATGAAACAAACTCACCGAATATATTTTTGAATGTAAAGAGTACAGATGCCAACATAGACCAGCTATGTTTTTTTCAATAAAAATCCATACCACAGCATCAACTTTTCGTGTCTCAATCCATGCTGCATCATAAATGATTTTTAAATCTTTGCAGGTCAGTTCCATGACACTCAAAAATGCTTTTCTATTCCTATGACACCTTTGACAGGTGTTTGAACGAGCAGGATTTGACTTAGGGTCCTGTTAACATTTGTAGTGAATAAATGTACGGGGAAAGTGTAAACTTATGTTGTTATCCACATTTTATTTATGATGGTAATAAAAATAGCTTAATGTAGAATTAAAAAGAAAGTAATTTATATATAACACATTAAAAAACATTAAGATCAATGAGAGGAATCTAGATAACCCTGTTGCATAATTAACTTATAAGCCTAATTATTGCTTTTTTATTTCTTTTTTATTAGTTTCAGAAGTTCAAAGGAGAGGGTATAGCCCAGTTTGGTGCATGATCATTGCATCTAGACATGATCAGCTGGCTAAAACTTTCCCAATCTGTTGGCTGTGGGAAGTTAATTCAGTGGCATTTGGACAAAGAGATATTTCAGAAAGAATACTTTATTTAGTGATCCCTTTAGACAGAAGATCATGGCTCCCCCTTCATCATTTAGCTCTTTCTGGACTTTCTATGTGATGATTATCACTCTTCATTAATTATATAGTGAATTGAAGAGTGCAATTATATATTTTAAATCCCCCTATGGAGAAAAAAACCTAGGAATTATGATATTTAGTAGAATTAAACTCATAATTTAAATATAACTGGTTTAATAATTTATGGTGTTTAGTACTAAATCAGTACCGTGGAAATCCTACATACTTAGAAATAGAGGAAAACCTATTTAGTGAATATTGTTCTTCTTAAAGTCATTATTTAAATCAACCATTTTCAGCAAGTCTTTGTGTTCCGTACTCATTCACTGATTAATGTTGGCATGGTATGATTATTGTGGCTTTTTTTTTTTTTTAATCTAGAAGATCAAAGAAGAAGTGAAAGAACAAAGGGAGGAATTGATATATTACTTCAAACTCAGATGTTATCTATCTCAAACATCATTGCATAGCATATATCATAGAAATATCAACCCTTTCAGAAAAATATAAGTTTTAGAATCCTATTTATGAAAAAATTCCATTTTTATGAATGTTCTCCACAGAGAATCTTTTTCCTGCACAGTAAGTTCCACACTTATTGCACATACCGTCTATCCTTATGTTTTTTTATATATTTTCTTGTTCTTTAATATGAAATCTTCTTCATTTAAATATGAAGCTTAGGAAATCAACCCTAAACAACCAAGAAAAAAAAAATCTTCTTTAGCATAATAAAGAGGAAATGGAAAAATGGTCAAAATAAAAAAAAGGTTTAGTATTTTGCTGAGAAAAGAAAACTGGAGAAATAATACTGACTTCTTAGACATATTGTAGACAATGAGCTTGCCAGAAAGTCGACTTAAGTTATGACCTGACTTCGAAGGAAACTGCAAGACTGCAAGTGTGTTTTGAATTGTAAGGAGATTCACTGATCCCCACAGGTAGGCAGGTGTTCAGTAATACCTAGGAAAACAGGTCCTCATCATGCCTTTTTGTGACTTGGGGAAGACAAGTACCATCATCATAAACATCCTCCATTCCTTCTTCTTCCTTCACCTTTATATACTGAGCATGACACCATTTGGTATGAAATATCCTTTGGGTCATTTGGGGTCAGCTCTCTTGCCTGTGTCCCTCCCAGTTTCTTGTGCATCTGCTGCCTCCTGGCTGGCATGGTAGTACAAGAAGCAGAAAATGCCTTGATGGGCAAGCATTTTTCAGCAGCAAAAACCCCTTTATTATGAATGTTGTTTCCAGCACTTATACCAAATATTGCCCCATCCTACCTACCATGAAGAAAATTAAGTCTATCCCCAAAATGAACACAGGAACATTCATTAGGTGCAATTCCTAATTAGTTTAATGAGATGTTGAAAAAATGATAAGCAATTTTTAAGTGGAAATATCAATGTGAATTTTGGTTATTTATTAATTTTGTCCTTTTCTTTTTCATACAAAACTCAGTCTAATTCCATCCATTAAAGAAACAACTCATAATGCAGGTTTCCAATCATCTTGAAATCAAAACATTATACCTTATTTTTCAGTATTAAAGGTATGTGGATTTGTGGTGAGACTCTGAAGATTTAATTTGTATCGTTAATTTGTATTGATAATTCAGAGGGGAGGAATACCTATTTGTTTCCTTGTTTAGGCAACTTAAAAAAATAGAGAAGTAGAAAATTAGAGAATACCCACAAAGATACCATAAAATGTGATTTTTTTTTTTATTTGATCTGTGCATAAGTAAGAGCTTTATTGCCTTCGAACTGATTTGAGATTGAATTCCAGAACAGTCGCAGGGGTTTTCTCTGAAGTGCTTACCATAAAACTGATTTAAGACAATGAGAAAGCTGTGGGGGGAAAAAAGAGTAATTTAGACTACATGAAACTCCTAAGGTACAAAACTATTTATTGGGACTATATTGGAATTCATAATTATTGTCATGGGAGACTAATACAACCATCAAGCAAAAAAGAAGAAACAAACTGGAATGTAGTGACAATATAGCTATTGGCGATAAAAGTCATAAAATCATTTCTGTCAGTTATGTTGGATTTTGTGGATGTAATTAAAAATAATGAATCCATGACTACCTTCTTCAGACATCCAGTCTAGGCAGTAATTGCAGAGAAGGGGACAAGCTAGTCATACTAACTTCTTTCACGCAGAATTTTTAGATGGAGAATTTTCAGGCCAGAGAAATGCTCCTGAACACAAGCCTCAACACATGATATACACTGTGCTTCTGAAGTTCCTTTATCTCAGATATTGTAATGGTTTATTTCTTTAATGCCCACACCTAACCTGGACTCAGAATTAAAAGATATTATGAGAAATTTATGTTGCTAGGTTTTTCTCATTTACCTTTCTCATGTCCTTGAAGAAAAGGAACGAAAATAGTAGCAGAACCCTAAATATCACATTTGATATAAATTACAAATTGAAGACAGTTCAGTTGACAATACATGACTATATTCACTTGATATAAAAGTTGATCACATTATCCAAAAATCAATCATAAAATAATTCCCAATATCAGTTGTAAATCTCAAATGTCATGTCATGAGTAGCTCAGTATGTATTGATGCAATAGCGCAGTTGTGCACAGATGAAAGCAACTTAAAACAATAGAGGCAAGTGATTTTCTCAAACATTGAAATCCTTTTTTGAGAGCATTTTTGTAAGTGTACAATCGAACAACAAGCTATAGGATGTCCTTGCTGAACGAGTTTTTTTTCATGTCCAGCTCTAGTAAGTCAGAATAACCAACATTAACATACCTCATATAGGTATAATAGGAAAATATGTATAATATGGCCTGAGAATTAAAAGTAGAACTGTAACATTTTGACATGATTTATTCTCCAAAGCCACACAGAGACTTCTGGCTTAAAAATACTACCTTTTCATAGCTAGAGTGCGTTGTACTGCATGCACAATTAGACATATGGCTATCACTGGCATCAAAAGATAAATGTTCATGTCATATTTTAGGACACAGTTGTATAGACTCTTCCAAATACCTAAAAAGAAAATCAACTATGAAACTCTTATTTTTCTTCTTTGCTGCCCCTTCTTTCTATTCCATTTCATCTGCCTTTATTAGTGTTATTATTAATAATTGTTACAATAGCTATCATTATTTCATTCTGTTGGTGGATTTTCTTTTATGAATGTATAAACCACTCATATAAGCTAAAGGATATTACAAGAGTAAATATACAAGCATCACTAATAACGTGTGTTATATAACAAAAATATGAAATCTTAGAAATAAAGTTGAAAAACTATAGCTACTCTTACGTTATTTTATGCCAAGGAACTATGGCACTAATGATCTTATTTTTTCTCTAATTAATTGCCTAAGAGTTTGACTAATCTAAAATGTCCTTTGATTTTATTTATTTCTCACAAGACTATCAGAAAATTGTCTTTTTTAAAAACATTAAGCAATCCAAATATTGACTATTTTTTTCTTTTCTAACGTAGAATCAAATCTTTAATGTAGAATCACAAACTGGCATTTTAAAGAACATAAAGATTCGCTACTCTACAGCTTCAATGAAACATGAAATCGCAACTATAAATGTGCAAACGTGCTTACGAGTTTTTCTTGAAGAAATTACATTACTCAGACTGAGGGTTTTTAAAAAATATAACACAAGCAAACAAGTGCAAGTAAGGAGTCCTCCAGGAATATTTAATATTTTAATTTTATTTTCTTAATTTTGAATTTTTTTCAACCTAATGTGTTGTTAAAAAAAATCTAAAATAGCATTTGTTTTATGGTTAATATTCAAACCACTCTGTGTTTAAGTGGAGTTTAAACCATGATGACTAATCTTTCTTGCAGATAGGAGAAATTTTACAAGCCTTCCAAAAGAAACCTGAAATATTTTAGTCAATATCAGTAGCTTAGAAATAGGAGAGAACAGCAGTCTTTAATGGGGCTTTGATGTAGCATGCTGCTTGTGTGTTCAAATCAGACGGAGAGTTTGCAGGGATCCCTCACTGTCCTGTGAGAAAGACTGGAAAAAGAGAATGCTGTCATCAAAATTTACAAAAAATATCTGGCATGAGACACAAAAAGCTGAAACTGGTATGTTAACCATATAAGAACGAAGAGAAAAGAGAGAAAAAAGAGAAGCTGTGCATCTGGGAACTTCTAAATCCTGCACTCATTATGCTACTTAAAGACAAAATAATTTGTCAGCCAACATTAGGGAAACCACAAGAAAATCTGTCATCCAAACCTCTAAATATCTGGAGTTGATTTAATTTTTCTGGAAATTTTATTTTCACTTTCTTTTTTTTTTTTTTTTTTTTTAATATTCCCAATCCAACCACTTGCTTTAGATAAATCCATATTTATTTGACCTAGAGAGCATATTTTGTACTTATGAATTATTTTTAAGTCCCAAAATTATGACTTATTTTAGAAAAAAATCTCATAGTAAAGCTGTAAATCATCATTAGAATGAAAAGATATTTGAAATATCATGTTTTCTTTTTTAAAGAGTTGAAAATAGGAACGCTTATCTATGTCAACTTCCATGAAACAAAACTGTATTTTATCTGATCCACGTATTTAGGTCTAAGCCTAAAGCTGAGCCGCAATATCTTTCTATGAAATCAATTTCAAATTCAGACACCTAAGTTTAACTGTCCACAGAAAATGAGGATCAAGTAGGAAAACACAGGACAAATCAAATACTACCTAGGATGGTAACTCATGAACAATACAGAGAGCCCAGTGTTGCCTGAAAAAGTATACGACCCATCAAACATGCACATGCACTTTAGGATGAGCTGAACATTTCTCTCATATCCAGTGACTGCACTGCATAGACCAAACAGAGCATCTAACTAATAGAGAGGTGTTACAGACAACCTGAATGTCCTAACCTGGGCCTGAATTGCACCCTGGATATTATTGACTATTTACACTGTGGTGCATAAATGCAAAGCGTAACAAAGTACTATGCATCATTGTCCTCAATAGAACAATTGTTTACAACAACAAATATACAAAAAAACCAACAACACGATACCCAAAAAATGCACATAAAATATTACTGTTAAAGCTCCAACTACACTTAAACCAATACAACTTGCTCATCTGAAATCTCTCTATATTGTCAAATGGACCATAAATTAATCCCTCTTTCCACTGGGAAAACAATTAAGGATGTTTTGGACAATACATATTCTTTACAACATACAAAAGTGCCTCAAACCACAAAAGCTAGAAATTCATGGATTGTGAATTTGTATTTGAATTGCCCATTATTTCTTGAATATTTTCAAGTCATAAAAGCAACTGTACAAATGATACCTGAAAATGGTCTTAAAAGAGCATAACTATGCAATCAGTTTGAAATTTTGCAAGGTAGTACCATTTGCATATGATAATATGAACACAAGTTTTGAAGATACTCAGATGAAGTCTACAAATTAATGTGATTATACCCAGTATATGTTTTCTTTCCATTATTTCCATTTCTTTCCAAATGTAACTTTCCATTTCACAAGCAACCTATCATAATCAAAATGGTTTTTTAGATAATTGTCTTTTGAAGCTTTCTGCGAAACAATTTGTGTTCAATATTGCATGTTTTACCTAGAAACATGTGAATCAGCTGAAATGTTCTTACAAAATAATCATCTCTCTAGCCTTGAAGCTGCCAAAAGACTGGTAAGAAGGAGGAAAAAGTCCTTTTCTGGGGGATGAGACATGAATGGGAAAAAGGTAGTTAAAATATCATTAGTAAAATGAATAAAAAAGGCTTTTTATTAAGGAGGAAGAAAAAACAAATTATTTAAAAATAAATTTGTTTAAAGGAAAAAAGAGAGAGCAAAAACTGTTAAAGCATAAATTCTTCAAGCCAGTGGGTAAGCACATATGATACTCACTCTATGATATTGATAACCCCCAGAAAACAGTTCTTCTCTGAAGTTGTGCTGTAAAGTACTTTTTAAAAAATTTGTTATTACAGGTAAAAGAAATTTTATTTTTTAAAGGCAGAGTAATAATTGACAAAATATCTAGAACACCTTGTGATTAACAAAGAAGCCAACAATTCTCTTTTCTATATGGGAATGTTTGATATTGGTTTATGATTAAGACATCTGAATGCAAAATATACACTGGAATGTGATGTTTAAGTATTGTAATGCACCATTCAAGATTTTTAATGGTGGAGATTCATGACATTTGATTACTTATAAATCCATAGGACAGAGCAAAACACCCTACTTTAGGAAATATAAAACAAACTCTACTAGTAATCTTCAAATAATGTTTATAAAGGATAAAAATATTTTGCAAGTTAAAGCGAATGCAGATCATGCACATATATTGTTCCATAAGCACAAACACCACAACAGTATGATTTATTATTAGGCATCTTTAAGTTATGTGAATCTGGTGTTTACTAAAATGTAGACACCTCCATTGCACCTTAAAATCATTATACCATAATGTGTGTGGTTGCCTTTTTTCCTGGAACATAAATCATTGCTTCTAATACATTTAGTAGAAAACCATTGTCAAGGTTTTTCTTTCAAACATGTATCAAAACACAGTGTGTAAAGCATAATTGCAAGAAAACAAATCCCTGTTTTAGGGATGAGAACATTTAACTTGAACACTTGCTCTGGCTTCATGATTTTTTTTAGCAGACGTGAAAACATTGAAACACTTCAGCTATTTACTTAACAAACTGAACGATATACTGCTTTCTTTTCTTTCTTTGCTTCCTAGGATGTAATAAATGTAATAAAGCAGATGTCTGCACTGATACTCAATAAAATTCTCAAACTCCAGTAATCCATATAAAACTTTCTATAATTTTGTGGAAATCTGGAAATCCACACAACTAAGGACTTCCTTAATTTCTCTTAGGTTGGCATCACCATTCTGGAATCTGATGTTAATAAATATTTTTCTAACTTCATATCTGTATTTCCTAATGTGCAGGTTATATTTGATTGCATCATTCTTCAGCTTAAAATAAAAAATTTCTTTCATTTTAAAAGAAAGTGTCATTGCTATCTCAGTCCCAGTTTTGGAAAGCTAAGAAAATAATATTTTGAGTACTGTCCCAAATGCTTAATCCTATATCTTTCTGTTTCATTCTCCTATCACATTCTTCAAGATCCTGTATTGGCGTATACTGATGTATCATCAATCTACAGACCAGAGCATTACAAAAATTTAAGAGAATGCCTTCTGGGTACAAACTACCCACAACTTAAAAATTTTTTTTCATTGATATGTCATATTTTAGACTTTGAGTTTAGGATCTCTTAGTGTATCAAATTTGCCCTTTAATTGAATCCAAAATATTAATTCCAAAACTGTTTTTTTGTTTGTTTGTTTGTTTTTTGGGTTTTTTTTTCCCAATTTAATTTAAATTGAATCAAACTTCAACACACAGTCCAATATTGTATTTTTATGACCCTCCTCTAATATCATAATTAGAAAAATAAACCCCATGGTCCAAAATAGCATCACTTCTTAATTTTTCAATAACTATTTGATGAAGACTTTTTTACTGCAACATCCATGACATTCCACTTTTATTATTTGAGTTTTCTAATTAACATTCTGAAAATTAAGATTTTTCATTAAAAAAATCAGTTCAATGGTGTTATTTATCCCCATCACACTAAGCAACTAAAAATGTCAGTAGACTTTTTTAACACTCTTCCAAAGTGATTTGATGGGAATATGTTCTATGACATAAGATAGGGTTGTTTTTTTTTTTTACTTCACAGTCTCTCATATCAGTAATGAAGTTTTTATTTAATATATATCTAACCAAGACTAAATGAAATCTGGCCAATGGTCAACATTTCATTTCCTGTGATAAATCATGAAAAAAAATTGACTGTAAATATATTTCTAATTAATTGTACTATTAGTAGTACTTTATCCATTCTCATATTATCATTTATCTGATTTTATTTCTCTTATAAAATAAAACTAAATGCAAAGTCTGTGCCAGTCTTTTCCTGATTTCTCAGTTTATATTAGCCACTTCAGCATAACTGCAAAAAGTTACTTCTTTGTTCACACATACAGGGTCCACATTCCAAATAAGTTTTAGTACATATATCCCAGTGATCAAATATTCAAGGGCTATAAGACTCTAAGGCTATTACTATGTTTAGAGACTTTAGAAATTTATTGGACAGGATATATAAACTTTATTGGACAGGATATAAAGCCTTAAAATAAAGAGCTTAAGAGTCTAGTCATAAGTTCAAGGAGAATCAGAGAAATATATCTTTTCTTTAAAGATCTCTAAACAGTTCCTGACCATTGTGTCTAACCTGATCTTGAAAACATGCATTGAAGGATAAATGTCAGTGTCCCTCATGAACTATTTGAGAATTACTTTTCTCATCCCTTGTAGACACAGGTAGCAACAGATTCCAAGAGGGAAAATAAACAAACAAACAAACAAACACCCCCCCAAAACCCCAGGGCATATAAATAAAAGACTACTTCTTTACTTCCTTCCCTGGCTTTTATTCAAAATGATGGAGTCTATGCCCCAAAGAATGTTTTACCTCTTACTAATTTATTACACTATCAGATGGTATAGCCATATTCCGTATTTAATCTATTGAAACTCCAGATCCTCTGTTTTTAAATGCATCTTACACAATTCATATAAAGCTGCTTAGATCAATTTTACTTTGATATGCTTTTTCATAGTGCAGGAATTCATGTATGGTTTTAAAGGAGTAAAATGTGTTTCTTGCCTTTTTGACCACTTTTTACTACGATTGCAACTCCTCATAGATTGATATTATCTATATTTTTTTTTTTCCTTTAACAACAGGAAAACTTTTGTTTGCAGAAAGATATTGACCAGATGAAGTCCAAAACAAACTTGCTTCATATCCAGCTGGAAAACTTACAAAAAATTCTAATCAGACTTGCAGTACTGGGGATTTTAGATTTATTTTTTTTTATTCATGTCTATTTTAGGACTTCTTACAGCCCCTGCTCCCCTATATTACTCGTGATGCTCCCCTGTAGAGTATGTTGAAAACCTTATCAAACTCATATTGTAAAAATTTTATTGCTGATATTAGTTTCTTCATTTCTCTGTAAAACAGGAAAACATAACTGACTTTATTTTAGATTTTTAATTTTGGGATTTATTTAAATAAAATTGATTACTGACAGATTGTTCAATACCTTGTTCTATTAATATTCCACCAAAATTTGAAGAGTTATTCCGTAATCTCCAATCCCCTCACGAGTTTTTATTTTCTTTTATCATGCTATAAAGAATTTTCAGACAGAGAGCAATAGAAGTAACAATCTTTTTCATTTAAAAAGACTGAAATACAGATGCATTGTCTCAAGAAGAATTATCTAATTAAAGAAATTTTAAGTGAACAATTAAAATTTCTTACGAAGATATATTTAATTTTACATATGACAGGGACAAGGACACAAAATTAAAAATCTTCTTATGATTTAATGCAGGAGAGACAGTGTGGGAAAATAAGCTTACTCATAAGAATTTTCATTTTGTCACCAAAGAACAGTGACAGTGAAAGTCTTCATGAAGACCAGTGGACAAAGATAACTAGATGTTGACCAGATGATCTAAACTAATTGAAGAGATTTCAATTAGGATCTATATGACAAATCTTTATCATGAAAAATAGTGAGAAAAAAAATAGTCTCTATGATACTAAACATCCATTTTGAAAATTGAAATAAACTTATTTTGGAAAGTTCAGGGTCTTTAAGATCTTTGAAATTCCTAATGTTAGGTTCCAGCATACGAATCTTCAGAGGCCACTAGAGAAAACTCAGTATTAAGATTTTGTAACTTACACCCTCTAGAAGAAAATCACTTGCAGAGTTTTGTATCTGAAAAGTAATTTTATTTTTTTTCAATAAAAGGATGTTAATCACACTTTTCAAGAATTAAGTTAGTAACAGAGAGAATAAAGGCATATTGAAAATGTGTGCAGGACAAGTAATTGGTAAAGAGGGAATTAGGAATAAAATGAGGTGTGTGTTACGCTCACACTTGAAGTAACTGAAGTACACAGTGACATAAGAAAAATAGTAAGGAAAGCAGGAAAGACTCAAATAAAAAAAACAATTTGCCTGGTTTTTACCTACTTAAACCAATTTAATTTTTTCTCTGTTCTTAATTCCCTGACAGTACAATTTAAGAAGAGAGGTTAAATTTGCCATAGGAGACTGGAGATGCTGAGATATAAAAAGGATGTATAAAGACAACAGATGCAGCCCTACTGTATTAGTTGTACAGAGATAAAATAGGAAGGAATTTGGCTCTTCTTGGAAATGTTTGAAGTCACAATAATTGAATGGGATAGAAAGAAAAAAGCAAACCACAGGTATCATATTATGCATAAGAGGAACATAACAAGTTATTCTCAAAAGAACAACAGTGCTTACTTAGTGACAGTTCCCTTGCTCTGCATTCAATTAGAGAGCATATTACTCACTTTTTAAGGACATCATAAAGGATTTTAAAACAGTAATTTAATTTACCTAAGGATGCCAATTCCTTAAGTGAGATACATAAGGAAGAACCATTCAGCTTATGGGCTCTATTTGCAGCACAAAGGCATAAAAAAAGATCCTGTGTTATTTCTCAGTTGTGCAACAGAACTGCTACCAAAACAAAATGTGTACATCTGTACCATAGATCTGAACTTCTTAGGGAATGTGTTGATATTTATTGTGATCCTACTTTCCATAGTTTAGAAATGTGTTTTATTCCTTAATGCCAACATTAAAACTGTAATTGTGATCATTAATGTAACACAATCAAGAAATTGCATAGGGATAGAAAAGCAAATGTTTTCAAATTCAAATGAGATTGCTTATGCTTAGCACTTTCAGAGGTTTCTTCTGAATATTGAGTAGAAGAAAAAAAAAAGAAAAAAAAGAAAAAAAAATGAAAAAAATAATAAAAAAAAAGAGAGCCTAGATTCCTCTGGAGAAAGAATATTTGTGTTTATTGTGTTTTATGCAAATAGTGGAAATTATTGGCACAGAATGGCTAATATAAGATTGGTGAATAATTTCTTTCATTTTTTTCCAAAACTGTATGTGGAAACATAGTTGTTTTTGATAAGGTTACTATTCCTAATCAGGAAGATGTTTTGTATAATAGCTTTATTCTTGTGTAGTCAGCCTCAGGTCACGACATAAGAATAGAAATGAAGCAAATATTATAATTATTATTGCTAGTAGTATTATCTAGTCAAAAATCTGCCAGAAGCTGTTATGCTAGGCCCTGCATGAGCACAGAACTGAAGTATAGATCTTTTAAAAGAGTTCTTACTGAAAGAATTAATGAAAACAGGCAATTTTCCCAGAATTTCACTTGGGAACTGTAATATCTCTTCTAATATGTTATCTGATTATTTCAAAAAAGGCAAAGACAATTGGATCACAGGCCATTATTACGTACTAATAGCAGAATCAATCTCTTTCTTTGAAATTTTAGCAATAATAAACTAGCCATACAAACACTCTTAGATAACATATTTTGGTTGTATTGGAGAGACTATGAAAAACTTTTTCTACTAATTACAGTCTGAGAAGTGGAAAAAAAAAAAAGGGATTTTTTTAAGAAAAAAACTTCAGCAAAAGGGTTGGATTTAAGTCTTACTCTGAATGCAGGCCTAACTTGACAGGCCAAGCATAGTCTTCAGGCACAACTGATTCTCTGCTACCTTGCTAGTCAGAGAAGACATTTCTCAGTAGTGCTGTAGAAAGAATGATGCAAAAATGACACTCTAGTACTGTTACTTATTAGCTTTATTTTTTGTTCAGTTTAAAGGTGAAAAAAAATCAAGAGAAAAACTGAAATATAATATCTCAGCAGGTTTAAAACTAATGTCTTTTTAAAACCCAAAATTTTTAGTAAGTTACAAAAGGCAAATTTGAGATCCCCTACAGCAGTCAGAGGGACAGAGTACTAGGACACTGTCGTTAGCTGAAATGCCATCATGTACAGGAGGATTGACAGGACTGTGGGAAAAATGGTAACTTGTAAAAAGGCAGAACTAACAGGTGAGATGCCTTCAGCACAGAAAAGTCTGATACAGAATAAGTGTAAATCAATCTGAACAGTCAGCTTGTCTTCCATCCCCAGAAAAACGAAAATTTTGATCAATTTGTTTTACAGTAGAGAACATTACCATTAAATTTGTCTGAACCATATGTCCTGAGATTAGAATTTCTTGGATGAGATTCTGTCATAGAAATATTTTTATTCAGAGTTGATTAATACAAACATCATCTCATATGAATTTGATTTTGCAGTCAAATAAAGCCCTTAATAGTTTCCTGGAGACAGGCAAATCTAAAGTACAGGGCATCAGTTTTCTTGTGCAGAAAAAATAGTACAGATTTCTGCAGCAGACTGATGAGTCATCATCACCAGTTTGATTTGATACTAATTTTCTGAGCAGTGAGCTCCCAAATTGCAATGGACATTTGCATGAGAAGAGTCATGTATGTTCTTTGTTGCTTTATCATTTTCTTTCCTTTTGATTTGCAACATCAGGAAACAGAAATCTTTCTAACATGCACATAGTTCATCCATAGACTTTATTCATCCAGTCATTCTTGTTCTGAGATCTCAAAATGAAACCATTCAAAGTAATGTCCTTCCTGAAACAGCTTTGCAAGCTTTCCATATTGCTTCTTATTCTCTATTCTATTCCTGAATCTGGTGGAAATGGCTTTAGCTGTGGCTTTGGTAGCTGCTGCTGAAGCTGCTTGGTAGTGCAGCAACTTGGTTACAAAATTGCAGATTTCTAGTGCCAGTATATTCTATACATCTATGAACTGTCTGTAATTTCCAGATATCTAGGCCATAAGTGCAAAAACATCGTGTTATCCAGAATCTCAAAATAAAAATTTTTATATGAACCTAACAATCCATCACAGAGTTTCTCACAGAAGAATTGCAGATTAATTTTCAAAGATCACTAAAATCTCCACAAAGACAAGAAAAAGAAAAACCAAAAACAAAGGAAAAAACCTTCTAAAATTATGTTAACAGCAAAAAGAGGAATAAAGGAATCATGGGTCCATTATTTGATGAAACTGATCACCTCACAAATAAGAAGGAAGATACAGCAGAGACATTTAATGTCTTCTTTGCCTCTAAAACCAATGATGGGTTCAGGGAAAAAAAAAAAAAACAACAACAAAAAAACAGAGCCCTGGATTGGAGGACTGTGACTGGGAGAGCGGTACATTACCCATGGCTTTGAACATGTATGGGATTTGCAACAACTTAATGCCCTTAAATCCACAGAGCCTGATGAGATTCATTCAAAGGAATTGAGAACACTGGTCAATGTTATTGAGAGAGGTGTCTCAGTTATTTATCAATGGCATTGGCACTCTTGAGAGGTCCCAGCTGACTGAAAGCTAGCAAATATTATTCCAGTTTTTAAGAAGGACAAGAAGAAAGACCCTGATAATTATAATTCAGAGTCCGGAAAAAAATTATGGAGAATATTATTCTGGGACTTATTGAAAAACACTTGAAAGACAATGCAGTCATTGGTTAAAGCTAACATGGGTTCATGAAGGAAAAGTTATGTCTTAACAACTTAATAACCTTTTTTGAAGATGTTATCCATCTTGTGGATGGAGGAAATGTAGCGGATGTGGGGCAAGGGTGAGAGATTTTAGCAAAGCTTTTAATACCATCTCTCAGACTATCCTGAGCCACTTATCCAGCATACAGCCAGACATGTAAACAGTATGAGGGGTGAACATGCCTGAATGGTTGGTCTCAAAGTGTTGTAGCAAATGGGGTGACAACAGCTGGGTGATCTGTCGCTATTGATGTTCCCCAGGGCTTGGTTTTAGGGCCAGTTCTCTTTAATATTTTTATCATTTTCCTGGGCACAGGAGTCAAGTGTGTAAGTAAGTGGGTAAGTTTGATGATGATAGTAATTTAGGAAGGAATCCTTGATTTCATAGAGGGGAGAGAGGCCTTACAGGGAGGATCTTGATTAGAGTGCTGGGCAGTAATTAGTTGTTTGAAAATCATGAAGGAGAAATGCTGGATTTTGTTCCTGGGTCAGTGTAATCCTGGATGTACCTCTAGACTGGAGGACAAGAGACTTGAGTACAGCCCTGCAGAAAGGGAACTGGGAATTCTGTTAGATAAAGCTCATATGAGTCAAGAGTGTGCCCTGGCAGCCATCAGCCTGGCAGACAGCCATACCCTGGGGTGCCTTAGGCCCAGTGTAGCTGACTGATGAAGAGAAGTGACTGTCACCCTATATTCAGCATTGTTGCAGCCTTACCTTGAACACTGTGTGCAGTTTGTGGTTCCACTATCTAAGAAGAATGGATTAGAATAGAAATATTAGAGTATATAAAAAAATAGGGCAACAAATATGATGAAAGAACTAGAGGGTGATTTATGAGGGTGTCTGGGGATATAATGTTTATTCAGCTTAGATGAGAGGAAGCTGAGGGGACATGCTGCTGTCTACAACTTCTGCACCAGGGGTAGTCAAGAGGGAAGTGTTGACCACTTCTCTCTGGTGTTCAGTGAGAGGATGTGAGGGAATGGCTCATGGCTCTGTCTGGAACCGCCACTGAGAGGGTTGTCAAACAATGGAACAAGCTTTCCAGGGAAGTAGTCATGGCCCCAAGTGTCTAGGTGTTAAAGAAGGATTTGGACAATGCTCTGAGGTAGATGGTTTAACTTTCAGGTTGCTCTGTGTGAAGTCAAGAATTAATGATACTTTTGGGTCCCTTCCAACTCAGGATTTATGATTCCACCAAAACAAACAAACAGACATAAAAAAAAAAAAAAGCGCCACCAAAATCAACCAACCAACTAAACAACACAAAAACAACAACAAAAACAAACAATCAAAAAAATCCACAAAAAACCACCACCAAAACAAAAAAATAAGGCAAACAGACAAACAAAAACAAACAAAGCAAAAAAAAAACAACAAAGCAAAAACCACCAAACTGATAAGGTTCTCATTATTTTTGTATTTCTGAACACTTGCATTTGTTAACTTGGATTAATATAATTTTCCATCATTTCTGACTCAGCTTCATCTTGCCAATTAGCTGAAGTTCATACATTGTACAGATAGCACATTTAAGTTTTCTAGTGGTATGTTGAAAATGTGACTCCTTCCTTTTCTCTAAAGGAACACATAAATGTTAAGTATGTATATAGTCAAGTTGTCAAGTTTCAGAAACCAAAAAAATTATATCATCATACTAGAGACCTGTCACAATGAGAAGACTTTAAGTTCTACTAGTGTCATTATCAAAAATGCATCTGAAATATTATTTACTTGTGAGATATGACATCTGAATTTTGATGAGCTGTAAGGCATCCTATATTCTGCCTGAAAAGTGTTTTCTTTTTCAAGAAAGAGTCACAATAGCCACCATCAATAATGCTTTTCTTATGTTTTTTCACATGCAACTTATGTTTTTCTTGAGAATGCGCTTGAAAGGACAGTGGTACATATGCAGTGTTAGTATTTTTGAAGATATTCTAAGGATTGTTTTTCTTGGTGACTTTTTCAGGGTTCCACAAGGGACACAAAACACCATCTCAGTTCTAAAGACATCATCTCCTCTGTCTCAGTACAAAAGCATGCTCTTTCTGCATATTAAAAGCTGAATGATGGTGATGCATCTGTGTCCAAAGTCACTGAAATACAAATTGTTATATGGTTCATTCTGCACTGTGATCTTCTCAGTCAAATGGTTTCAATCCTGAATTGGATATTCTTTGAAGTTTGGAAATTGAGCCTCAAGTTTCAGTGGTTTATTAAAAAATGAGTATCAGAATTCTATATAACACCAAAACCCCACAACATTTATAATATGCATACGTTCTCTAACAGTTAGTTAATCCTAGGAAACAAAAACATCTTTTCAACTTGGGCATAGAACTTCTGATATTAACTACACATTTTTCCCCCTATAATAAAAATTAACAGAACACTTCACATGCCTTTTCAAGTTGTTTGTATAAATTAAGACTTTTTAAATTCATGTTTATATTTAATCATACCCATAGTTATTTTTCTTATCAAATAAAGTCACATCTAATCTGAAATTAAAAAAAAAAATTAAAAAAAGAAATACTAAAAAAGAAAAAATCAAAGTCTTTCCTGGAAAAAAAAAATGGAAAAAATAGCAGGTATCTAGTAAAGAACCCTGAAAAAAACCCCTACTAATTTATGTCTTCTATTGCCAAATATGAAATCTCGACAGTTTCTGTGCACTGAAACTGTTCGTATCATGAGTTATTTTCAATTCTAATTTTTGTATTTCTTACATGAATGTTGGAAATAGTAAAAAGACTCCACAGTTCCAGGTTTTTGCCTGCCTTAAGGGTACAACTGTTCCCTTTCTCATTACTGTTCATACCTGTTATTTCAGCTCTAGATGTAATTTAACTACCATAATGCTGAAATGAGAACAGCTTCCACCATTTTTTAGAGGTAACAGATGCAGTTCCCACATAAAATGGCATCTATTGCTTCTGCTTACTTTGTGTTTCATAACCAAGCTCCATCTCTCTCATGCTTCCAGGCTGACAGCCCCATTGCCTAGGCAGGTTGCATGCCACTGCTCAGTAACAGTTTAAATTCCGTTTCACTGAAAATACCACAGGAAACAGGTATCAACTATTACATTCCATTTTATGCCCTCAAAAACCGTCTCTTGAGCCACTCTTTTTATAACAATATTAAAGGTTCTACAATATATCAAGTCTTTTAAACCCATTTTAGTACTTCATGGCTTAATGAGCCATAATCATTAAATAAGTGGCAAGTTTAAGCAATCACAAGTATTTAGCAATCAATTGCTAAAATTTTCATCATTCCTAATTTCTCTGGGAAGGTCATTCTAATCTGAAATTCAGAATAAAAGAAGAAATCTATCCATTTCCTTTTGCATCTCTCATGACCTAGAGGGTTACCCAGCCTTCAGGTGTGAACAGGTAGATGGCCAGTAGTACCAGGGAGGTGATTGCCACCCCATAGTAGGCCCTAGTGAGGCCACAGCCTCATCAAGACTGTGTTCAGTTTTGGGCCCCTCATGACAAGAAAGACATTGAGCTGCTGGAGCACATCCAAAGGAGGGAAATGAAGCTGATAACAAGTCTGGAGCACAAAACATGAGGAGCAGATGAGGGTGCTGGTGTTGTTTAGCCTGGAGAAAATGTGTCCTAACCTGAGGATTTTTTTTAGACTTTTATGTATTTTTTTTTATGTTTATCAGTGTTTTCTCAGGATACGTCCTGTTTCTGGGTAGCTGCACTAGCTGCACTTCAAAGATGCCAGATGCACTTTTCTGGTATCCAGATCTAGTTCCTAGGCTCGCAGTCCACCAGCAGACAGTCAATTTCTCTGTTCACTTTTTTTTTTTGGACCAGCATTTTCCCAAGACACTTCTGTAAAATATTTTTTTCCCTTCTAACATTTATGGCTACTTACATCAGCATCTTCACCCATCAACACATATCCCCTAAATCTTTCAAATAAGCTTTGTGTTAAAGCTGACCTTTTCAGCATTGCATGAAGATTGGAAGATGAATTGAAAGAGCAAATTTAGTAGCATATAATTGATAATACTTTCTAGCCTAATGAAGACTATGGCTTCATAAAACTCTGATAATTTTTTTAATTTTCCAGCTTCATACACATTTTAAATGATACACCAGGGGGCCATAACAGAACCTTTCTTAAATTGTAGATGCTTCATATCATTAATAAATCATGCTCCTATTTAGTCAGCATATCTAAAATTAAAATTTTTATAAACACTTCATTCTTTCAAAAGCTAGGAATAAATAATCTCTAAACATTCAAGGAAAAACATTAATAATATATATAGATGAACATCACTTTGAATTGTTGATCAACAGTTTTGTGAATGGTATTTGAATTTATTCTAGATTTAAAAACAAAAAAGGATCAATATTTTCTCAATATCTGTCCAAAATATGAAAATGTGTAGATGAATAAATCAAAAGTGGAATATTAGTCCAAACATGTATAGTATTGTTACATTGGAATCCTTTTCGATTTTTAGGTAAATATGTTAAAATCTGATATTTTACGGTGGATAATTTATTTGACAAATAAACAGTGTATTTTTCAGTTGATTTGATCAAGAGTTCAACAGTGTTTTATTAACTTTTATAACAAACTCATAGACTTTATGTATAGCATTCTACAGTTCTAAATTGACATTCTATGTTCTGTTATTCACTATGTCATTTCATCATGGAAAACTCAGATTCGTCAAGAGGTGTATGCCCTTGGCAAAGTCATGCTAATTGTTCCCAAAGCTCCTTATTTTCTTCCTGTGCCCTGACATACTTACAAGAAAAATTCCTAAAAAATCTTCCCAGGCCTGATGTTATGCTGATTGGCCTGCAGTTCCTTAAGCCCTCCTTGCTTTTTCTAAAGATGAGGGTAATATTTGCCTGACTAAACCCCTTGCTTGAATATTTCCCATAGGATCTTTCTCCATCTACTGAATGTACTTACACAATTTTTGAAATGCATGTGGCCCAAAATCAGTACGGATCTGATTAAGGCCTTATTTATGCAGAGGTTTAAAGCTAGTTCAATCTATTCTATACCTTTGTACTTAGGGAACCATATCATGCTGATTAAAATTATTAGACTATGAAAACAAAAATTACTATGCTTGATCAGAAATAATTTTGCATTTTGATGTCTTGGATTTGTATCATATCAAATAACTGTGTTGATAGTGTTAACTGTTATTTTTTTTTTCCAGAACAGACACTTGATGAGAGAAGCAAGATACATTTAAACATATTCAAAGAAAAACAAAAAAAAACCTGGAGAGGTTTAAATTTTTGAATATCGTGGACAGACTGTAATCAGAAGGACAAGAGGAAGACAAACACTTTCTTTGTGTTACCATGATACTGTTGACTGCAGTGCTATCAGCTTTCCTTTCTATGTAAGAAAATTGACCAGCATAGTAATTCAGTGTGAGAAAATCTCAGTCAAGAGAATTCTTGATCTTTTATCACTCTTTCACTCATTCTTCTAGCCCTCATTAGTATGCATTGTCCCTCTGAGACTTGGAGAAAAATTCCACCAGTAGCATTTGCCAGTGAATTGGCTGGCAAGCTGAGTTAAAGACCCCATATTGCCATCAATGTCTGTATCAGAAGGTCATGAAGTGCTCCACATCTCATCTCACTATGAAACACAGACCCAAATTTATGCATTTATTACCACATATAGAAGAAAAAAAACCACAACAAATTCCACAACAGATGGTCCTCTAATAGCCAACCAAAGGAAAAACCCAGAGACATACTTCTGTTTTTCACAATACATTTATGGTTTAGAATGTTTTATATTTTACATCTATTCAAACACTGGCATGCATCTAAAATTTGCTCTTGCAACACAAATAGTACAGGAGAACATTTACTTACAAAGTAATTATCAGAGTAATTGTTTACATGCCACAAATCCTTGTTAAGTAAGAGGCTTGTATGACAATGGTGATTACATATTTATACACATATATATTTATTTATATATGATATAGATCAAAGACAGACTTGTTTCACATAAGGAAATGTGTACTGTTTTAGACAACTGAGAGCCAAATTTAGAACTGTTATCTACACAAAGTTAGAAAAGTAGCAGTGATGTGTATGGTATATTCCAGATTAAAATTGAGGTAAATCTTTTCAGAGAGTTTGCAACAATACAACAACATTAACTCATGGGACTTGTTTGCTTGTTTTGGCTTGTTGGTGGTGTATTTTAACCCCAGATCAAAACCCCACTAAGGTGGTCACTTAAAGACTATGCATTATAATGCCTAACTTTGCTGTGTCAAAATAGCAAGAATGTAGCAAGTGAAAGTTTTTGTCTATATTCAAAATAATTCCTGTATTTTCTAGCAATTCTGTTATTTTTGGGTGCATTGTTGCAAATATATGTATGCATTATAGACTATCATCCGGCATACATACATTTTAAATACTATAAAAGTCAGCAATAAGCTTATATACTACTTATTCTGATCTAATTTGGAGCTTTTAAAACTATCTTGGCATTATTTCCTACATAACTTTGAACCTGGTACAAGAAGCTAAGAAATTAAAGTAAGAGTACATCTTATTTAGCTATCACATAACAATGGAATAGAACAGGGGTAAAAAAATTAAAATAAATACTCTGTCCACCCACAAAATTGCAGCATGCAAGTATTGGTGTCAAGTATTTGTCAAACCACAATTGAAAAGCCTGAAGCGGTTGCTATTAACCATTATAAAATGTTCAAAAATCTTTCAATTTCCAAACTTTTGCCAAAGGTGACAAGCATAGAGTAGGTAATGAACCATTCCTACTGAATTAATAGCTAAAGAATCTTTCTACATTTCTGACACCAGTTCAGAGTTCATTACCTCACACATTTTTGTTAGATGTCAGGACTTCATGGGATGCCAGACTGGATTTTTGAGCCTCACTACCTCTGAAAGAGATTATACCAGATGAGTGTAAGCATTAAATTCAATACCATCAATAAATGAACCAATTGTCCATGTTTAAGTCCTAGGCTTCAATTTTTCATAGAATCTCTCCAGATTTCCAAACCTCATTGAGTAGATGCTGCAAATGTAACAGATCCATTTTTACACCTGAGCAAACACAATAACAATAGTGCACTGAATATATATAGGTGAACATATAATAAATTTATGAATGTATAATGTTGAACTATATATCTGCCTTATTCACTTCCTAGTCGAGGAAGTACAGCAGCTCAGAAGGCAAGAGAGGTTGTGAAGAATTAATCTCTTTCATTCCTTGCTTCTGGATTCTCCTAAATTCATTAAACTTAACTGCTGGTCTGGGAGCACAATATTGATCAAATTACTCCAAGCAGCACGGTACTTTGCATCCTCTGTCAATCTGGATTAAAATCCTGGTCACTCGAGTTCATCTTTCATTTAATTAATTAAAAAATGTGAAGATGTGAGAAAAATATTGGTACAAGTTGCAGACTGGGGAGGAATCCTCTACAAAATTTCCCCTTCAGTGCTTGATTTTATTTCTGAAAAGCATACGTGTAAACTAATTTATCTTCTTCACTTTGCAGCTCAATCTCCATTGTGCTTTATGTTGTCTCTGTCTTTATATAGAAATGGAAGTACCATGATGTTCTTTGGCAGAAAAGGCAGTGAGTTCAGACACTTATAAAACTCTAATTGTATTTTCTGCCCTAGTGACTACTGGCAAGACAGGAAAAAAGAAAGGTCTGTTTGGTGCTAAATGGTTTTCTTAAAATGTATTTACAGGTCCCACAATGCAAGAAAAATTAAACAATAGAGGTAATATTGCCAGCCTCAAGCATTTAAGGAACCAAACCAAATCCTCTGGTTCCAAAAATCAAAAATTCAGCCTACAGAAATAGTAAACGTGTTATATACTTGTAAAGAAGTAAAGAGGTAGAAACCTTTTAGTTCTAAATGCATGCTCCTCATAACATTAAAAAATCAAAACTCCAAGAAAAATATCAAATTTCTTGACAACTCAAAAGTTGTGAGTCAGCAGACAAATGCTATGCTTCATGAAAGTTTTTTTGCTTTTCCTAATTCTTATATTAATGATTTCACAATCTTTAGGAAGAATCTTCGTCTTTTCTACCTGGGAATGATGGAAGAATCCTGTTGTTTTATTTTCCTCCTACATTGCACTTTTGCAAAATAAATGACCTCAAAATAAACAATAAATTATGAGTTCCATGGTACTAAAGCCTATTGTATAGTTAAACATGTATATGTATATGTATATGTATATGTATATGTATATGTATATATGTATAAACTTGTCCAAGTATCACAAACAAAGACAGTACAACGACATTATGACAGAAATGAACAGTTGAACTCCTACTATCTAGTTCTTATTTACTATTTATTTTAAAAGAGTATAAAACCACATTTTAAAGATTAACAGGTTAATTAAGACAGTGAATATTTTAAAGCATCTGTTTCCACAGATGTCTAATGTTTGATGCTATTTCAATTCTCCAGTCATTCAGATCAGTAGTCATCCAACTTTAGAAAATACTATTCGGTCTGTATATCACAGTTCATTAAAAGTTTGTTTTCTCAGTTTGGCTCTTTAGGTCTTATGGTGACTGGTGTCCTATGGAGACCTTGAAGGACTGAAATATACTATCAATATATTGAGGAAAGTCTAATAAACTTCTTTCCATGTTTGAAAATACTGTTACTTGAATATTGTAATTCAAGCAAAAATCACAGGAAAGGATCTGTTCGCTAATTAGCACCTGTTTGAAGTGGCATACATAATTATTTGCATTAATTTCTGGAACACAAAACAAATGTATATGAGTAATACCCATGTTTAATACATTACACAGAACTTATAACTAATTACAAAACAAATTTCAAGGTAAACCTAGACTTAAAATTAGCTTGAGCTGGAATTTTATGTTCTAAATTTTACTATTAAATAAGAATTATGGAAGTTTTGGGAGACAGCATGCTTCAAAAGTGGAAACCAGAGGCCATTACCTAACTACAAAAACTGCTAAGAAATAGTCCTGCAACAAACAATGGATAAAATTGAAAGCGGGGGGGAGGCGTGGGGGGTGAGTAGAGGAGGTATTGAAATATTATCTGAAGCTGTTGTTAAGGATATTCAATAAACACAAGCAAACATTCTCTTGAATAATAAACAGGAAAAAAATAAAAAGACAGCAGTAGGACCTAGGGTTTTAAAAAAGGTATTTTGAATTCTTCTGGTTATTGCTAATACCTAATCCTCTTTTTATTCTTTTACTTCCATATTTTTATTTTTAGTATCTTGGAAGAGGAAAACATTTGTTTCCTTTTAAAAAAAATTAAAAATGCAAAACATAAAATAGAGATTTCATATTCTTTATATACTCAGCTTCTTAATAGTTAAGATTTATGTATAGTTTTGTGTGTATCTTCCATCAGCCAGATAAATCTATGTGAATAGATTTATAATGTGTGAATTCCTCACTTCTTTTAGATTTCTAAAGTTCTAAACCACTTCACATGAAAGGATCCTGTACACGTTTCCCTAAATGTAATTGCTATAAGAATAAATATGTTCTACATTATTACCCTGGATCACAAGAGTATGACTTCAAATTTATACTAGATATAAATCCTAAAAAAGGAAAAAGCTAAAAAAAGAAAAAAAAATCTGAAATTAATTCAGCCACATTATGGTTTTCTTCATACAACCAAGAAAGAATATTGGTGGTGTTACAAAGTAATATATACTGGCCTTGGGCAGAATCCCAACAGCAAAAAACTCGTACTTTGATGTAATGGTAATATCTGTGGTGGGAAGGTATCCAGCCTGAGCACTAGGGGATATGATATTATAAAACAATTTGGTTAGGGTGAGGGTTCTGAGAGACACAGAGCCAACAGTTCCAGACACTAAGGCTGGAGTAAGCATGCCAAAGGGATCATGCTGGACATAACATTGCTGCCTCCAAACCTTTCTAAACTGGAACAGCAATAATGATGTGTACCTTGGGCACAGCACCAAGATATATTTATGGTTAGAGTTTAGAGAGTCAGAAGTCCCACTGTCACTGGGATACTGGGGCTGGAAAATGGTGTCACTTCAGGGCACCAACATGACTGACTCTACACCTTTCTAATGACGGCTACCCGTGGAGATTGGAAATTCATCTGCAGTACCAAAGTCCCATTAGGGTTAGGATTAGGGTTAGGGTTCAGGGAGTCACAGAGCCTACAGCTCCAGGGACATTGGTTCTGGAAAAGGCATGCCAACAGGATGACAACAGGACACCAACATGGATGCCTCAATATTATTCCAATCTGGGCCACGGTATGAGATGGGAAATTCAGGTGCAGCACCAAAATGCTATTGTTTTGCATCATATTCAGAGATCCAGAAAGCTTACAGTCATGGGACACTGGGGCTGGAAAAGGCACTCCAAGGGGATCATGGCAGGACACCAACAATGCACTCATATTTTTCTAGTATGGGACACCCATTGATTTGGAGACCTCAACTGCAGCGTCATCATTTTATTAGGGTTAGAGTTAGGCTTCAAAAAGGCAGAGAAGCCAGACCTCTAGGGACAGTGGGACTAGAATAGGTATGCCAAGCAGATAATATTTAAATTTTAAAATTACTAGGGTTTTTTTGTATGAACTAAGTTGCCTACTTTTGAGAATATTTCCTACTAAAGGATTTTTGCTCACAACAGCTAAATATCTGATATTTTTGCTATTAAGGGTCTCCAAGAATGATATGTTACCAACTGAGACAAAGACCTCTGGTGGTGATGCAGCTGAAATTCACACGGCAGTAAAGAATCTGTGTGACCTTCCAGAGCAGTGATCCACACTCACTGCAGCAACCATGCAGAAGAGATACCTTACTAAAACTAGAAAGGGTTTCACTTTTCTAAATCTAGAGATGACACATCCTTTCTCCTTTGCAGAAAGACACTTTGATCATGATTGTCTTGTTGCAATATTTAATGTTAAATAGGACTCAACTTCTTAACATTCTCTCTTTCCATGCAGGATGGCATTGGCATTATCTTTAGAAAGATTTTTTTATGTTTATTTCCAATAGAAAATTGATAACAGGGGAAATAAAGAACACTAGATAGCATAATTGGAAAGAAAAATCCATAAGTTATTACTATGTTTTCAAGAATCCATGGCTCATTTTTTTTTTTTTGTCTGTGATTCAAGAGAGGTACCAATTATTACAGAGATATGTGTATGTTGCAGAAGATTCAGTACATTTCACTGGTATTTTCAAATAAACCCCTAGCTTCTAATTTTCTTTAGTCTATTACCCTTTTGTCTCAACATTTCCTATATTTTATCTTCCCCTTCTCATATGTATTTCTGCAAAGCCAAGAAAGGATACTACTAAAAAAATCTATGGGTTATCTGATTACAGGGTATATAAATATATCATTATATATTTTTACATTTGACTAACAACATACTGCACCTCCATGGTACATTTTCACACCTCATAACTAAGAATCATTATTTGAAGGTTACAATGGGAAACTAAAGGTTATTTTTTCAAAGACAAATACATGAGAGCACACTGTAACTCAGGGGTACAGTGTATGCAGTAAGCTGTTGTTACAGCAACACTTCAAATACACATTGCTCATGAAGTGTGTTCAATCCACTCTGGATATTCTTTGCATGTATTGTAAACTGTAAATAAACCCTAAATAAGACAATCTTTATTTGAGCATTGAATTTGGTCCTAGGTCAATAGCAAAATCAATAATAAAATTAATATGCCAGTCCATTGGTTGCCAGTCTGAAATAGTAAGTTAAAATAACCATGACAATTCTTTGGTCTTGAAATTGAAGACGCTCATCTTTCCTTATCATAAATGCAGTCAAATGACTTTTTCTTTCTTGTTTAAATAAATCTATAATACTTTCAAATATGTGGCTTAAAAGTAGTTTAGGAGCTTTCAGCAGGACATTTTTTTGCCCATTTCAGTACATACGGAAACAAAAAATATGAAGATTATCTTGTCTCTTTTTATCCATCCTTATGTCTTAGATTAGATGTTATTCTTGAAAAAAATGATAATTTAGCAGTATACCTTCTTTCAAGATGGAAGAGTAATACATATAGCACAAGATTAGTGCGGCCTATGAATGTTTAAATAGTTTGAATAAAATAACTTGAAATAGGCATGTCAGAAAAATGTACACCAAAACCTCAAGTTTTGGAAAGAGTATCAGTTTAAGTAAGAACAAAAACCAAGGAGAAATACAATAAATTTTGAACTATTTAAACCTTCTTGAAGAAATGTGTATGTTCTAATTCACATTAATGAATGCTCATTGTAGGTATATATTTAGAATTTCTTCTCTGGTCCTCCTGAAAATCTGCACCCTGTAAATTTCAGATGTATGGAATTTGAATCAAATAGGTTTTTACAAAGTTAAACAAGGTTTCTAAAAGCTACAACAAAGATATCTTATCAACAAATGTAAACCTTTACCATTTACTATGCACCAGAAAAGATATTTTCAGATTTAAAATATTAAAAATGTAAAGCAAATAGAAAGAAAAAAATTATATTTTTTTGTTGCCCTTATAAAGACCTCATGGATAGAGTCATTAAAAAAGTGGAAAATTGCCCATCCATTCCATGTGCCTTCTTTTAACTAACTTTGGCATTTTTTTATTGCTACCCATCAATTCTGAGTGCCCTCCAAGTAAGAACAATCATTACTGTAAAATCTGTAGCAGGGTTTGTACTTATCCATCTCCCACACCACAGTCTATTTCTGTCTCACAGTCCACAAGACAGAGACTTAATTTTAGTTCTGGTGAGTGATAGGGACTATTGGATAATATTATCAAGGGAAACAAAACAAAACAAAACAAAAATACCACCACCACCACCAACAACAACAACAACAACAAAAACTACTAAAAAACCCCTCCTTCTATTCTATAGTGAGCAGTTTCACATGATGGATTGCATGTCATTTTAAATTTGCATTACATATCAGGAAAGATCAATAGTAAAGAAACAGTATGGAAGCATAAAATTAGTGAGATAATACAAAATGTCCCTTGTTGTCTATACAAATGTACAAAAAAACCTGTCTTTCATTTTATTCTGAATATGTGTTAAGGAAACAAGTAATCTCATGTACTTTTCCTCTGCTTAATCAGATGACAGTTGATCAAACTCAGTCTCTGGAAAGGGTAGAAGAGAAACACAGTACTGAAATAAAGCATAGAATCTCAAAATAATTATTCTAAACTTGAAATTTTAAGTTCATCTTGTATCTATGTTCAGGAAAACCTCCCTGTGGGATTATCCAGGAACCACTCTGGCAGTCACACCTGCACCACATGGACTAGAGCCACAGGGTCCCTGAAGTATCCTTGACAATTTTACAGGGAGCTGTCAGCCATGCTGAGCCCAGATATTAACTCTGAATTTGCTAACTTCAGTCTATACTAAAGCTTCTTCATCTGTGTTTTTCATTAGCCATGTGGGCTCTGTTGGACATGATATGCAGGAAAATAACACAGTCAAGATGAGAGAAAGGTTAGTAATTAATAAACTTGAGATATTGAAAAATGTACTTTACTAGTCAAAATTACACAGTTCATTCATGGGAATGTTTTGCAGTTTCACATTAAATTAATGAATCAGAGTCTAAGAACACCGATAAATGATTGGCCAAGCACGGCAGATCCTCTCGATTTGCTCACTTCTGTATGCACAGTGGTGTGCTGAGTGCTGGTGTGAGAAAACTGCTGCAGCACTCAGGTTGCTTACTTATGCCATTTAAACAAATGCTTGGATCTTCCTTGTTTTCTAGTTTTCAGACTTTCATTGACAATCTCAGCTCTTATCTGTCCATCTGAATATGCAGCTCCTTTAAATTCAGAGCAGACTGCCAGAAATGGATCCCTTTAAGGGAGCTGTTATGTGCTACAGGAGGTTGGGCTGTGGGGATACTGCCTTCTCCTGCCCCTGGCTCTGAAAAATGCACACTATCAGATCCAGGGCGTTTCTTCCATCTCACTGGGATGGATGTGGCTGCTGCTGTTCCTGTTGGCAGGTCTGGGCAATGGCAAGACTGAACATGGATTCCAGAGATGCAGCTGGAGAGGTGTGTGCGTGCATAGGCATGCACAAACCCACCAGTGTGTCAGGCTGTAAAAACCAACACCGACAGAAAACACTGTTGTCATGGCACCCACATAAATACCTCCAGCTCTCACATACATGAATATAGCTAGCCAGTGTTTTTTTGGTTGCTTTTTTTTTTTCCTGCTAGGCAAGTTTGAAGTTTACCAGTGTAAACACATATAGATACAGAGGATTGAAATTCCCTAATGGAAAAATACACTCCAGACTCTACATGCTGCAGGCACTGCTGAGTACTCTCTGTGAACTCTGTCCCCTTTTCCAGGTGCAAGCCTCTAGGTACATACACACAGAGTGAAACTGTATAGAAAATAGTAAAGAACATGATTTAATAACAAGATAGGACAGACTGCACTGATCAGGCATGGGCCTCAGTCAGACAAGTGTGCTGCTCAGCAGCTTGTTTTCATACAACTATCCCTTTCTATTCCCCTCTCCTTTCCATTTTCTATACTTGTATTTCTGTGAACCACTTTGATCCCCTTTTCTTCAACCCCTTCTACTCTAAAGAAACCCATCACTAATTACCTTTTTCCAATTTGTCCCAGTTAAGCTAAATTCATAACCAAATTTGGTATTTCTGATAGCCTTCCTGTGCCTAATCCTTACAGGAAGTCTTCATTATATGGTAGCAGGCAGGATTCCAGCCAGTTTCAACATTGTATGTTGTAGCTAAAAGACAAAATAAAAGTACTTTTTGGGCTTTGAATATATTCTTGCCAGCTTCACTACTGCATCTTTGTACCTCTGAAATTCATTCAGCTTTCATCCAGTTTTCCTTTGACCTCTCTGGAAAAAAAAAAAAAAATTTCTTCTACCTTGTCAAACTTCATTCTATTAATGTAACTTTTAGCACTAAAATGCACAGTAATAGCAAAAGTATACTTGTTAAGTTTTTGTCAGGTAGTTCAGAAACCTCATTATTTTTGGGGACAAGGGCTGTATTGCAATGGTCTGGCAGACACGCAGCTACAAATTCTGAGTGATTTCCAAAGCTCTTAGTCAAAATAGTGCTCTCATTTTTTTCTGTTTGTTTTACAATTTTAAAAGCATATTAGAGTACCAGAGTGTTCGTAGGTGTTAGGATCAACATAATATATATTCTTCACAACCTGCAGAATCAATGGTTCTTACTGACATACCCGAGATTTCTGTTTTGAAGGCAAGAAACAAACCTAGGTTTGTCCAAGGGAAAATCCACTTGCCTATAGAAAAAAATCTTTGCACTGGAAAGACGTCAGTAATAGAAAATTACCTCAAAACAGAAACAGAAGTTAACATCCATGTCAGTGTCTGAAGTGCAACAAATGGATCTCAGTAGCTTTTACCAGCTTTGACTGAGTCCTCACATACCCTGTCTACCCAGGAACCCAGGATATACAATCCATGCCTAGTGAGACCATTGTAGATGTACCTGTCTCCATCTGTGTCTCCTAGAAAGACCCTTCATGTCCACACTGAAGTTAGCCTGTCTCCATCATGGACATGTGGATTGGTCCCTTGGATTGATGTCTTAGACCACTATTTGGCAGCCTCAAGCTCCTGCTGGGAACCGATTCCAGCCTTGGCTCAATGCTCACCCAAAGTCCCAGGGACTTGTGGGAGGGCTCACTGGTGGCTTTGGTGCTTCCTGCCACACTGGGGCCCTGCCAGACCGCACCCAGCAGGGGTTTACAGCCACACCCAGGATCTTTGCTGTGCTTGGCCCCATCAATCCTGGCTGTGCCCTGCCCGTCATTTCTGGTTTCTGACCAAAACTCCGTGAGCATTGGCCCACTGCAGTTCCAGGCCTTGCCCCCATGGCTTCCCCAAAGGGAAAAGCCTGGCCCTGAGTTTTGGATCTCCCCACAGAGCCAGACTGCTGACCAGCCCCAGGAACCTGAGCCTGCTCTCACCTGTCCTCCCAGGACTCAGGGCTCCTTAAGGGGCTGTGTCCTCACTCTCCAGGAACATCAGGAATGGCCTGAATGTCCTCCCTAGCTCCAAATGCCCTGCGTTGTCCCTGCCACGATCCTGACACTACTCCAAATTCCCAGTGTCATGCCCCCATTTCAGCCTCAAGGCTCTGTTCTGTGTCTGTATCAGTTCCAAGTTCCCTGTCTCATTCCCAAGTGACCTTTGTGATGGCCCTGCACGTCCTTGCTGTGCTCCTGACCTGGATCTAAGCTCCAGTCTGAGCCTGTTCCCTCTTCCCTTTTCTTGTTCCCTGCCCCACCACTTCATCCCATGAAACAGACCCCTGATGTCTCATAGCAATGAGAGCACTGTACAGCTACAGCTTGTACCTTCTGATCCCAGATCTCTGGGAGACAACAGTTTGCTTGGGTGAGAGGAAAGAGGGGCTTCTGTCAGGGTCCTGAGGGCACTTAAGGAAGTCACCCTGAGCACCTGCTCAGCATCCACTGTGGCCTCTTCCCAAACTTGCCCATGGCCCAGTGACGTACTATCCCCTCACCCACCCCACTGGACTCCTGTGCTAGCTCAATCTGCTGGGGAGCTTTGGGTGGAATACCTCAGGGGATAGGATAAAAGATTCAAAAGAGGCTCTTACCTCAGGGTTAATCCAAGGCTTTATTCTTGAAGGGTTCCCTAGGCCAAAGAGAGCGAAAGAGGAAGAGGCACGGGTTTATTTAGACTCTCTGTCTCAGGACGGATAGCTGGCACTGAGCCATAGGTCAGACATAAGGGAAGGACAGGGTCAAACTAATAGGTTACAGGCTTTAGGGGGTTCTGGGGAAAAACCATTTCCCCAGAGGAGTACAACAGCCCAGGGCGCCATTTCAGCTCAGGTATGGTCACTGAGTGCTGACCTGAGCAATGTTGTAGGTGTGCCTTTCTCCAGCCCTGTGACAACAATTTGTTTCTACATGTAATATCAACTTAAACCTTTTGCATTTCATGTACGTAAGCATTTTCCTAAATGTAAGAAAGAAAATTAAGATGCATCAGTAAAAGCCAAAATGAAACAAAAATCTACCAAGAAACAAACACTCCCTGCCACAAGGTAACATATGACGTTATCTTGTTTAAAAAGAATGATAAGACACATTCTTTCATTATTTAATATATGATCTATTTATTTATAGACATGCCCATCTGTAAGTTTTTTAGAACTTTAAGTTACATGATATAGCAAGCATTTACTATCACTGCAGTGTGAAAACCTATTAGACCGCAACTGTTCTTAGCTCTAGGATATTCATGCTCTAATGAGGTGCTCACTTATCTCACATAGATGAACTTTTCTGCCACTCTTATTCTTTTTCATAAAAAATATAATTGGCTATTCAGGCTTCCTGAAAGTATGTGAAACACCACAGACTTCAATCAGTTAATCCCACAGACTCAAATACAGATGAGGCTCTAGGAAATGAAAGGCAGAAGAGCAATGTTATCTATATTGCAACCTTTTTGTTCAGTTTGCAGTCTGACCGCAGCTTACACTCTGTGGTCAAAGGGAAGATTAGTTCTAAAGCACAGCATCACTTACTGAAGGCTATGATCATATGCTTTATAAGAACCATATAAAAAAATAAAAGAGAAGCTTCTGTATTGAATTTGAAGTTCTTTGACTGTATTTAGGGATACCTATGTACCATCTAAATGAGCGCCTATAATTTTAAAGTTATTGTAATATAAAATAGGATGCACATTGCTAGTGCATAACAGAGATTTAATTAAAATCATTGTGATCTCTGCAATTCCTGTCCTAAACTCTAACTGGTTAAAGATCAGCCCTGAGACAAATAAAATAATACTGATATGATGGTAAAGCTAATTAAAAAAAAAAAAAAAGTGATTATTTGGATATTTTCTCTGCAAAGAAGCTATCATTTGGAAACTGATAATTATTTAGAACACCATTTTGATGAGTGCTACTTACTTCAATGGTGAATTAAAGACACAAGGTACAGGTTCTGAGGAGTGCAATGTGGAGAAAAGATTCACAAATGTATGATGGGAGTCGGGATGAAACAGGATGGAAAAAGTAAATCAAATCCATCAATTATATTTTCTAAGTTAAATCTGTATGTGACCCTGTGTCAGTGTTGGGGGTTCACTGTGACAAGTCTTTTGGGTTCCCTGATTTCAGGGCAGATGTGGTGCGGAGAAAGAAGTGAGTGTGATGAAGTGCCCAAGAAGTAAAATCAGTTTAATGAGAAATAAAATAGAGACAATGCCCAGAAACCAAACACAGAACTCTCAGGACAAAAGCTATACACTGTATGGGGGCAAACTCCAAAGACAGAAATTATGGGGGAGTGGCAATATATAGGCTTGGTGGTAGAGGGTTCTAGAAACATGACCAAAAATCCAACACTGACAACCAGTAGGGAAGCAGAACTTGGGTTCATTAACATAATAACTGCAAAGGCTCCTTCTAGGGTACTTGTAGCTCACCTTAAGCTAAACAAATGTCTCTGTGCCCTGTGCCTCTGCCAGGCTGATGCCCACATGACCCTACAGCTTTTTTTTTTTTTTTTTTGAAAGTCTATAGAAATAAATCCACATGAAGCAGCATGTTGCTAGGTGCAAAGCCCTAAATTCATGTGAAGTCTTTCAGCTCTTTTTCAGTGCCTTTTTTGAGTCCTGTTACAATTTTCCTCTTCAGAAACAGAAGAAAATTGCAGAAGATAAAGCTTTATTATCTCTATTTTTCTGACATCCAGCAATTTCTTCTGTTTAGAAAATACTTTATGGCATTTAGAACTCATACTGAAAAAAAAAAAAAGAAGAAACAATAGAAAATAGGGTTTAGAAGGGTTCCTGAATTCAAATTTGTGTTCTAAGACAACATGAACAACTCATTTTTTTTTTCCAATTGACTCTGTCCTATATGAAATGTAGTAAATCCATAAAGTCCTTCTACAATATTCATATTTTTTTTCTAAAATATTCCTCATTGTTCCTCTCATGCAAATCAGTGATTTTTGAACCAAGCTAAAAGAACTGTTCCACACCTGTACTCTGCTTTGCTACATACATCATGGTAGAGACTGATGATGATCTAATGAAGTTGGTGGTGAAAAAGTAGCTGCTTACTGTATATCAATACTAACTGCTACTAATCACTGTTGTGAAAAGCAATGTAAAGCAAATTTGAGAATTCAGGATTTGTTATGTTTCTGTTGAATGAAGAAAAAGTTGATAAGTTTTCCTATTCTACGTCATAGTTAGATAATGGTTCATCTCCACAACAAGAAGTGCAATTGTTCCTTTGCAAATTATGCTTCTCAACATTAGTAAAAGACAGATATGAGTTTTATATTACCTAAACATACCACAAATACTCTGTAAGACACAGATGACCGGGAAGATTATGACCTATAAAGAAAAAAGGTATTTGGTAAATGAAATAAGCAGGACAGAAAGAGTTTGAATATCTTCCAAGTTTAACCTGAGACAAATCTAACCATAATTTTTTTGATATTTCATGTTATAGGAATTAGCTATTCCTTCCTTATGATGCAAAGAAGTAAAATATGAGGATAGTAAAAAAATTGTAATAATTTTTATACCAGCACAATGAGATAAAAGGTACTTTGAAGATAATGTTTCCCAAATGAATCAACAACTTCATATAATGTATTGAAATGTGTGTATAACCTAACATCATGCATTTAACCAGAACAGCGTAACTTTTTAGAGACAAAAGTGGAGGTCAGACTTTCATGATATGCAGAAAAACAGTTAAAATTATGTTCCATTGGCATGCTACTGTCCTTGCTTTGAGCAGGCAGTGAACTTGAGGAGTCCAAATGCCTCTTTCAAATTATCTTAGTTTCTTCTTTTGAAATCTAGGGCTGTTGTATAGGCACAATGAAGCAGCATAGAATTTAAACAGAGTTTTTGTAACAGGGTGGGTGATTGTTTTAATCATGTATAGCTGTGAAAGAAGGATAAAGGGTATTTGCACTTTTTTTTCTCCTTTAAATTTTATACAGGATTCATATTTTTTATTATTTATAAAAATCCTGTGAGATTTTAAATATTTACATCTTCCAATCAAAACTAAGTATGATGAGAATGAAAATAGAATCAAAAATTTTGCTGAAAAAAATTATTTTTGAGCCTACACTGAGAAAATAACTGATAGACATAATTTACTATTTATTTTAAACTGTATATTTTTTCTCCTATTAGTTTCACAGGAGAGCTGTAGTAATTGCTCATTTAATTACTTCTAATATTGAAAGAATGTGTTCAGTTTTCTTAAAGGCTTACTGAGACTGGTGAGTGTCATGAATGGAGTGGGAGCCTCAGACAAAGTTTATTAGAGAAGTGCTCCCCAGGAGCCATGTGGTGCAGAAATTCATATCTTTAATCAAATAAGAAAATACCTTTAAAACAGTTTCTTCACAAGCAAGGCACAAGTACAAACCCACTATTTTAAAAAAATGTTCTGATAAAAATAATTAATCTATTTATTTCTGCTTTCTTCTATTTCAACTTTTTGGTGGTTAACTGGATGTTAACCACTTAGATTAGCTAACACCTCCTTTACTGCTCATGTCCTTTGCAGAACTGTCTTTTATTATGAATCAATTTCTGTACAGTGTCACTGGTGAGATAATTATCTCCTAACAGACGTAAGTATTTAACTATTCATGAGTTATATTTTGAGTCAAGTTACTATACTAAGAGAAATATAAACTTTGTCATAATGGGCTGCAAGATACTACTTTGTATTTACACATTCGTCATGAAGTAAGAAACAAGATATATTTGATCGAAGTTGAAATAGTTTTTAATCAGTAGATGCAATAGGCATGACATTAAGTACTACTTCAATTACGAAACCAGAACAAATAAATATTTGTTTCAATATATTGGCATGATATGCTAGGGAACTGATGGAGTACATTTCATTTCATTTCATTTCATTTCATTTCATTTCATTTCATTTCATTTCATTTCAATATGTTTGTAAGGGTCTCCTGGATTTTTACGCCATTTTCATTCGTTATGTTACTTAGTTTTGCAACTATTAAAGTTAGTTGTGAAATATTTTGATCAGACAGTCTCCATATCCTTTCCAGATTTTCAGTCTTTATTTTCGAGGAAACCGCCTACGCGAACTGCATTCCTGAGATTAAAATTTCCGTTCTTCTAGAGGATGACAGCTGTTATGGAGATGTAGCACTTAACCTTGTGCTTCCTCCTTTTGCCCTCATTGCTTTTAATTAACTACTTCTAATTATTCTCAAATTGCTGAAAATAGAAAAGTACTGCGTCTCACTGTAATTTACTCCCTGTCAAAGTCATGAGGCAGCAAAATTTCCTGAGAAACTGAAAATTTACATGTTTTCAAGCCAAACTAATCCCCAAATATTTAAAAATATTTTGACAGTAATTTCTGTTTTTCTTCACAGCAAGCACATCCTGAAAGTGTTAGCAAACCTGAATATTTATATATTGAGGTTGTGCAGTGGCACTGGTAAGCCTATAGGGGTGTGTTTTTTTGGTTTTTTTTTTTTTGGTTTTTTTTTTTTTTTGTTTGTTTGTTTGTTTGTTTGTTTGTTTGTTTGTTTTTCTGTTTTTTTTTTTTTCTTTTTTATTTATTTTCTTTTTTTTCCCCCCAGAGTGTATGACATTATCATTTAGTTCCCAGGGAAGCAGGGTTAAATTAAGATGATAGGAAAAGCATCAAAACCACTGTTTAGAAGCCACTACTCATTTGTCATTCACGACCGGATTAAAAATTCAGACTTTTTTACAATAAATCGTGCATCTATACTTTTTTAATTTACTGTCAAACGTGGTAAAGCAGTAGTAAACCATGGAGTTTTCTTCAGGCCCGTGTGGTCCTCATGCTACACAAATGCTGAAACTGAAAAGGCACATTGGTCCCCTAAACAGGATACATTGGTCTTGTAACTAAAGAAAATAAATAATCAACAGCTGTGTTTTGCGAAGAATCCACCTTATTTACAGTTCTTCTCTCTTTATTGAACTCCTAGGCTTTACTTGATGTGTATTGTAGTGAAATTGTGTTTAAACCCCTTTTGATTGTTTCTGTTTAGAGAATACTTCTGTTTTTTATAACTTTGCCAGTCTAAATATTGATGTATTTTATGTGTTTACAGAGAAATTCAGGAGTCCAGAAGAGATCTGGTAGGGACAATATAACATGTCATTTTATGACTGCTGTTTCTAGTCACCTCAGGTAATGTTACAGTGGTCAGTAAAAACTGGACTGAATTGAAACAGTGGATACAACCCTTCTCAAATTTTGAATACATTTTCTAAGCTCTTGTCAATTTATTCTTTGAAGTAGTGAAGTAAAGTTCTAAAATCTGAAATACCTCAAAGCTACAACAATAACAAAAACTTGTTTCATGACTATTAAAAACTATTGTTTATAATTTTCAACACTGTCCACTGCAAACCTGAGGAAACGAGCCTTGAAAAGTATATGACTGAACAACTAAACTGCTGTATACATCCCACAACATACTGTAATATCATATGGAGACTGGAGATCTAGTACTCAGTACATCAGTCCTCCAACGTATGTATAATGCAATAGCAAAGATGATCCCAGAATCAGAATAGAATGAAAATGTAGCTCTGTGAGCTGTCCAAGTAACCCTAATCAGAGAACATTCTGATTAAGACAGGTAGGATGACAAAATAAAGCAAATCTATTCTTTTCACCTGTATATCTTGAAGAATCTCTATCATGATCATGTATTGTTCCCTTGAGAAATGTTTCAAGAAGATCAGTCCTATTTTATTTACTCTTCAGTCAGAAAACAACAGAGTAAAAATGTCTTATCAATAATTCAGGGAAAACAAATCAACAGACCCCCAAAAGCATCACCATATTTCCCTTCTGATTTTAGTATCAACTTCATGCTATTTTGTTACACCCATGTCCAGTACAAACAAAATACAAAATCTAAAAAGTACAGTGGTTTCAGAATAGTTATTCTGCAGTCCATAACAGGAAAATAGATTCCTATATTAAAAAAAAAAATCAGTTTGCTTTATTTTTATTCTGCTATATGTTCTTGCATTCACCTTGACTTGCTACTTCAGCTACACATGTGTATGTTAAGCATTATGGCATGAAAAAACCTGTGAAATTAAATATATTTTTAAAAAGCCCTATTTTCCTTAATCATTTCTTTTTATGATTGCTGATAAAAAGTGAAGAAATAAAAAAGCAAGCTACATTGTCACCACTGAGCAATCTGTTTTACAGGAAATTAATAATTAATTATCCTATAACTGGTGAAAAAGACGTCAAAATGAAGAAAAAAATAAACGGATGCACTCACGACCCTCTAATGGTCATAACAGCTTTGGTTATGACTAGAATGGATAACAGTATAAATTGTGTCCTTGAAAGGGTGGTCAGACACAGGAATAGGCTGCCCAGGGAACTGGTGAAATCACCAGCTCTGGAAACTTCTAGAAGGTTGTGGTTGAGGCACTTGGGAATATGGTTTTGTGGCGGACATGATGGTGCTGGGTTAGTGGTTGGACTTGCTGATCTTTTTGGTTGAGACCTTTTCCAATATTAATAATTCTATGATTCTAGATCAAGCTGGATTAATGGCACTGTACTTAAAAAAAAAGGAATTAAAGAATACTTCTGAGATGCTTATGAATTATTCCTAAGCACTGAAGAGAGGAATATCAAGATATAACACTAATAAATATTTTGAATCATTTTCCTTTATGATATGATCGCAAAAAATGCCAAGAACATATAAGTATTGTTAATATCAAAAGAGCAGAGGGTAGGCTAACTCAGGAAATTACTGTAATAGGCATTCCAGATAAACATCTGTAACCTCAGCTGCACAGAAAGCTAGAGTCAAACATTGAAAGAAAAGTTCAGACATGAGTTAATTAATTTCTAAAACAGTTATAATGCAGATATGATAGGATGTTTTTTAAAAGAGAATTATATTTAGATGTGTTATATATAGGCATTTCTGCTGTTATAAGCACATCAGGATATAGAAATGCATGTGTCATTATTTCTTAACATTTTAGAGAAAGATTTGGAGAAATAAAACATGACAAAATATGCAAAATACTTAAAAATAAGTCAAAATAAATAAATGTGGAAATTTTCCTAAGAATAATGCTTCTTAATATTTTTTTTTTCTGTGCTTTCCAGGTCCAAAGTACAGCTAACTTACAGGTAACGTGCTAAAAGGCCTTTTATTCCATTAGAAAATTGTGGGTTTAAGATTAATTATAGTTTCTAATCATCTAGTAACAGAGTCAATATTTGCAATTCAAAGACAACAATGCCTTGGACTTCTTTATGCAAGTCAGCAGGGAACTATTTTAGCTGGACTAACATAAGAGTTAGTCATTAACTTGATGTTGCTACTTGGCATAGGGATGTGCATGCACTTGTTGCTCTCCTTACCTTGAGGAGGAGATAATTCTTCTGAGATCAATCCTTCTAGGTGCACGGAAAGACTTCCACTATTATTAGTGTGTCCTGCATTCTATTTCAGGACTACTATATTTACATTGACACGACATCTCCTTCCTTTAGTTAATTTTGACTAAGGTCTCTGTTGCACCTAAAGAGGAGTCAATTTAATTCCATTGTCTTAATTTTATTTTATTATTTTAGTTTATTTTGTTTTGTTTTGTTTTGTTATATTTTGTTTTGTTTTATTTTGGTTCAATTGCATTAACTTAATTTCTTCTGTTCTGCTGTAAATGGATAAAACAATGCCTCTCACTGGAGAAACATAATATAGAATCTGGTTCAAGATTTAGACATCTAAATGGAGGTATCAAAAAAAAAAAAAAAAACCAAAACAAACAAACAAAACCAAAAACAAAGCCAAAAACAAAACCAAAAACAAAACACACAAAAAAACCCCAAAACAATATCTCAGTTAAATTTCCCAGTTTTCATTTTACCTAACAGAAATCTAGTAAAAAAAAAAAAAAGCCAATAGAAACCAGAGTAAAATGTAGTGAGAAGATGTTAAAATTATTTAGTTACTTTGTTATTTAGGATAACCTTGCTTATAGAAGGTATATAAAGTTGATGGATATAAAGTAGTATTTGCAGAAAATGCTCCTAAAAGATCAGCAGCTCTTGATAACACTAGATGACTAACAGGATTTTGCCCTCAGTGACTGCTTTAGAGAGGACTGAATCAGCACAGGAATTTAAAATGGGTGAAACCAAATCCTAATGAATCATTTTCAGCAGAGCGTTAGAATCCAAATTTCCTATCATCTTCCTATCATTTCTGCCTTTATAGTTATTGAAAAATCTTTTTGCTTATCACTAAGTCAGAATATTTTATCTAAAAATACTACTAATAAAGTAAAATAAGAAATACAGAAATTCAATCTGATTAATAAAAGCCTTTTAAGAGCTATACCTGGGGGCTGTGTGTTCTCATTAATTTCAGTCAGATCTCTACCTAAAAAAGTGTTCAGCTTCCCTGAGTATATTTGAGGTAGAATATAAAATATTAATATTTGAATGAAGTATTTGTGGGAATCTTTCAGATAAATGTGTATGTACAATAATGTACTGAAATGGAAGTATTTTATGCAGGTTTTTCTTGTTCAGGCCAGTGTAGACACAAAAAGAATTTCGATTATATGGCAGGTCATATAGGGTTTAGACTAGATGATCTTTAAAGGTCCCTTCCAACCTAAGCCATTTTCTGTAATTATGCTAAACCAGATGCCTTCAGAATTTAATCTAGCATTTTTATAATCTGCAAAAATATGTGAGCTCACCACAACAGCATCATATCTTTGGGTTCTACAGGCCATTTACAAAATAACCCACCTTGTCATCACAGTTTATTTTCTTTGTAACTGGAACTGCTTTTATCTGGTAAAAAAAAATTTCTGGTTTCTGTGTAATTATGATTCTCAGATGTGGTAACTATCTAAGAATTTATATAGATATTTTATGGAACAGAAAAAAAAATATTTTATCACCTGTGGAGTGATGTGATTTAGTGTCTGTTGAACAAAAAGTCTAAAACAAATTGAAGAAAATACGTTTAACTGCTAAAACTTTTTGAGTACAATTCAAGTAGAAGTCATCATCTGTAAGTCTTTTAGTCTGGGACTAAGAAATCACCTAGGCAGATTAATGGAAACTGTTTTAAAAGGATTTACCAGTGACCAAGCTTTTAAGTTTAGAAATAATAATAATAAATACTGTGGAAAATCCAAAGATACTTTCTTTTATGAGATTGGGCTGAGACTTAGCAAATAACATTTAATCTTGACAATTCATGCTGACAAGAAAACACTGGCCTCAAATGTAAATTAAACAGTACTGTTTGTTTTATTTAATATCCTGAAATAGATCTTGACTGGGGGTGAAGATTTCAAAGAAAGAATAAGAATGTATAGAGAAGTTCTAAAATGAATTAACTTACAAGACTCTATGTTAAGAATGGTTAAAAAAATATTTCTTGACTATATTCTTGATTTTTTCTTCAGTAAATAATAGTAACTAGTTTCCAAACTAGCTACTATTATTTACTGAATAGCACATAACTATATGTAATTCACAAAAGAAATTGATGATCATAAAAGCATGTGGTAATAGGTTATAAAAATCAGAAAAATGTCCTCAATCATGAGCTGGCTTTCATGTTGTTTAGCTCTATTTTGAGGAAGATTTGTATTTTCCTAACCACTATTGATGTTTATTGCATCCAGGTTGTAGTTGCTTTGACTAGTAAATATTTTTCAGTTCATTAAGTCATCAAAGTCATCTGAGATATACAAATAATTAATTCCTATTATTATAGTTAATGATGCATAATACCTTTTCTAAAAAAGTTTGTACATCATTCTTTTTCGGTCTCAATTTTAAACTGCATAAGTTTTATTCAGGAAAAAAATAAAATCATTTTCCTTGGTAATTAGCTGCATGTATGTGAGTAATTACCTCTTTGGCTGTTGTATGAATTTAGATAGAACATAGCCTTTCCTGGTTCGTATTTCCTGGACTTCCTCCAAATGTTACCTCCCTATTTAAATGTTAGATTTATAACCCTACTTGAATAAGGAATTACAATCAGTTTATGAATACAGAAAATTCTCACTGAATATTTCCTAATGATAACATCTATTTTTGGTTAAAAAGGAAAAAAGATTAACCAATAAAAAACCCATAAAGGCCATTATACATAAAGAGTATTATTTTGGTTTTGTTTTATATATTTGATTGGTTTTGCTATTTCAGGGACAGTGAAAGCCTTGTAACCTTGCTGAAGCATTAAATAAATGCAATACAGTTTTCTTCAAGGAGAAATAAAAAACAACAAAAAAATTCCCAACAAAGATCATAAGCTTAATTCTTGTGTGTTGGAAAATTTCTTTTTCCTGGATTACTATAGAAACCCCAGCACTCTGAAGTTCTGCTACTACATTATAAGTCATTATTTCTGTGAAAGATGGGTTGTTACACATTTGATAGATAGGTGAATTTTGTGTTCATGGCAGAAAGAATTACACTTCCACAAGCATCAAAGATATTCAAAGCCTGACCGAACACAGTCCTGGGAAACCTGGTCTAGCTGAACTTGCTGGGGGAGGTGATTGGAGTAGATGATCTCAGGAGGTCCCTTCCAAACTAAATGATTCTGTGAAATGGATAGAAATTGCTCAGCAGCAATAGACAGTGACTTAAGTCACCATGTATTCCCAACTGAAAAGATTCCTGAAAATCAGACTGATTTGGTCGTGAGGAAAGGATAAAATCGCAGCAGTAATAGTGGAGAGAAATTGTAAAATATAAGAAGTTAAAAGGAATCACGATTTCTTGCATTCATCTGTACCTTAGTTCTTGTTATCTTTCAGTGGTTTATTATCTTTCTTTGTCCTGAAAGTACATGAAAGGTGCTTCGAGTGTAAAATGTATCCACTGAGTGGGATATACTGTTGTTTAAAAAAAAGAAGTAAGTGTAACACCTTTTTTTTTTAGAACTTACACAAACTTAAATCTAGCTCATGGCATGTAAATGAATAGAATAAGTATTCGGTGGATTCATTCTTCTTGGATCAATTAAAGCTGGAGTTTTATAACCTTTTCCAGCTCTTTTGTTTCACTTGTGTGCACACTTACACTGAAAAGAAAAAATAAAATGAGAAAATAACAGTATTTACCATCTGTTTTTCCATATTCTCATCACTGATTGTCTTTTATAATGCAGACTTTCCATCTTTGTATTCCAGCCATTTCATAATTATTCTCCTTTCAGTTTCCTTTCTTCTTTCCTGTAATGCATTATTTATCCCATACTGCATGTTCAGTACACATTTTTGTTTTCTGTGCCAGCCAAATTCTATAGATATTTGTTTCTCAGTCTTTTAACAATTATCCCATTTTCAAACAAGTTTTTAAGCAATAATGTCTCTGATCAGGACTGAAATTGGGTTATCACAGGGCATCCTTTCTTGATTGCTTTATGTGATTAAAAGTAGACCTAATTCCTAGTCTCTTTAAGTTTGACTGGAAATAAACAAAGTGTCAGATACTATTTTAGATGCTGGAGTGACTAGGGGAAGAAAAATACATATTTTTCTACAAAGGAGCCAGATATACTGGGTAAACCTGAGCCCCAGTCTATGGCAAATCTATAATATAGCATAGAACAAAAGGAATCAAATGTCTAGTCACAAAGACAAACGCTTGAAACCACAAATCTTCTTAGCTATTGATATAAAGAAGACTATCTATATTTCTTTAAGTGATTTCAAATATTTCCCAAACAGAAAAGATTTGACGAAACTAAGAGCTTGTATTCACAGAATGATGTTTAGACATGCATCTTTAAAGGGAATTCAGGTAATGTCAATTCAGAGAACAGACAAAAAGAACAGCAGCTGAATATGGGATTTCTATCCAGTTTGTGATTTAGATGTTTTCTGACAAGTTACTAAAACTAGACTATGAGATAAATTGGCTTTTTGGCACATGCACCCTAAATGAAATATTATCATGAAAAATGCTAAATAAAATGAGCTTTTTGGTTTTGTTGTTGTTGTTTCAATATGTTGTTGTTTCAATTTCAATATATGTTCCCAGTATTTGCAGCAATGGGCAACAACAACAGAACTTGTCTATATTTGTAACCTGAAGGTCTCTGTAGCAGTGGCTCTGAAAGCCTTAATGGTGGTGGAAAAGCATCTTTCTCTCTGAGACTCCAGGCTTGTCTTCTTCTAAACTCTAAGAAGTTCTAAATCTCTTAAAGACTAGAACCAGCACATTTTATCCACGTTGCATTGTATTTGTCCATGGAATACCTCTGTGCTCTACAAATGGTCACATGGTCCTAAATCTGATTCACTGTTTTCTGTTCTTTCCTGCTTCAAAACCCTGGAACAATGCAAAGGCATTTTTGTAGCCCACTGGGCTAATGTTTTATTAGCTTGAAAGTGCTGATATCTTGGATGCAGGAAGAATTGTTAAGGCTCTAAAGAACGGTGAGATAATTTAAAAGACTCTAATGAGAGAGGCAGTGAAAATTGTGTAGTAACCCAGTATAAACCATATCACCTTTATTACACTTGCAGTTCTGTTTTGTTTTCAGTAAAGTGCAAGCAACCCACGAAAGAGCTAAGATTTATTCAGTGTTCATGAGCAAGGAACCAAGACGCAGAAGTAAACTTGAAAATAGTTATTTTTCAACATAAATTTACCCTGTAAATTCCTAGACCGCTATGATCATGACCTAGTAAACGTCCCTGTCAGCCGTTTTGGAAACACAAAAATTTCAGGGTGCCTGAGATGATTTAGGAGAGATAAATGGCAGTAACACATACAGATCCTGGAAATTTAAGCTTGGGCTACAAGGCAGAGAGCTTAAAAACACTTTGCCACATGACAAAAGGGCAAGTAGCATTTCAGATTAACATTCAGCTCTCTTCACTCACACTTTTACTGGCATAAAACCAAGACAAATACTTTGCAAATTTGCCTTGCAACTGAGAAAATGTCAGGAAAGAAAGAAAGAAAGAAAGAAAGAAAAGAAAGAAAGAAAGAAAGAAAGAAAGAAAGAAAGAAAGAAAGAAAGAAAGAAAGAAAGAAAGAAAGAAAGAAAGAAAGAAAGAAAGAAAGAAAGAAAGAAAGAAAGAAAGAAAGAAAGAAAGAGAAAGAAAGAAAGAAAGGAAGGAAGGAAGGACACCCCTCAAAGCCCTAAAAATGGCCAGTAATACTTAGAAAGGCATATTTTTGCATGAAAAAATTATCAAAAATATGCAGTTTAAGAGTGGCAAAATCCGTCTAGATTGCTCACAGTTCAGTAATTAATTAATACACTGCTCAATCAAGCTGTAATATCTCATGTGGGAATCAAGTTTCAGAAGTGTGGGAACAGATTTTTTTTTAGATATATAAAAAATTATCCATATGTATCCTATCACTCTATATAAATTTTATTAGAGAATAATTAACTATGATTTTCTTCTTCCTGAAGAGTTTTGACAAATTCTGTGCAAATTGCAGTCCTCAAACATCTATTTATCTGGTACTGTATAAAACTGTAAGACTGACAAATTTTATATGATTTGAGTTTTAAATTATTCTTGTCTTGTTGCAAATTCTGTTTAGAGGTCTGTCCTGTTTCTTGTTGATGACATTGACAGAAGAACTTTAAAAATCTGATTTCATTATTTAACGTAATTGAAGAAAATCTGAATTTAGAGGTTGAACATGAAATACCTATATTTTTACTAAATTATTGTCCAAAAGTAAAGCCTTATGGGCAGTGAGACAAGAATTGAAAGCTTTAATAATGTTACTCTGCCAAGAAATGAGATATGACTAATTTTCCTTCTAGTTTGTTCTGGTTTTGAGGGGGTTTTTTTTGTTCATTTGGTTGGTTTGTTTGATTTGAGAGTTTCTTATAATTACGCTTTCAGACAGAAAATGTATGAAGACTGATAGAAAGGTTTCTTGGGCTTTTGAAACATTTTCTGCTGAGAAATTATTCTGCAGAAGTTACATAGCAGGTATTGAATTTCCTATTTTGAGAAAATAATTCAATTTTCTACATTTTTAAATAAATTATTCTTATGTCTCCTCTGTTGCTTCTTGTTCTAGGACTAGACATACCAATATAAATTTAGTTCTAGTAATTGAAAAAGAAATATTCTATTCACTTAGTTTTTAGTTGCTTATTTTAAAATTGATATACTCATTTTTTTTCTTATTCCTAGCTAGTTGATGTTCTACTATTCATTTATTACACCACCATACGGCAAAAGTTTTTGTCTCTTATAGAAAAGATTTGATATAATATCCTGTTTGCTAGTTTGGTTTTTTAGTTACAGTATTTTTTAGAAAAGTTAATTTGAGCAAAAAAAATGCTGGCATCATACAGACCTTGGGATGAAAAATGAAGGAAATATTTATAATTTCAGAATTTATTTGTCTTTTCTTATGATAGATGGAAAATGTTGTTAGCTAAGAATGTGAGGAAAACACCAACACAATGCCAAAGAAACAGAAGGCACTTCTCAATGTCACCCATTTTCATTTTATGAAATTCAACAAATCATTTGAGACAAAGTTCTTGACTATTCCCAAAGGGTAGCACTAAACAGTACTGTATTTTTTATCTGCCATATAAAGCAAAACTATTAGTGTAATAATTATGTTTGGATAGTAGGTTTGGGGGTTTTTTCCATATTATATCTTTCACATACCCACATGGTTTTTTGGATAATAAGATTTGCAAGTATAGAGAGAAAACTTATACAAAATTAAATCACAAAGTCATAGAATCATAAAGTCATAGAATCATTAAGGTTGAAAAATACCTCCAGGATCATTGAGTCCAACCTTTGACTGAACAACATCATGTCAACTGAAATGTTCCACTAACTGTCATGTCCAGTTGCTTCTTGAACAATTCCAGAGATGGTGACTCCTACACCTCCCTGGGCTGCCTGTTCAATGCTTAACCATCCTTTCAGTGAATAAATTCTTCCTGAAAGACATTCATCCTTCATCCTGTTTTCTATTTACTTTTCAGCTAGTTATGAAAATTCTCTTTGAAAAAATTTGGTGTCAGACAAAACTTCTTAGAACTCTTCAAGATCTGTGGGTGTAAACATTCAATTATATTTTAATTCTAATCTCGGTGTAATTTTACAGTGTAATGAGGCAAGCAGTCATCAATCATGGAAGATTCATATGAATGTTAAGTGCTGTAAATATACTTAATAATCACAATAACATGACCAGTTCAGTAATTGCAAGAGTTTCCTACACATACATATGTGACTAAATTGTTAATGTTTCTGTAGTTCTCTTTAAATTTTCCCTATTCAGTTTATAATGAAGTTTCATGCATATAAATAGCATTGTTTTCTTTAGGAGAATATCAATGCAGTTATTAAAATTCAGCTGCTATCAGACCTAACATCTTTCAGACTTTCCATAGTTGACTTTAAGAAGTGGGGGGAAAAACAGTACTCTCAATATAGGAGCAATCTCAGTACTTCTTTTTTAATGTGCATATATGTGTATGTGTGTGTGTATTTATACGTGTCTGATGAGTTTCTACATGCTTCTGGTCAGTTTCACTCATTTCAAATAACATTTTCCTCTTCTTGTACCAAATTTTTTAAGCCAATCACACCTGGAAATCTACAAGAATGGATTTTTTAAATTAAAATATAAATTTCCTCCTTTTTTTTTTTTTTTTCCTCCACTAGAAGGTGTCAGGCTTGATTCTCCATTACCTCAGTGCAGTCATGGATTTCATGGATCAGTCAGTTCTCTCTTCTAGTTCATATTACAGACACTAAAGAAATGTGGTCACAGTTGTACTGATTCTGTTTCTTAACTTTGGTTAACAAAAGATCAAAGAACTTGCCTCAAGCCTGAATTTGAAGTACACCATGAAAATAACTGATGGAACCAATGGTCTACATTAATTCATAGACTTCCATAGAATTACACAAATAAAATGCAGCTACGTTGCTGGCTGTTTATAGATAGCATTTAATCATCACTAGAAATTTCTACATCAATTGAAATTTAATTCATACATCTACATCATAAAAATAACATCTAATCTTAAAATTTAGTACACTTCCTGATAACTTTCATTTAGGTGCTGCCACTCTGACTAATGATGACCTTGTGGTAACTTTAGCAGTGTGCAGATAACCAGTAGTTGTTTGAGCCTTTTCATTAATAATTCTCCCTTGGTCCTCCTTGATTTGGTGATGCTTCTCAGATGTGAGCAACTGGAAAATACCAAGTACAGTACAGTTCTGTCATAGTTGAGGATTTGGATTTGCAGACTACTCTGTATTGTGACTTCAGCAAACTTTTCTTTCACTGGTGTATGACATAATTTCTTTGACCAACTGAATCAATTTTCTTTTGCTCTTTTGCCCATCCTTCTCTTCAAACTTATATCCTATCCCAACCAATTGTCAGTTTAGTTTGATTTGGGTTAGATTTTCCTTTTCTTTTCTAGACCTTCTTTCTCCTGGAATCTCTATTTCTCTCTTTTTCTTACCATTCCAAACTTCTAAATATCTGCTTCCAGGCCTCATAGTCTTTGGGTCTTATGAGAGAGAGAGAAGAGCCATTTCTCTCATCAGAAAAGCTTTGTAGAAGAGAACCTACCTGGTTGCCCAGTAGGATGAAGCATTTACAGTCCACACTGTCTATAGAAGATCTGAGAGGTTCTGACTATAATTTTTTCACAAAACTTTATGCTAAGGTGTAGAGCTAGGAAAATTAATTTGTAAGCAGCTGAAAATGAATTGTCATAGTAGAAGCATCATGAATCACAAGGGTGCACAGTGCTAAAAATTCTCTCTAGCACCTCTTAAATACTCATCAGAGATAACTATGAGCTATGATCTTAGCCAACAAATATATTTGAAAACCTAGAGAAATCATACACCAGCATAAGGAGAAAAGAACAAAATTAAAAGTTAAACATAAATGAGAGATTTCTTTGCCAAAATACAGTACTTATGTCACAGTCATTCACTAATTCTGTCCTTCCATTTCCCCTGTCATTGCACAATTCAGAAAAACAAATTTCTTCTATTAAATTATTGCAGTCTGTATATTGAATCTTTTTTGTAATAGATATAAAAATTAAAAAAGATACTTTACTGTATCAATAACTCCAAAATGTACTTATAAAATATTCTGTAGAGTAACATTTCTAAATAGTTAGGACAGAAAGATAATGTGTAAATAAAATAATATAATTCGGGACCCATTCCGTTTAAGGAATCACTTATCATGTCATGGAAATGTCAAAATATGTTGTGATTATTTCTCCAATAAATCTTTCTAGTGAAACAATGTCTAGAGGGTTTCTGAGTATCTCTAAGGAGAAAGACTCAGAATTTTCATGTGAATTCAAGCACATTTTATACAAATTAGCTCTATTTTGGAAATTAATATTTTTGGGTATTATTAGGTGAACTTCAAACTAGATCATTTTATATATAGATCAATGTTTTTGTGTTAAATTCTCATGTGCATATGTGTGTTCTTTCTGGGTGGCCTTTGATTGAAATCCTCACAAAATCATTCAGAGTCCCTAGGAAATTGCATATGCATCTCATATACCGTCCACTTAATAACCTTCTGCTAAAATGTATCAGAGTAAAAAGTCCAGTGAAAAGAATTATTGTTCTTATGCATATTGACTAAGTCTACATATACAAGCATATATTTGATTACATACATATACTAAAATTAGTCTGTTGCTTGAATGTCATTGATGTTTTTCAGGGATAAGGAAATCAGGATATTATCTAGTAATTTGAACCCTTCAAGTCTAAAGTGTAAAAACCGAACAATAAACTCTAGTTCCTCAAGAATTATTTTAAATTTCCTGCCACTCTGTCTCATATGTGAAGTATCCTTTTTGCTATTCTGTTTAAAGAAGGTACATCTTCCACATTTGAATCAGCAGCAGAAATGCTGTTGCTATCAGGCCCACAGATGTTCATCATCTGGTTCAGAGTAAACCTGCATGAACAACTCCCAAGAACTTACAGGCCTCTCAAAAACAGGTACATGTCTTGGGTTATCGGTCCAAACCAAGACAGTACATAAAACACAGTCCAATAGATTTCTGCCTTATTACAGTTTCAAATACAAATATATTTTCACCTGAATTTAGCGTAGTTAGAAATATAGGTGGAGTTTAACTGTTAAGTATGATGTTTTGCCTTGTATTTACTTTTACTGTGGATGTAATTTTTGCTATTTGCAGCTGGATTTTTCTTACATATACAGAGGAGCACTTTGGGAAAAATCCTTCAGCTGTTTATTCTATGAAACGTTAAGATTTGAAGCATGCAATTAACCTGAAAGATTGCAAAGCATGTTTAATTACCAGGCAGAAAATCCAACAGTTATATCAAAATTTTAATTCCTATCTCTACTCCTTCATTTGAATGTTATGTAATTCAAATTAAAATTCATAAATATAAACTTAATGTATTAAGGAGGGCATAGAGCTTTAGAATTTTCTTGTTAGGACTTAGCTAAGATTAATGAAGAAGTGGATTTTTTCTATGGAAGCACATATAAGTGAAACAACATCATTAGTTTAAGAGTCCTAAGACCTTAGGTCTAGGGCATTCCACAAGAGAAGAGTGAAACACAAACACAAAGAGAGTAAAATCTATCTATTATTCATCAAAGACAAGCAGAAAACAAGAGATAAAAAATGATTGCAGCTATCATTTTAAAATTGATTTTAACAGAAATAATCAATAAATTCAGCTTTAAAGTAAATAGGCTTTGCTCACAGATATAAAAATGATCACAACCAGTACTCTCTCCAGTGATTGCCTAAACAGTGCCTTAATTTAATCATTAATATCTCTCATTGTTTCAGAAATTCACACATTTATTAATAAAATTATTTATAAAATGAATATATAAACCTATTTCGTCATCGTTATGACTGATGACAAAATAGGTTTATATATTCATTTACTTATTAAAAATCTACCATCAACCTTTATTACTTATTAATATCAGTTTTGATATAGCAGTGAACTCTCATTTGGAAATCCTGTCTGTTTCCCACTATTTTCATTCACTTTTTTCTTTCATCATTAGTCTGTCAAACATCAAAATGTTAGCTGAAAAGTCATTAGGTAAATTTAAAAAACAGAGAAATTCCTAGAAATTGCATTTTTAATATGCTGTAAATTTTTTTTCTGGGAAATTTTCTTTATGAATCTTTGACTGCAAATAGAATTATTATTCAAGGTTTGGAGTTTATCTCTCTCTCTTTTTTTTTTTTTTTTCTTTAACCTTATCACCAGACTAAGCGATTAAGTTCAAAGATTTTTATCCTTTAACATGTGAATGAGTCATAAAGAAAATTAATTGAATAGTTGATTGAAAAGCTATTTTTGAAAGCATCACATGTAAGGAAACCATTTTATTCTCTTTCTAAGTGATGATGGAAAATTTTATAGAACAAGAGGATTGAAGTATAGTGAGAAGGATAAACATCTTGTTTTGCAGAAAATACTTAAAAAATCTCCCAACTATTAAACATAAGGCTAAAAGACCTTTAACCCAGAAGAAAATGTAGGTCTTTCTCCTATAATTCATGAAATCATTTCATCTCTGAAATTATTTGAACATCAAGAGAATTACAGAAACATTAGTAAATGGCTTTTAATGCAGTCAAAAGTGGGAATTAACTGCTAAAATGATTAAAAAAAAGAGTACATAATAACATTTGCTGTTATTCTTAATTAAGCAAGCTACACCAACAAAGCTACAATGCAGTAGCTTAAAAGTGCCTTTAATAGGGTGTTCAACTGCCATGTCAGTAAGAGTTCACCCTTCCTTCATGTCACTGAACAATGCAGATATGTTGCTCACAGTCAAAGAGTACTTTGCTCAGGTTTCTTGATCTGACCGAAAAAAAGAGAATCTTCCCCACTAGGATAAGGATGACCCAATTCAGACCTCAGACAAGTGTTTAAATATTCAACAAAATACAATGTTCTGATAGTAGGAGCTTTTATGAGTTCTGGATTTTCCCATAATATTGGAAGATTTAACTTTTGCTGAACAGTGCTTACACAGAACCAAAGCCTTTTCTGCCTCTCACCACAATGGTGAGGAGGCTGAGAGTGCACAAGAAGCTGGGAGGGGAGACAGACAGGACAGGTGACTCAAACTGACCAAAAGGATATCCCACACCTTATGACATCATGCTCAGTGTATAAAGTGGGGCGAAGGAGGATAGGGGGATGTTTAGAGTGACAATGTTTTGTTTTCTCAAGTTATCATTAAAGGTGATGCAGCCCTGCTTTTCTGGAGCTGGCCGAACACCAGCTGTTCATGGGCAGTGGAGAATTTCTTGTTATGCTTTACTTGTATGTATAGCTTTTGCTTTACCTACTAAGCTTTACCTCAATCCATTTTTTTTTTTTTTACTTTCACCCTTTTGATCCCTTTTCCAATCCCACTTTAAGGAGGAGGAAATTTGAGATGCTTAGCTGCTTGCCTCGGTTAATCCACAATACTGATGTTACTAAAGACTTGTCAAATAATATAAATTAAGAGTTATATTGGTATCAAATTAATAGGACCTCCCCTATTCATGTAGAATTTGTTACTAAGTTTTAGTTTGTTCAGAGCATCTCCTACTGGCAGGCACTGACAGTGTTGGACAGCAGACGCCTTGAAAAGTACCACAAAAAATAATATTACAGGATCCAATAATGATTAATCAGTGATAAAAGAATTGTGAAGCAACGATTACATGAAGCTTCCCACAACTGATATCATAGGCTTACTTGTCTTTGAAGTAAGGCTTAATAAGGCTACAGAAGGCTATGACAAAAAATAGCTAATTACACTGCCTCAGAATCTGCTACACAGAATTGATCACTCTGATACGCTGCACTGTACTGTTGCTGATGCAAAGATTACTTTATTTTCATTAAAGAGAGCAGTATTTTAGTACTTAATCTACAATTTTGGTAATTAAATTAATTGATTATTCACGTATCAGGTCTTTCTGTTTGACCTGGAAACAGCAGCATAAGGTAAATTTTTGCCATCAGCTCTGGAACACTGATGACATTTAGAAAAGTTTCTTTCTTATTCTATATGCAATTCTGAAAAATTTTCTGCAAAATGCATTTTTTTTCACTTTAATATCATACAGTTTATTGCCTAGATGTCTATTTTTGTTTTAAAACATATATATTTTAAATAATGTCATAACTTTAAACAAAGAAAATTAAGTCTATCCCAGCCAAAAGTGGCAGAACACCTCAGTAGCTGAAAAAACTCACATATGATGATAAGTACATTAAAGCATAATAATATCTTTAATTTAGAATCTGCCTTTTTTTTTTTTTTGTATGAAAACAATTTTTAAAAAGTCAGATTATCTGCTGATTCCTATTACTGGTTTTCAGGAAAATTCACCTTCCTTCCATCCTTCCATCCTTGCATCCTTCCTCTACCTCTCCCTCCTTTTTCCTTTCCTTCTTCTCTCCATTCATGTTTATCACTTAATTATAATTTGAAATATTTTTTATATATCATTATAGAGGGGAAATGCGCATTCACAAAAAACACATTCTAAGATGCTCAAAAGGAAATATAATTGTTCTTATTTCTAATACGTCTCAGATTATTTTCCTTTTTAGTGAGAAAATAAAGAAAGTACTGTTTGCAAAAACATATTTGAAGCAAGATCTAATCTAAGTAACAGTGCAGAAACTTCTAATATTTAATATACAAAATATTTTCTAACTTCTCTGTGATTTGAGACACAATGGGGGAAAGCAGAAAATTGGTTAAAACCAGTGAGACAACCGAGAGCAGTTTTTCTAATAAAGGAATGCTCCCACTACTACATCAAAGAGATGCTGTGGATTTACTTTTTTTTTTTTTTTTTTTTTTTTTTTTTTTTTTAAATATGGGTAGAAGGAAGCAAGCTTTAACTACAAAGAAGAACCTATTCTTTTCTTTGTGTCTTCTTGGAGCCACTTCTGTGACATCAAGATGAGTTTTTCTGACAATGTTCATGATGTCAGAGGATTATGACTTCAGCTGGAAGAATAAAGAGAAACAGCAGATGAATTCTTATAAAATGAACTTCTGCTTCCATAAAAATGTCTTTGTTAATAAGAAACAAGAGAAGAAAAAAGCAAAAGAAATGTGACATATTTAGGTTGATTTCTTTTCCCTAAACAGAGCACCCTTTAATATTCAAGATGTATCCCAAACAAGCTGATTTCTATAACTTCTTCTTGTAAGTCTTAACCCACTATGGACAATATATTTTTAAAGGAGTCTTCAGATGTTCCTGCTAATTCTTATGACCGCTAAAACTTTCATATTCACAATACCCACACAAATATCTCCTCTATAAAATCAATTAGAAAGCAATCTTATAACCTCTGTGATCTCATAATTCATTCCTCCAGTTATTGTGTTGTGCAGTGTCTGAGAATATAGATGGAATTAAATGCCTAACTGAAAGGCAGGCAAAGTCATAACGAGAAAACACGACACAATTTTTCTGAGTCTTTATTTATATGTGCATTAGACATTTCACATTTGGATATAAACATGTTAAATAACCAACCTTAATTTAGCTTTAAATATTTCTCAATTGTAAGACTATGAATTAATGCGACATAATATATGTATCACAGAATCATAAAATTGCCTGGATTGGAAAGAAAGCTTAAAGATTTGTTCCAACCCCCCTGCCATGAGCAGGGACAGATTCCACTAGACTAAGTTGCTCAGTCTTGTAGCAAATAAGACTCAGCTAGGGAAAGAGCAATTTCATTCACTGTTAATTAAAACGATATTAGAATGGTGAGAAAAAAAAGATGGAAATAAAAACGCTTTCCCCTGTTCCCATCCTCTTTCTTTCAGGCTCAGTTTTACTCCTTCACTCATAACTCTTCTACCTCCTCCCTCCCCATCGAGAGTGGTGCAAACAAGGTGAGGAATGGGGGTTGCAGTAAAAACAATTTGCTCTGCTACTCTCCCTTCATGCTCTCCTCTACTCCAGTATGGGACTCCTCCCATAGGAGATAATCTTTTGCTGAGAGGCATCTTTTCCACAGGCTGCAGTTCTTCAAGGACTTCTTCAGCATGGGTTCTTGCAATGAGTTACAGTCCTTCGGGAACAGATTGCTCCAGTGTGGATCTTCTATGGGGTCACAGGTCCTGCCAGAAAACCACTCACAAGCTCCTCTCCATGGCCCCTGCAGGGGCCTGTTTTGACAAGGGTTCTCCTTGGGCTGCACCTTCCTTGGGGACGTTTCCATCTCCAGCAGCATGAGGTCCTTAATGGATTGCAGGGTGGATATCTGTTCCAGCACGACCATCCCCATGAATTGCATGGGGAAAACCTGCTTCAGTGTATCCTTCTGCATGAGCTGCAAGGGAAACTCTGCTCCAGTACCTGGAGTACCTCCTTCCCATGCTTCTCTGATCAAGATGCCTGTAAAATTGCTTCAAATTTTTTTATTTTTTTATTTTTTTTAAATCATCCCTCTCTCTCACAGCTCCTGTGTAGAATTTTTGCCTCTTGTGAAATATGTTTTATGGAAAGCACCACTATCTTGGCTGAAGGGCTCAGCTGTGTTCTGTGGTGAGTCTGCTAGATCCACATGGAACCAACTGCATCTAACACAGGAAATCCCTGGCCTCTCTCCACAGACTATACTCTTGTTCCCTCTTGCACACTTTGTTAAGTAAATCAAATGCAGAACTCTACCTGCTGAGATGAGAAAACATAGTGAAGTTTCTTGGTAACATAAAAATAACTTTATAGTTTCATGTTTAATATTCATTGCTATGAAATATATTATTTTCTTAATTTTTTTTTAATGGCTGTTTTCTTGTTACAAATAAAATGAGAAACATTCACCATTTTCCCTGGTGAGATGTGAACTCCTTCGTGTTACTTTGAAAAAATGTTTTTCATCTCCCTCAGTGATCTGAACATTCTAATTATGGTAGCTTTAAATGTGACAGTATCTTTTTCATAAGACTGACATCAGTAGGATGAAAGTAGTGAGAAATAAGGAGTTCAGATGGGGAGATGATACAAAAATGACTAGACTTATCAAGAATTCTATGTGTGAAAATCACAAATAAAAGGAAAAATTATATCCAGCAGGCAGAGGTAACACACTTTGGCAGGATCTGATGAAAGGAAAGGAAAGGAAAGGAAAGGAAAGGAAAGGAAAGGAAAGGAAAGGAAAGGAAAGGAAAGGAAAGGAAAGGAAAGGAAAGGAAAGGAAAGGAAAGGAAAGGAAAGGAAAGGAAAGGAAAGGAAAGGAAAGGAAAGGAAAGGAAAGGAAAGGAAAGGAAAGGAAAGGAAAGGAAAGGAAAGGAAAGGAAAGGAAAGGAAAGGAAAGGAAAGGAAAGGAAAGGAAAGGAAAGGGGAAATGGAGTTGGAGGGAGTCTAAGAATGATACTGCTTGAATAATTAAATATTTTGATTCACTTCCAAATGTGAAAGATGAGACAAAAAATAATTTAGGTCCACATCTTACATGTAGGATATAAGACACTAAAGCCTACAGTCAAGATGCTGTTCATTGTAATACTTCACTTCGGGCTAAGTAATGTTAAAATTCAATAATAGTAAAACACTAGTTCCAAAATTCCATAATGTTAAAATATTCATTCCAAGTAGAATGAAACTTTCATTTCTGAATTCAAAATGAAAGGAAAGAAAAATCAACTGCAAAGTCCATGGAGCCAGACTCTTTTCAGACGTTTATAGGGACAGGACCAGGGGCAATTGGCACACCTTGAAACACAGGAGGTACCCTAAGAACATCAAAATACTTTTTTTTTTTTTTTTTTTTTTTTTTTTTTTTTTTTTTTTTTTACTGTTAGAGTGACTAGCACTGGGACAGGTTAAAGATCCTGGAGATCTTCAAAAGCTGTCTGGATATGGTTCAGGGCAAGCTGCTAGAGGTGACCATGCCTGAGCAGGAGATAAAACAAGATAACCTCCAGCAGTGTCCTCCAACTTCAAACAGCCCTCAATTCTGTAATACTCCTTGTTCAGACTTCCCCAGGACTCTCTGCCTATGTCCCAGGACTCTATTTCAGTCCTCCAAACTCATTATCCTCTGCCTCAGTGGTTCTGCAGCAGAGTTGCTCTCCAGCTTCCCACAGCCCCGACCTACCCAGCCATGATCCTGCTGAGTCAGGACACCTGTGGGTGCATGTCCTGGGCCAGACTTGGCCCAGCCCTGTGTCCAGGCTGCCCTGGTGCCCTCTGGCTGACCTGCTGGGACAATGAGTCTTCATAGGGAGCCTCCAATTCTGCTGGGCAGAGCTGTGCCCAACAAGTTGTGTCACTGTTCTCTTCGAGGGACGATGATAGCTCGGTCCCTAGAGTTTTCTTCTTTGGGTTTTAATTTATGAAATTTTCCCATCTAGAAGTTATTAGGAAAGCCATAGGTATTTTTCCAGTTTTAATAACTCTCTTTTCTGCCTGCGATTTTCCAGTGTTTTTGTTGCAGCTTTTGTATGAAATTATTACTAACTGAAAAATGAAAAGGTATTGCTTGTGCGCTTATACAGCTTTTGGTCAAATATTTTTGTATGTTTCAGCATGTAATCTAATGCATGCCCTGAAAACCCCAGCTTCACAGAGAAAAAAATGAAATTGTTTCCTTGTATACAATAGAAGCCTAATGAGCATGCCAGCAATGCAAACCCAAGAGATAACTTTCCACCAGTAAGGGCAAACAAATGATTTCTTTCATTTCAAGTCAGATATAATCTGTGTTCCCACACTGAGAATAAGGGTAATCAAGAAATATTTTCTAAGTTAATCTCATGCAAAGAAGCCAATACTGTGATAAACATTTAATAAGACAGAACACAGGACTCTTTGAATTTCATGGAGCTGCCTGTAATTTTTATTATAAGATTGTAAAATGTGTGACCCGGACACAAACCCCCCCTTAGCTACCCAAGATTTCTGTGGGAATACCAAACTGAACACAGGAGTGTTGAACAAAAAGTACTATTGTGGGTCCATCAAGCTTCTACAGAAAGGTTATTGTGTTCATAGTAGTCAAAGCACAGTGTTTCTTAAAGATGTTGAATTTGGTCCAAACCATCACTTACCCTAAAATGAGTTATGGAAAATTATCTCAGATCTTTTGTGATGGATCTTCTTGAGCCCATATAAAACTTTTGAAGTATCCTCATTATAAATGGACATTTATAACGATGTTGCATAGTGACAAATCCTTTCCCAATCCTTGTTACCCTGGAACAGAATCATGAACACAATCTTAACTGATTTGCACTTAATCGTGTAATGGAAATGGAGCAAACTCAGAATAGTGAAGTTCCTCTTACAGAGTTCAAAGACCTAGCCTGGCAAATTTTCAGGACAGCACAAGAAGGAGATTTGCTTCTTGACTCTTTCTTTGTCCTTTGTGATTACCTCATCTGATTACCTCATAACACTATGTTATCTTGCTTGCACATTTGTGAGATGTCAATGGTTTTTACATTACAGAAATATTTATTTCAGTCATACTCCATTTAAAAGGTCATTTGCAGTGTTCTATAATTTCCTCTGTTCTGCTATCATGTTCTCTCAGAAACCTAAATCAGTATTTCCTACAAATAACTATTGTTCATCTAGAAATTATGGATCTTAGCCTTGCAAACATCATGTAATCAGTGATTACACTGGAGAACCTGGTAGTGCACAAAAAAGTAGATTGAGCGTGTTTTTAGGGGAAAAGAAGTATAAAAGTGAACAATCCAGTCTTGTGCATGAAGATTTCCCTATAATTGCAAGAAAAATATTGTTTCATAAGTCTGTTAGTTAAGCATCTTCCATGTTGTTAGGTCTCTTTAGAACGTCTTTTATTTCAGACTTGAGTATTTTATAGTCTTAATTAATAGAACACTGAGTAAACTTAAATAAAATTTTCATTTTAACTATTACCTATTTGCAACAGATTTGTTGGTTAGCTACATATGTCTAATTATAATATTCTGATTAGTGGCCACTGTGTCACTGTCAGGTAACTCCTGAAGATCAGCTCTATCTTACCAGACTGTGGATCCATGAATTGCAGATCATATGGTAGAGGGAGGTAGACCCTGAGAAGAGCTTTTCCTTTAAGAGGATTTTATTTTCTTTTACTTATTTCATAAAAGATTTTTTTTAAAATTTCTATTTCTGAGGTTTATTCCAAGTAATTTTCAGGTTTTGAACAACTCAAGCCTTTTTTTTTTTTCTTTTTCTTTCTTTTTGTTTATTTTTTTTCTGGAAAGAAATACAAAGATTTACATGCTTTGAAGATAAAATAGAGTCTCTGTGGATGAAATTGTAAATGCCTGAATGATCCTATGCATATTAATAACATTGTTTAAGTAAAGAACAATTGTTTACTATTTTAGGTAGATTTTTAGAGAACATAAAAGGAGAACATAAAACATAAAAAATACCACTCCATGGCTCTTGTGGGAAGTTGGGGCAAGAAGTGTCTAATAATTATTTTTTTTTAGAACATCAGTGAAAAAAAAGAGTCATAACAATGTCAATATATTTTTTGTCAGAAATTAGGAACAGTAAACCTGAACAAAGGGGTTTGCTACATTTAGATCCAAAAAAAGAGAAGCTTACTTATGCACATACCTATATTACTATTTCTATCTTGTCCTATACTAAATATTCATTTAAGAGGTCTTAGAGAATGATCTAAATGATCTAAGAAGACAAACCAGGCAGTTTCACTAATGCTCTAGTAGATGTGAGAAAAAAAACAAAAAAAACCCACAAAAACCACTTATTTGGAAATCAGCTCTGAAGTTAGTGTATTTTTGCAGTAGAATTACTACACTGATGAGAGACTAGAATTTGCCATCAATATGTCTTTCTGTTGAAAGATGCTCAGAAAGATGTGTGACCTATGAATGCTCACCCTGCAGTGCATTACGTACATTTTAGTTCTGAGGGGGTTTGTTTGCTCGTTTGTCTATTTGGATTTGCCTGGTTTTGTTTTCAATAGACAACTTAGCAGACAATCTCATTTTAATGGCTCTGGGCACGATGCATCATATTATGGCACCCCAGTTGTATGTGTCATCCCATGGCATGGCACTCATTTTATTGTCACAACTACACTCAAACTTAGAAGTTGTACTGGAATAAAAAACTGCAAGACCTCAGACACTCAGAACTGCAAATCTACTTTTATTTATGCTCACAAACCACTACCCATTCGGCATCATGCTACACAGAAGTCTTCTGCAGCAGAATTATACTCAAAAACTTGTTTGTTACTTCAAATCAAAAACACTAGCTAAGTCACAGCAGTGTGTGTTGCAGATCCACACTACTACAGGCCAGTTTCCGGTGACCCACAGCCAGCCAGTGTTTGACTTTGTCACATATGCATCCAGGGATGTATGAAGTACTCCTGACTTCCTTCCAAGCCTCCCGTCATGCTCTACAATGACGTGGGTGCCCTGTAGGCCTCTCTGGTGTCTGTCAAGCACATGTGCATATCTTCAATCTTTTATGACATATGATGAGATCAAACAGAGTCAGTTGACTATACTTAGGCAACTAATTTCCACATTTGTTTTCTTCATGTAGCCTTAACTTGAAGCTGCTCTCAGTGCAATATTACTACTCTACTACTGCTACTACTACTAAAAGTGCATACGAACTATTTAATAAACTCGAGCTATATTTTGAAGTGGTTACTCTTATGACTTTAAAGTTATTTTCTACGATTAAAGCTTTCAGTACTTAGCCAGATACTTAGAATTTATGCATACACCTATATGAGCTAATGCTTCAATTTACTTCAATTATTGCTTATTATTAATTATCCATACCTGAATTTGAACTAGATTATCTGCTATCTTTACACTTAGAGAAATCATTCTACCCAACTCATTCTTCCAATCAGCCTCTCACTATGACTTCTTTTTTTCTTGTGCATAAATCTTAAGTTTAATTGCTTTAACTAGAGTTCCATGCTGAGGAGCAAGATCAATGTACTTTGCAGCTGCAAGAAAAACCCACCATCCCTACAGCCTGCTGGTGTTGTGTGTTGCCAGTGATGGTGATTTCAACAGTGATCTAATTTGAAAGAAGTAATTTCTTTTAGCAAAAACTTCTAGTCCCCAAATGCAACATGAGTCTAGTGATTTTAATAGACATGGGCCTTGTCAATAGAACTATTTTTTTCAAATATTACTTCAAAGAAGTGAGCATCTGATCAACAAAAATTGAAGTGCAGCAATTTAGTTTCATGAGGCAAATTCTCTTTGCAGAATAACAAGATTATGTTTAAAGGTACCACACAGATCATTACCAATAACTCATTTTTTTTAGTAATTGAATAAAGTTGTTAACCACTAGAATGCCACTTATTTTAGTTGTGGTAAAAAAATAATTTGTGCTGAATTTCAACTAAACTGAAGACTACATAATGCAAAATAATTGACATACATATCTCTAGAATGAAGTAGTGATGCTGTTTATTGTAAATCAGTTTTTTAAACTGAGACAAGACACTAAATAATATTACAGTATCAAAATATTTAAATTACTAAAAGAAGGGTTCATCCTTTTAATTTCAGTTGTATTTCCTCTGAATATAATGCTGAATTTAAAGACCTGAAAAGACTAAAAAAAGAAAAAAACACACAAAATACTCCATAACAAAGAAAAACATTATTTATGGGAAAAAAAATTAGCTAGGTCTGGGCTCAAATTAGATGTGTGATTCATAAAAGTCACAGAAAAAAAATGTAACTTCTAATTTTTTATCTCACTCATTTTAAGTAAAAATCAAAGGAGAAACCAACAATTTGTTTTCTCTTTACTAAAGATACTTCATACTTTTTTGCCTCGGTGGCATGCAGATGTTGGAATCAAGCAATCTCAAATAGTCAGGGGAAGATTATTTTATTGAATTGTGGTGGTAACATGAGATGTTCTATCTGTATCTCCTGACTTCAGGATTCCAACCTAAAGTATTTTGAGGTCCGTATGCCACATGCAACCTGCCCACAGAGGGAGCCACCCAGATAATGCTAACTAACAGTTCCTGAGTCATGTGTAAAACAAACAAACAAACAAACAAACAAACAAACACACACACAACAACCAACCCACACAAAGTACACCTTTTCTCACCTTAGAGTGTTGCAACACATCTCATTTCCTCTTTTCAATACCTGCTCAGAATCATTTTGAAAACAAGGGAGCAGTGACATGGTTATTGACTGCAAAGTGTATCTGAATATTTACCATGCATGGCAGGCAGAATATATTCCTAAAAGGTAAACAAGTCAAAGAAATCCTGCTTCTGCTTTTCTTAAGGTGCTGATATAATTGTGCTTCTGGCTCTAACAGTGCTGTATCAGTGGTGTATCATGTTAAATAAAGAAAAGGAAGAAATGTGCTCTGAGCATGGACATGAACCATCTCCATGCCATCACTGGATTTATTTACTTCCTTAAAGATTTTTTTTTTTTTGCTTCATTGCATCATAGGTAAAAGGAAATAAAATCTGATTTTCAAGTATTAAGGAAAAAAATGAAGGGCTTTCTTTTCTACTTTTGTTGTTTTCCATTTTGTTGATTAAAACATTTGTATATTTACCATTTTTAAAATTATCAAAAAGAATCACACAGGCAGTATACTTACTCTTGTTCTCTTTGAAATTCTTTTGTTATTTTAAATATAAGAACAACAACAACAAGCTTTTTTTTTTTTTCTTTTTTTAATTTTACTTTTCATTTTAACTCAATTCCACCAGGGACATTTTATGGCCAGAGTCATAAATAAAAAGTAGGCAGCAAAATGATTTGTCTAAGAGTCCCAGAACTGTTCAGCCTTCTTTGTTAGTAATTCTTTTTGCAGTTCAGAGACCTCCAATCTGAGCTGAATATGATATAAATATCACCTTAGCTAGAGATTTACTCTTGGTGAATAAACAGAGCAAAATGTGTCCTGAGTCTATAACTTCTCAAGTACTGTAACTAGAAATAATCAGTTTGTTCTTCTGCACTTGGTGATCCTTCCATGTTTGTTCAGTGTCTTTTTTATTCCTACTTCCTTTTTCTTTCAAATTAACACAATTCTATCTAACACTATATCTAGGAAATAATGGAGAAAATTTATGATGTACATTAAAATTAACGCATGACAGTAATCCCTTTTCATTTTGGTGTTTCTCTCCTCCAGTAAGTGTGATCTTTACACAGATAAGACAGTCTTCACAGCACACAAAGATGTCTATGCTAAATTGAAAATTTTCATTTCTCCTGAAAGATGATACTTTGTTTTTTCTTTATCTTAACTAGAAAGATTCCACCAATGAGTGATAAGCAATGTCTTGGAATAATAAAAGAAAATATTTTCTTTTAAGATTATTACGTTATTATTTTATTCTAACCTGAAGGATTTGCAGGTGTAAATAATAATATTAATGTGATGGATTTAATCAGTTCTCCAAGGACCACCCTCATATGCTCTGTACACCACATCTCAAAAATCTCCAAGCAGACATTTTGAGAACAACGACATCCATAGAAGAAAAGTTATTGTGCCTACAATTTTACTTCTCAGAAACAGAGCCCTGCACTACAAAGCAAGCATTGCTTATTTATCTATAACACATGTGCCATGTATAGCCTCATGGATACTTACCCTGTATTTCACAGAACTGTTAATCCTGCTGGAAACAAAGTATTCGAATGTGACCATAACTTCATTCAATTATACATGAAATACACCTGCTTAAAATTTCTGCCAAGTAATAAAAATAATTAAAACTCAAAAAATCTAATTTACAGGTGGTGGAGCATGCCTACATTTACATGTAAAAGGCTCTGGATACTTGAAGCTTTTCTATTAAGATAGGAACACATGTTTTTAATTGAAATGCAAAGAACACAATCACCTGTTTTAAACATCAGCCAGCCCTTCATATTAAATATTAAACATTTTGAATCTGGTTCAAAACCATTCCCAACAGCAATTAACTCCCCACTGCACACTTAAATAACTCTTATGTTATCTGCAAGCCACACACCTGGAAAAAGGCCAAAGGAAAATATATTCTTGTAAAGTATATTTTAAAATGAGAAATACTTTTAACTGTGAGATGCACTGAGGTCTGTTTTAACCATCTCACTCATGTCTACTGAGTGAAGTCAAATGACTCCTTCACTGTATTTAAAAACTAATAAATACCAGTCAAAGAAAAGGAAACTGCACTAATCTTGATGTTTTTGCCAAGAGAAAAATTAAACCTAGTAATAAGTAGTACATTAGTTCTAGTGAATGCATTGCAGGACAGGAATCTGAGCCCAGCTGAAGTTAGTAGTGATATCAAAAACCTTGTGTCCACATAAATGAAGGTGGTGTGAAACAGAGAGAGTTACACACTTCATGGCCACTCTCATGCTATGTGACTGAGAACACACATACTGCACTGCATGGTACTCTAACTTATTTAATATTCATGTGATATCCTGGTCTGTTGCCATACTGAGGCATCAATCCAACTAGGAACATAATGTTTGGTATACCTCCCCTGAAGATAAATTAAGGCCATTTGGTGGGAGTTTAAAAATACACAGTGACATACCAAATATGTGAAACAGACAAGGTCTTTTGCATTCTGAGGGCTGTGCTTAATATTTGTTTGAAATCTAGCTGCTTGCATGGTCTGTGGATCAAGCAAACTTTGAAGCATGCGTGTTTCATGAACAAGGAAATTATTGCATATTCTGAAAACTTTTCATCATTTTCTAAACATGTAAATGAAAGTCATTTCTCCAACTTCCCTTGTTCCAAAGTTAAAGAAAACCTCTCACACAGAGTAGTCTCTTAAAATAACAAATCCAAATAGAAAGAATGTGATTGATATAAGCAAATATATGAAACATAAACCTTAACTGACATAAAATAATTGTATCTGTTTATATCAGTACATATATGTTTCATATATGATATGATATTACTCATATCAATCATACATTTTTATGCTTGAATTATTATATAAAATACACATTAAATATTATTTATAATATTATATATATATTTTCTTTTGTATTTAATTTGAACCTCCTAATGTCACTAAAATTGTTACATGAGTCCACATGAGTTCCACTTTTTCTTTCTCATGCAGATATAGACAGCTCGCTGCTCATCATGATAATTTATAGAATATAGCTCTTCTCAGGCAATGTGTTGAAATCCCATGTGCCCATTCAAGGCTTGTTATTCTGCTGGAGAGAATAAATGTGCTAGAAGATTTTCCAATGTAAAAACCCTGCAACTCCTAGTCGTCTTCTAGTTTTGGATATTATTTCCTTTTGCATATTTTGTCATAATGTAATTGCATAGTCCAGTCTTACATTACAGTACAACATAGTCCAATCTACAGTATTGCCATTGCTAGTAACAGGCCATAAGTTTGGTACTTCAGTTGCCAGGCCTGCTCTGTCAAAATTTTTCCTTACCTCTATTGATTTATTAAAAAAAATATGAATATCGCCCTAATACTGATATCCAACTGAGATGGACAAAGACTCTCTAATAGTTTAAAGTTAGAAAGTGTATGTTTATTACAGTGCCGGGCAGCATGCGGGATAACTCCCAAAAACACATCGCAATTTACAGAAAAACACAGAGTCCTTTTATTTACAAAACTGTTGAATACCCAAAATACAAATGCATATTCATAACTCTGGTGCGTCCCATTCCCCACTTTGTATGGTAATTAGCAAAAAGGCAATTAAGCTTGTGTAGCTTGCCCTTTGAAATGGGTCGGTGGTCCTATTCAAGAGTAGTGGGTTTAAAATGAGGAAGTAAAATGACTCTTCATCGCTCTGAACTTTCTACCTTTTCAATGCAAATGTGACAAATGAGCCTTGGTAGGACTCCTATTTCCTTAGGTACATGACTTTCAATAGGTTTCGGAGGATGGGCGTTTCTATAATTGTCCTATGTTCCTAAATCTATTTATCAGGTTCTCTGTTTCTTATTGCCAGCACAGCTAAGCAAACATAAAGTTGACAAGCAATCAGTTATTTAAAAGGAAAGTTAATTCAAGTCTGGTTTCTCTTAACTAATTACAAAGCTTTTAATTAATTCCAGCAAAGCCTATCTCTAACTAAAATCTTAATTTTTCTAAAATCCTTTATTCTTTGAAGTCTATGTCTCATCTATCTTTGTGTTACAACAGTTTTATACGGAGAGCAGCAATAAAAAAAATCACATAGAATAAGGTATTTGCAGCTCTAATGCAGTGATGTAGTACAGAGAAATTCACATCTCGTACAGTAGCAAAGACTCAAAGTGGAGACACAGACCATGGGGCAAAGGAACTTAGACATGGGGTGATGATAAGAGATGAGGCACAGGCTTGGCACTGGAGATGCCACACCTATACTCACTGTCAGTTATAGAAATGCAGATTTAGAGGTGAACAGAACTGGGTTTGGGGTAATGAACAGGAAAAAAAACCCTAGTATAAAACATGTATATAAAAGTCAACATATATAGTAAACTGGGATGTAGCATGACAGTACATACCTGTGAGGAAAGAGAAAGGTGTAGAAGCTCATTAACACATACAAAATGGTCTTGGTTTAGAAAGACAGATGTCTGCCAGGGAAAGCTGGAGCTTCCCTTGGAATGGAGAATGTAAGACCCCTCCCTCCAAATTATTATAATTTTGCAATTAAGGGCTTTCAGGCAAATATATGGGAATAGGAATAACAGTTCTTTACTAGGAATATTAACAATAAAAATGTAATAGTACAAGAAACAAAGAAACAACAATCCTAAAAACACTGACAGTATCAGAACAGCGTGACACCCTGTTGGTCAGGGTGTTGGAAGCTGTCCAAATAAGTTCTCCTGGAAAAACAGATGTGGTTCCAACAGATGGTTGGAGTAGAGATGATCCTGTAGAAGAGTCCAGTGGTGGTGAGGTGGGTCCGGTCTTCCTCTGGGAATCCAGTAGAAACAGTCTGTCCTGATGTTCTGAATCTCAGGTTTTATCCAGGTAGGAATGCTTGGCTCCCCACACTGGGTGGAGCATCTCACAATGGAATGATGTAATGTTTTCAGTCATGTGGTGAGCCTTAATGGCCCATTAACAGCAGATATCCCCCGGAGGGAAGATGGGTTGTGAAAGAGATAAGAACACTGCCCCACTTGGTTTTAGTAGATGATAACAGAGTATACACCCCTGGTCGCATCTTGCATTGCAACCTGAGACAAAAGTACCCCAACTGGATACTGAAGGAGAAAGGAAAAGCTCTAAACAGCATATTCATTCCAGCAGAGGATTCCAGAGGCTGACAGAGTTCTGCCTGTAATTGTCTATAGAAATTGAGTGCTTTCTTTAAAAGTATCTGACCAAGGACCTTTATCAATATAACATAGGATGATAAGAAAGGGAGAAAGTCATAAAACCTGACTCTTGCATTTTGAATTTTCTTATGAGTATCATTTTTTTAAAAACAAAAACTTTTTTGTCTTTAATAATTGTATCTAGACTAATGATGATTTTTGAACTAGACTTTTCAGATTTCTGTTAGAGAAGCAACAACCTTTTGGGTTTTTATGTGTGTTATTTTGGGGGGTGTGTTTGTTTGTTTGTCTTTGTTTGTTGTTTTTGTTTGTTGTTGTTGTCGGTTTGGGTCTTTTTGTTGTTTTTATATACGTATTTTACTTCCTCTTTGTCCATATACAATATTTTGAGCATAACTCTAACTTGCTTTTTAGTTATTCTTTCCCATAAAGTGTTTTTTTCCCACAGGGGAAGATTGATTTCAATTTACTTATTTATGCCCATATTTGTCCCACTGAACTTGAGGCATTTAGCTAATACATCTGAATAAGAGTATATTCTGTCAAGTGCGTCTTACAGCAGTGGAGAGACACTGGCATGCCCAGAGGGCAAATCTGCTCTTTGTGACACTGCACAAGGGAAGTTGTTCACTTTATGAAAATTAAAGAGAAAAAACAGGACTGATTCCTACTTTAAGAAGCTAAAAGAAGTAACAAGCTGGGAAGAATGACTCTACCTCTGAATGGATAAACCTTGTTTATGGATGAACATAAGGATTACTGTTATTTAAAACTCTTTCTTGTTATCAGTTAGTAAATCCTTGCTTAATGGCACAACACATATACAACACATAAAAGGGAAAACGTATTACTAGAAAGGGGCAGCAGAAGTATCAGTAAAAGTGCAGACAGGATTTATAAACATTTTTCATAGTGTTATAAGTGTCGAACATGTCCAGGCTGAATGAATGGGAATGATATCAGAAATGTATTTCACTGTAAATAAAAAAAATAATGATCCAATGAACAACGTACTGCAAATTGTACAAAGTGGTATTGGAATCCTGCAGCAGCATGCTATGTTAAATTACCATTATTGTACATACCAGGTGACCAGGAAGAGATATGCTAGAATGGGAAAAAATAGAAAAGACATGAAAGAATTATCTGGGGGAAAAAATACTTCCTGAAAAAGAACAATCAATCAATGTTGAGTACTTGTTCCTAATTTTTGTTATCTTGCAATTTTTTTTCTCCTTGTCCATCTATTTAAGATAATAAAGAGACTTAGATGTCTGTAGTTCATAATGAACAGACCTTGGACCTGCAGATAAGAGATAATTCAGAAGTTAGTCATTGTACAAAGGTCCCAAGTTATAAGTCAGAGAGGGTAACTATTTAGGAGTGTAAAATTCCTGAGTGTCAACTTTTCAGGCTGTGTTCAGCCTCATCTAGACCCTCCATAGAAACTGTATGTATCACAAGGTGTTTCTTCAGTCTGTGAGCTGAAAAGCTAGGGACAACATGTTATCCTCTTCCTAGCCTTTTGTATTGCATTCTGTAATCACAGGTATCACCAACACAAGGAATATTACAATTTTTATGGTAAAAAAGTCCTACTGTCACAATAAAATGTATGAACTGGAGTATCTAGAGATTAGTAATCTATAGTTTGCATTCTTAGTCTTCAGAAATCCACCGGGTTAATGCACCTGGAAGACATTTATTGATTTGTTACAAATGATAGTAAAGAAACCATACATCAAAAGACCATGTTCAATCTAGTTTTTAAATAATTCAGTGTTTTTGTTTAGATAAGTTGAAAATAAAAGATTTTTAAAGAAAATGGATCTTTCTAAGTACTAAATCCTGAAGAAATGATTAGGCAAAATCTCTTGGTTCATATTTAACATAAGGACCCTTTTTCTAAATTTTAACATCTTCAGTATTGATACACTTCTGGTTTTGTGCCTTTTTTGAAAGACAAAAAAGTTCTTTGATATTCTCTTTCTTCAGTACATAAAACTCTACCATATGTGGAGAACAAGAGAACAAAAACGGCTCAAAAATCATAGGCTGAATCTACTTGTAACCTACTATTTAAAATAGTTTTCTGTAAATGCTATAAAACAACATCTCACAGAACCTCAGTTTCCAGATGTACGATTTCACAGCAACTTTGCTAGCAGATAACACAGAGATTAAAAGGAAAGACCAAGCCCCCCAGAAAAATATCCACCATATTTTTGCGTTTCAGCACATATAATACCTAAATTAATCATTAGTAATGGAAAAACTTGCACCAATCTCTGGCAACCATGAATCATCAACTCTATATTAACCTTAAGATAAAAGTGAAGTGTTCTTTCATTCTAGGTACAAAACTCTATGTATTGAACCTTTTGAACTTGTTAAAAAAAATCACCGGGACTATACAAAACTTTGTAGCCATGGGATTCAGGTGCCAGTATCCATTTACCTTGATGATTTCTAAGCTGGGTAATAATATTGTCACATTGAATAATATTTTTTTTATCAGAACTATCTGAATAATATTTCTTGTGACATTCACTTCTTTACTCCTTTGTGACACCTTTCTTTTTAATTTTCTTTCAAATGAAAAGAACAGTCTACAGTAGAAATCTAAGTCAATTGTTTAAAAAAAGAGCATCTGGCAAATAAAATTGCTCATTGTTAAATAGCTGGTTCCTTTCAGAAGATGAAGGAAAGAATTAAAACATTAAACGATGCAAAGATGTTTATGATGATAACTGTCGAATTCTTTAACCCACACTATTTTTGACATTGCATGCACAACGAAACAATTGAGTGTCAGTTATAGTGACACCTTAACAAATCTTATTTGTATTGTTTGGCGTGGATTTTCTTTTTCTATTCATCTTAAAAATAAAAAAAGTTAATGTTTCAAAAATAATTTATATCCTCGAATCTAAGCATACTGAACAAAAAACAGCTCACACTCTGAAATGTGGTATTTCTACCTACAGCATCAATTAGTTTGGCTAGGGATCTTGTTATAAAAATAGCAATGTTAAAAAAACCATTTTTTTTTCTATTCCCTCAGGCATTTCAGGTAAAAGGAAAAGCTCTGCTACTGTTTTAAGAAGACTATTGGCTATTTTCATTTGTTCTAGTACATGTTTTTAATGATGCAAACAGATAATGTTTGTATATTTGTGAAAGCATGAAAATCTCTGAAATAAGCAAAGAAAGGGTTAATGTGTTGGAACACTTCCAGAGAAAGGTGAATGTGGATTAAAGTTAGAAAAACAGGATCTTCATAGAATAAAGAGGTTTATTGTTTGTTTGTTTGTTTTTCATTTGTCATATTTTAAAGTTAATAAAATTACATTTTAATAACAAGTTATACAAGATAACAGGAAGCTGTGTAAACATAGGAAGGAATATGTATTCATATTCATAAAATATAGACTCAGTTAATAAAAACTAATCCATTCTGCTAAAGTGCCAAAAGATATGAATATTTTTAGACTGTCATTACGCTTCTTGATTAAAGTTTGTATTTCCTTAATTGATGTTTGGAAAAGAAAACCCAATATAAGCCTAGGTTAAACTTGAAGGCACAAAACCACTGACCCTTAGGACCATTTAGTCCTTTCCTATTATTTCAAACTATCTTTAAAAAGATAGCCAGAAGAGCTACAAAGTTCAGTATTTCTTTCTAGATAATATCTGTACACACATTTTATCTTTCAATTATTTTGCTGTTCTTACCACAATCACAGTCCATCTCAGCAACAGAGCATGGATTTTGCTCTTATCTCCTGGTTAATCACCAAGATCTGTAATTAGCTGTAACTTTACAGTTTGACCTCTGTTTTAATTTAATACCTATAGTATTAACTATTAAAAAAATTCCACTCCCCTCCCGCCGTAAAACAAGCCCTTATGGTGTTAATTTTTTCATTTTTTTTTTACCATAAAGTACAGGCTACTAATTCCAATATTTTGTTTTACTTCACAATATGACCATGAATTCAGTATTTCTAAACAAAGTGAGATTATTCTTTTACACTAAGCAGAAGATAAGCATCCACATAAGAAAATGTCATAATCATTCCATATTTGATTTGGTGTAGGGCGGATTGTATCTCTGTTTTATTTTCTATTTAGATTTTTAACTATGTGATTCCATAATCCAGAGTGGCAAATTAACTAGATTACATTTCCATCCAAATGGCTCTTATAGCCTTTTATAGTGTCTCTTAATAATAATAATTAAAAGAAAAGCTTTCATTGTTAATAATGATTATCAAACAATTATTCTCCGTAGTGATGTTATCCACAAATTTTCACACGGTGATGAAGTCTAAATTCTGTGAACACCGTATTAACAATTCTTAGATTAATTAACAGCTGTTGTTTTCTATATCTATTTTAAACTCTCCTATTTTCTATCTTGTGCAGTTGAGCATCAGTCGTCTTGTAAAAGTGACTGACAGAATTCTGAGATAAATTTATTTGTACCTTTTCTATGCAGTAAAATACCAAGTTCAACAAAATTACTTTTGAATCTTGAAATCTAGATTTCATTACTTGACAGAAAACATTATTCAAGAAACATTGGATCACAAAAAGAGCAGATAGTTGTCAATACAGCAGCGTGTCTGGACAAAATCTTGAATGTTCTGGTCAGAGTTGTGTTTACTTTGAACAGCAGCCTGGGCTAAAAGCTCCTCATATACCTTGAATCATCTTATGGTCCTATGATCCTATCCTACCTTGTCTCTGCTTCTTCCAAAGACCATGAGTCCTTCAGATACTGTAAATTATCCACCATCTTTAGTGTCTTGAATACTGTAGGGCACTTCAAATTGCTTTATGGCCATTTGTATTTAACAAATTGAAGCAAGGCCAAGGCCTCCCTATTTTAAATAGCTTTCTCACTATTCTAAGTAAATATCTAAACTCCCATTACAGTCAACTCATATCTAATGTGGGATTCAACAATCCAGGATTAGATGCTTAGTGAAAGATGATGAGGTGGACAGCTGTAGGTTACCCAAGACATATAGGACATGTCTTTTTCACTATAACAAATGCCATGTAAGATTACCAGAGCCTCAGAGGAACCATTGATGACCCTCAGGGATGCCCCAGCATGATACCTCACAGAACCAACTTTTAACCTTAGCCATGAAGTCAGTGTAACTTACCCCAAATCAGACATCTATGGCCTGCTCCATCAAACGTAAAAATCAAATGCTCAGAGGTGATTTTGGCCTTGCAAATATAATAGGATTTATGGTAGAGCCATGGGCTTTTTGGGGTGGCAGCTGGACACCAGGACAAATACCCTAGGGTGTTCTAGAATGAGAGCAATATGTAGCCAACTGATTAGTCTGAATAAGCTCTCTGTAGTCTGCTGATATAATGAGCAGGGTCTCAGTTCAGCTGCCATGTATGTAGGGTTTTAATGTCATTTCAAACACCCTCAATTTTTATGAGTATCTGCTAATACCACAGTTATCACCAATGTATTCTATATATTACTAGATGCATTTGCAAATGACAACTGAAGAGTTTCAAATATCCTGAAGAATGTTTATACATATATTTATACACCTGCAACCCCCATATTTAGCCAGCTATATTTGCATATATAAGTTTAGAAATCGACCATCTGGAACTGCATTTTACCCAAGGAAACACTAACTGCGTTGTGTAATAACTAAAAGTCCTTTCCAAACTGCTGACTCCTCAGGCAAGGAACAGATTCTGAGAGTCAAGTGCTGATATGCTAATATGGATAACATCACTTCCTTTGGTTACAGATTTTCATTGATGGTAAAACAACATGAAATAGATAGATTAGATTTGAACTGGAATTTCATTTTAGTTGAGGGGGTAGCTAACTCTCCCATGTCTTCTCATTTAGACAGTGCTATTTGCCACATGTCTGGGCAACTGCTCAAGACCTGATATTGAAATTACCTAAACACTAGATTTAATAATAAGAAAAATAATCCAGTAGTAAAGAAGAAAAAAAAAAAAAGTCTGAATATTCTTCCTTGTTTATTAGTATCTGAGCTACAATTCAAGTCTTGATGCATGAACATACATACCACCATTATAAATATATAACCAATATAAATACAACACATGTTTTTATTAATTCCTTTAAAATGTCTATTCATAAAAGGTTTATTTAAATTTTCTTAATCAAAGCTATTTTTACTTTATGAAATAGAATTAAAACTTTGCTGGCACTTGCATTCAGACAGAAATCTGCAGACCATCTGTGCTTGGAAACCATAGCACATAGCCAGACCATCTCTGCACTCGGAAAAATACTAGCCCACTAGACTCTTTAATGTTTGACTAGAAGGCACATTTCCTACTGGGACAATGAAATTGGCAGCCCTGGCACATTCTTCTTAGCACAAATTATGTAGCACCCTTGTTTTAATTACCATTAGAAGAAAATCACTTGGACATTATGAGGCTTATTTCATGTCTTCTTTTCTTTTTCCTAATTTGTTTTTCTTTTCTTTTCTTTTTTTCTTTTTTAACTTTTGGTCTGGAAAAGTTTTGGTGTGCTTGTTTTCTTTCTAGCAATGCTAGAAACTGCTGAAATATCTGCCTGTTCATGAACTACCACAGCAAAAATGATTCTGAGTAACTACAGAAGATTCTACCATGAATCACGGTACAGTTTTGTAAGCAAATTAACAAAGACCATCAGTAAGAATAATCAAAGAAGGATAAAAATTCAACTTTAGCAGCGAGGATGAGTAGGAAAAATATTTTTTAAAAAATATCATCAAAATATATGCATCTAGAGTGATGCAATAAATATAGTTTTGATTCAAATAAAAAAAGGGAGAAGAAACACTAGAATCAAAATACATCAAAATATGGAAAACATAACCTTAACACTCTTGATGCTACTGAAGTTCCAGAAACAATGAGAATTGCATATGGTCTATTCAGATGATGTGAAATATAAATATAGCAACACTTGTGTACAGAAATTTTATTCTTTTTTTTTTCATCCTTATTAGCCTTATTAAAAACTCTTACAAAAATACAAAGAGTGGTTTTCCTGAGATTTTTTTTCCTAAGGAACATAAATTTGCTACTTTACAAAATCAGCACCTTACAGCTTCAGCTGAAAGGAATATTCACCTAATCTTTGTAGTCCTCAGAGACAGAGAATTTAAAGGCAATTAAATTGTGCTTATAATTTAGGTCATATTATAGCTTCCAAATGAGTAACAAATTGTTAGTATTAATTATACATTAGCTTTAAATAGGTCTTGCCTTTTAATATAAAACCAATTTCCTGATGGCTGTAGATTTTTTCATCTTCCTCTTTTGGCTTGTAAAACCATTTGTTTACTCTATGCACATGTGCTAAAATAATGAATTCCTGATGAAATCTGGTGCAAACGAATGTTCTGTTCTTTCACTTCAAAGCTGAGTGACTTTTGGACTTATGACAGAATTGGTTTGAGAAACATACTTATAGGAGACATTGTAATAGATACAAGTAGACCAAAGATACAGCAGGTCCCATGACTCCAATAGAGATTATTTTCTTATTAAATCATTATATTTTACTTTAAGATGTTCAAATAGATATTTTGCACTGATAAAAAAATCTAGCAATTGAAAAAATATTTTAATTTTCACATGGATTGGAGACTCAGTGCTGAGTACAGATGTTTACTGTAAGGAAGATAGGACTAAGCAGTTGTATGAGCTTATATGTTTTCTTTTTGGAGTCCTTAGAGGTAGATAACTATGTTTTACAAACATAGTCCTACTTTTTGTCTAAAACACCACTCAGGCCACGTGACACGATATTTAAGTTTACATTGCTGATAGGCACAAAACTGACAAGAGAGCTTTGAATCTGTGAAAAGCATGACATTCCTAAGACTGAAAGAACTTCTATTATCAATGCTGTAATACCTCAGAAACAACTGTGTGTGCAGGGAATTGGCAGTTTTTTTCCAGTAAGTGGCAGCCCCTTCCTATGGTCCATTGTCTCTAATGCTCACCAGATAATCAGATGATGTATCTATTTACTCCTCTGTGTTTGATAGAATACTTACATTACAGTGGCTGATAGCCCGTTTGAGACTGTTTGGCTTGGAGAAACAGAATGGCACTTTTAAATTCTGGATTTTGAAAATTTTTATTTTAAATTTCTATAATGGCCCAATGGGAAGTCTAGTTGCCAAGTAATGCTGTCTTTTCTTCTGACCTGGTATAGTTCTTTTGCACAAATAGTCCTGTTGTGATTTGTATAGCTACCAAGAGACACCATAGCATGAAACATTGTTTTATTTTTTTTTTCCTTAAGCTGTTTTTGTTGTGGTTTTCATAGACATAAACAGCTTGCATTAGTGGAAGATTTAAACTCTTGATGATGTAATCAAAACACTTGCTAATATTTTCCAAGACAAATAAACTAATAGAAAGATTGAATTTGAAAAGATTTTAGTACTTTGAGAATTGCCAAAGATGTACAGCAATTGATAAAAGAGGGATTGATAAAGGAGCATAAAAATAACTGATCTTGAGAGAAATTAATTTATATTCTTAAATTTATTTCTTTATTTACAGAAAAATATTAAGGGACTGCTCAAGTATATTATATTTGTACCAGTGAAGAAGCCATATGCCCTTTGCATTGGCAAAAACTCAAAATACTAAATCCAATTAAAAAAAAAAAAAAGAGAGAAGAAATAACGATATAGGGTAGGAAAACAGGCTGGAAATGTAGGCTGAAGAGTATCTACAGATATTTGCCCATCTTATGAAGCATGTATCTTCAGATTGGCAGTAGTTGCGAACAGGAGGATCACTTGGCAGAGAAGCTGATTGTTGAAGTGTATTTCAGTCTGTCCTATCTGGATAGGGATAATGTCCTGTAAATAGTGGTCTTTTATCTTCTGAACAGGCAAAATGCCATACTGACAGGCATTATGAATATGAATATTAGCATGAAAAAAAAATTATATACTTCCTGTATGAGTTTTAGAGTCTCTAGTCTGGTAAACTACAGAAAACTACAAAAAGGGTGTTGCAGCAAGCTGTAGGCAGTTTTTGAAAAACTACATGCTATTATTAGTCAATTTAAATAATTAAGACTTAGAAAGAACAATCCCGTAGAGAGCAGTCTATTTCTGGAGCTTGTAAATTAAGCTTGCTGACTTAGAATTATCATAAGAAATAAACATGATATTGTAAGATGTTAAATCTCAGGGCACTTCAAAGATAATTGAAGTCAAGTTATTGTATGGATCTTAAAACCTGAAATGTTTCCTTTACACTTTCCTTATTTAGCTGATTACCAAAAATTCTAAAGCTCAGTCATAAATACTTGCACTTTGAAAAAAATAAAATTATGATTTGCTACAAACACATGAAGATTTAATGAAAAAAAGAAGTGGTTTTAAAAAAAAAAGTCAGATACTAATGCTTTTGATATTTTCCCAGCACCCGTTTTTAGTTTAATCTTTTACTTTTCATAAATAAATAAATAAGATGAGGCTATAGTATGGTTCAGATCATGTAGGTCACATTATCATGAAACTGATGCATAGTGACATAGTGCCACCTGAAATATTCAACCAACAAAGACCCTTGTCTCTCAGCCTCAGTGTCATTTTTAACTATGATTTAGTCTTTATTTTTTCCTTGAAGTTAGAACTCAAAAGATCTGAAAAGATCTTATATTAACAATTGAAACAGTAAAAATCTGTGTGAAGTTGTCAAGATGATCTAAGGTCAATAAAATGCTCTTTGAAGTTCAACAATATTATGGGAGTAAGAAGGATTTCATGATCCAATCTCACAATCTCATATGAGTTTTGTCTATTTTCCTTTGTCAGGTAATTTGGAATGGAGTTGTTCATGACTTAATCTGAAAATTTTGGTATTTCTGATTGTGTAGAGTTGATTCTAAATTCCAGCATAATGCATAAAAAATCTTATAAATTTTGTGAAGGAAATTACGCCTATTTCTAGGCATCAATTTTGTTCAGCAAATAACTCACTGTCTATTATGAGCTGCTCTAAGAGTATTTCCCTTCTCAAAAACCTTGCTCAGAGCTAAGAGGGGTATGGAAAAAACGTTCTAGAGGACAGGATATGTACAGTCTCTTCAAATTCTGCCCTAGATTACTCTGGTAATTAACAACACAAACCTATTCCTAGAGTAAAATCCTCCCTAGAGCTTGAATTTCGGAGATGGCATGCACATGCTTCATTATTACTCACACAGGGGAAAATAGACTGAAATAGCGCAATAAGATATTCTTTTATCACCCCTCATTTTGGCTAATCAAAACGTGGCACCCTTTTACTGTTCAACATGATAGCCAAGAAGGAAAGTTGTGCAACAGGGCTGGATAATATGTGTTGGCACCCTCATTAAGGGTGATACAAATTCAGTAAAGCAAGAAAATTGAAAGCATAAGTTAACAGCACGCCTCCTGACGTTGAGGAGGACTTTCTTCACTTGATTAGGTAAGCACTCCTACTGAGGAGGCAAAGTAAGAAGATGCAAGAGCTGCCCTAGCAAAAATATTTGTTGTCCATAATTAGGAGTTTCGAATTCTATGCTCAAAAGCAACATGGTTTCATACCAGTATAGGACAAAAAGTTAGTGTATGTAGAGGTGTTCTAATTGTCTACGTAAAATCAAAACAAGACTACAAGGCTTACATAACTTTGTTGCATTGAGAGTTTTTTATCTCTACTCAGTAGGAAAGAGTGTTGGTTTGATTTTTTTTTTGTTTTATTTGTTTTGGTTTGGGGTTTTTATTATTTTTGTTTGGCTTAAACTTTTTATTTGCTCACAAGAGAAAATAGTATTGGTAGATTGCATTGAGCACAAAATACACCATATTTATGTCCTATACACCCTTGGTTTTCTAATTAATTTTTTTTTTCCTCAGAAAGACAATATTCTAGCTAACTTTACAGGCACTGTTGTTTAATATCCAGATCATTGCTTATAATGTGTATACAAATTTGTTTCTGCACACTTGGCAACTTATAGATTATTCCCACTGCTGATGGCAGGATTTGTCATTGCATTGATACTTGGATTAATTTATAGTGATTAGTTCTATAATTCTATCTCCCTACTGACTAGTCTAAACATATCTAATACCCTTTAAACAAATAGCACATTCATTCTGCATCTTACTGACACTGGTGCTGGGAAGCTGAGTATGTATAGAAGGTTCCTTTGTTATGTTTCAAGGGTATAGATGAAATGTCTCTATTTCCTGCTGTATAGTGCAATGAAAACCATTGATCTATACATATATAATATGCTAATTATTTTATAATATAATTTTGGTAAAATAACTATAATTTTGGTGCTGCAACAGAAACTACAAGGTTTCCTGCTGCCCTTGTTTTTCTTTTCCCCACCACCCAGCCTTGACACTTGTAGGTTGTTGTCTCTCTTTTCCCTCACAACTTTTTATTTCAAATTCTCTGCCACCCCTACCAATATTGATTTTTAATCATTTAACCTCATTTCAGTAAGGAGCTGCCTAATTCAGTTGTCTGAAAGAGATAAGGCAGTCGCAGTTCCCCGTCCATAGGTACAACTAGCAGAGAGGCTGAGCACGCATTACAAGCAGGCAGGCAAACCCATGCACATACTACATGTGTATGTATATTCACAGGCAGACACACAGCTCAGCACAGACACTCAGCACTCACAGGGACACAGACAACACTTATGGCTTTTTCCTATTCCCCTCTCTGATCAGGATGGGAGTTCATTAGTGGAAAGTACGTATGACCCACTCTCCAGTGACTGGCAGTCAAATCCCTACGCAAACCTATGCATATGGAATAGATTTATTTGCCCTCAGAGAGGGTTAGAAATGGATTTTAATGAGAAAATAGGAGACACTTCAGTGATCAGGTGCAAAGAATGGCCACAGGTATATATAAGCAACCTATTTGCAACTGACCAACACTTTTTATGCCTTTTTCCCTTCTATGTCCCCACACTTGCTGTAACCCAAACCTCCTTGGTCTGTGTATTTCTCTGCCTTTGACTACTCCACTAAATAACCAATAATATGTCTTGCATGACCTCCCAATATTGTTTGTGGTACCTTATAATGACTCTTGTATATTTTCATAATCTACTTAGGTCACCAGATAATAAATTATGATTTGTTCCTGAATTCTTTCTGCTTCATTCTGTAATACAGAAGATGAACTGTTCCCCTTTGTTTGCAAGGCCTCCTGGTGTATGCCACCCTGTTTCTTATTGCAGATTACCAATGCACTGATTGCATTTTCTGGGCAGACCTCAGCAGCAGACAATTCTGTGAGTTACCTGTTCACTGAATAGCTTGGTATTTTCTTCCAACAGTCATATTTCTCATCTCTGCAAGGTTCCTTTCACTTATGGTATTAGACATTAAATAAATAGCTTAATAAATTTCTTGTTTCTCTTTTTCCATCTGAAGTCCTCTTCTCTCAACACTTTCTATTTCCATATCTATTACTTTCTACTGCTTTCTGGTGTTTAATTTCATACTTTTACTGATCTCCTCTGCCACTTTTTTCTCTGTTTTATAATTTAATGAGTATATGGAAATGAAATATCTCATCTACATTAGGATTTAATCAGAAATTTTATTTTAGCAGAATGAGAGAATCCATGTTGAGCACTGGCACAGAAGCAGTTGTTATTATGTGTTCTGTTTGGAGACCAACCACATTATATTAGATAGTTTCATACATCCACCACACCATTCTAATTACAAAAGCCTATTACATGATCATTTCTGTCCAGTAAGCCTTAGTTCCCACTAACATCACTTGTCAGATGCCTGAATCTTCTCCAAATTCTGGTTCTGATCTGGCACTATTTAGCACATATATTGCCCGTTTGCGCTAAATCTGCGTCTCTGATCTGTTCTGCGTATGAGACAGGAGGCTCACACAGGATGCACCGTAAGGAATATTCCTGTGCAGCCAAGCAACATCAGAGAAAGACTATCAAGGTACACAGCTCTCAAACCTATCAAGACTATCCAGGATGAAGTCACTGGAATTGAGAAAATGTCATGGAAACCAAGGAATAGATGATCCATACAAAAATGCACACAGTAAAAAATCACTCACTGATGTTGCTTCCAATGAAATATCATTCTAGCATAATAAAACACTGTCTTATTGCATTCTCTTCACTATTTATGTTCATTCCACAATTAAAATATGTAAATAATATTTTCTTATTAATATAGTCTATGTTTTGGCAACCGGGTATCCCTCTTGTTCTCACCCGCATGCAGCCTATGCTCATATGGAGCACACACAGGCTAGATTCCAGAGGAAGAATGTCCCTTTCCCAGAAAATATCAATACTTAATAACAAGCATAATTTGAATAACTCAATTTGAAATTCAACAGACTGATCATACTGATTTGTCATAATATTTCACCAAAATCATGGAATAAGACATATTTGAATATCCATGGCTTACTAATAAGTTAATTCTCTAATTCATTTTAGCCATATGCTGCTTCTCCAGTATTAACAGAAACATGGTCTTCTATAGTGAGTTATGAACTAGGTCTTTTTTTTTTTTTTTCCTTCTGAAATGAGTGAAAATACTTACTTTTCTCACTTTAAAATAAAGTTAAAATATATTCCAAACCAACATGGCAAGCTCTGATTAACTATTCTTCTGTAACTCATGAACATACAGCAGATACATCATTTTTCTAACAGCTTTTCCGGCTGTGGTTGATAAGAAGTGGAAAGAAGGTACAAATTCATCTGGAAAAAATTGTTGCTCTTCTTTACTGCTATAGCTATTGATAGTATTAACAATACTTTCATAAAATCTATTTATTTAGGAAGGCATGATACATAAATTAAATCAATGTGGCTTCTTTGACTTAATGAGAAAAAACATTTATGAAGTCTGAGAACTGTGCAAAACAACTTATAAAGTATCATTATGTAGGAGGAAAAAGACACAACAGGATGAAAGTATTACAAGTATTTTAATTTTCACTAGAATAAAAACATGTAAACCCAGAATATGCAAAGTTAACATTACATTTTAACTTTTTTAAGTTCATGAAACACTACTGTGCATAATTAAGACAAGTAAAATACATAAAAATCAGTCTTTCAAAGCTGAAGAACAACATAAATCATGCTATAAAAATATATTTAAATTAAGATTAGACTGTAAAATTTGGAGCAAAGAGTTTGACAAAGACTTCTGAAATATGGGAGGGTGGGAAATTGAAGAGGAAATTAAGTTACATTCTATTTTCCAAAAGTAATGTTGTTTTTTTTTAAATATCTGCAATGTGCCTTGAAATAGAATATACGTGTTTACTTCCATCCTTCAAAATAATACTGGCAGGACTTCAGGCACTTTTTTTTTTTTTCTTTTTTTTTTTCTTCCCTAAAAGCAGTGTTTCTCTGTATAAACAGATTCCATTTTTTTTCTTTCTTTAATGGTTGTTTGTATATTCCCATATGTACTATTTCCAAGAATTTATACTCAGGCTTAAAAGAAATGACAGTCTGTTATTATCCATGTGAACATATAGCTCAGTATGACACTCAGAATGCCCTAAGGAGAAAAAAAAAACAAACAAAACAAAATTATTTTAATACTCAACTTAGAAATAGTTTCAGAAACAGAATGTCATTTATATTTGATTATCTCATCCTCTAAAATAAAGTGGAATGAAATTTTGTGTTAGATTTTCTGATGGAAATCTTTCTGTAGATATAATTGCAATTTAAATAGTAGGACTCACAATATCTCTTCTAAAAATCTAGCCACATCTACTGCAGAAGCTTAATTTAAGATAATTCATTGTCTTATCTAACACTGCTAAAATTTTATACATCATCTATCTATTTCATAAAATTTTCAGGGTCCATATATGTGAATAGATACATGTGGATGTAACTATCTTATTTATTATATTGACAGCTTGCATATTACCTTTAATCTTTAAAGTCCCTTCCAACCCAAACTCTTCTGTTGTATGAATCTATTATATACAACCGTATGCCATGGATATAAAAAAAATATATTTTTCCTTATTGTGGTTTATGTTTTTTAAATGACGCTATTAATTTTCTTATTACTTAAAACAACTCTGGCCATAAGAGATCTTAAACCCTCTCAAAGTGTTTTGTACATTTCAAAATTAAATCTAATTTGCTTGCATTCTTATTCTAACATTCATATATTTCATTGAAAAGCCAAGCTATTTTAACCACAAGTCTTGAATCAGTTAATCCTGCTGCTAGAAGAAAAACTATCTCAAGTCCTGTCTCAAGTTTTCAGGTCAGCTCCATTCTTTAAAATTAAATCTTCCATCAACAAGCACTGTCATCTGTCACACCATAAGCACATCTCCTTTGACATTCAAAGCTTATTTAAAGGGACTTTCTTTCAAGTGTCTCCCACCCGTACACCACACTTTTTTTGTTGCAGGCATTTCAAAAAACACTTGAAAAGATGGAGGAGGAAGTGAAATGAAGTTGCAACATATGACGTGCAAGTATTGCACGCATGCATAACCATCTGTAGGCCAAACTTTGAAGTCCCTGTTTGGCAAAACTCAAGCTTCTTATCCTTATTTCTTCAAATACTCGAGAGAAAAACCATTTCTTTCAAGTCATTCCTGGCAGCAAAAACATTTTGTCCAAAACAACCACACAGCAAGTGATTTAACATGTGCCAGGAAGAATTTGAAAATGAGAAAGCATGGTTTTAAGGGATATATTGCAGTGGGGGAGCACTTGTGAAATTATTGATGCACTTTTTTTTAAAAAAAAAATTATATTTTTAGCTTGGTAATCCCACTTTATCATGAAGGTAGATATATTTTTTTTTCAGTACAGCACCCCTTATACACTTTTAACAGCACAAGGACAACAGTATCAACATGAATTAAATTGCTTATTTAAAGATATAAATACTCTGAAAATGAATACCTTTTCTCCCTAGCCATATTTTAGGGGTTGTCAATCTTGTTTTGTTTTGATAATTTCTTTTGTTTTCTGCATAATTAACAGACTATTATTAGTAGTAGGTAAAGAAAAATATGACACATTAGATGAAACATTTCATCATTGGCAGATAAAAATGAAACCAATTACCATATGCACATACATAAGTGTAGCTTCTTTCCAGGTTATTTTCTTCACTGCAGGAATGCTGTTTGTTTGGTTGGTTTTTTGTTGGTTTGGTTGGTTTGGTTTGGTTTGGTTTGGTTTGGTTTGGTTTGGTTTGGTTTGGTGGTTGTCTTTTTTCTCTTTCTGAGTTTCCTGAAATGAGTGTTGCACCAGGAATAAACAAGAATTCTGCATTCTGAGTGATTGCCAGTGAGAGACTGACCAAAGTCTGTTCAGGTCAGGGAACATCTCCCATTGGGTTCAGATTAAAAAAGAGAAACATACTTGGAGCATGTATCTGTATATGTATAGTGCCATTTGCTGAAAACTATTCAAACAAAAGAGTGAGTTTTATCCGATCTATACTGATGCATTTAGAGCTCTTCCTCTGTATAGCACACACCTTCTACTGCTGTCACTTTACCAAAATGGTGAAGTTATGTGAAGAAGATGTACATTAAAAACTTTCAGTAAGACACTGAAGCATAAAATACTGCAAATATAAGTGATTTTATTGTAAGCTTACGAAAGGTTTAGTAACCAGAAACTTAGGATGAAGGCAAAAAAAGTAAAGTTTTACAGCACTTAATTCCATTTTTCCTTGTCACTCTTGATATTTTGATTATTGCATTTCTGTCCTATTATTTGAAAGTGACAGTTAATATCTCAAATTTCACCTATATTTCTTAGAGAGAAATGCATGTCTTTCACAACAATAAATTCATGATCCTTACCCCATAACAAACCTTGCAGAAATGCATAAAAACTCTATTAAATTAGCTCATTCTCTGAAGAAACCATTGTTTTTTGAGAAAATGAGACACTCCCTGACTTTTTCATGCTTTAGGCCGTTGTTTATAAGCTCAGTACAAATATTTTTGCTTTGAACATCCAGAATTGTGCATGACTGGTCTCTTTGATCTTCAGTGAATCATGCATTTACACCTTACATGAACTTTTGGAAAGCAGAACATTTTAAATTTTGCAAACTAAAGGGTATTCATTTATTATGCTCCTTTTTTTCTCCCCATGATGGGTTTTCTTCAGAACAAAGAATGAGCTTTAAGGGTCTGTCTAGATGTAAACCAACCAACACTGAATCACAGCTGTTTGGAATCAACACAGTGGGGAAAATATTTTTTGTGAACGCTTTTGTCTTATCTAACACTGAAGTCTATGTTAAAATTAGATAAAAATAGATGTAGAACAATTGGGATGCATCAAGGTGAGAAGTAAAAAAGAAGCATTAAGTGGAATGCAAATATATTTAAAATATATACATTTTAATGTGCTCAGATTCACACTGTAGTTCTCCCTTTAAAGACCTGAGGAAAAAAATATTGGTTTGATTCCGATAAATTTGTGACATCAAACACAAAAAAATGGTACAATGTAGCACACCCTATATATTGCAAAGGGAACTTCAGCTGAGTTGACTGCCTTGTGAATACTTCTCAGAAGCCTTAATCATGGAAGGTAGTTACAAATTATATTACCTTTTAGGAGCTTGCTTTGTTATTTCAGGCCTCTAAAGCAGGTTTTGGACTGAAATGCTAACTTGTATTTCTTATGCTGTGGTGTATACTTGCTTTAGAAAAGAAAACAAGAAAAATATAGTCTTGCCATTAGAATCAAGATGGAAAATTATCTGGCAGAAAAGAGAAAGAAGATGGAGGAAACTCAAAATTTGAATAGGTGTTTTAGATTTAAAACTGAGGAAAGCAAAACAACATTTCCTAGGGTTAAGTTGTATCGAAGGTAAATCTACCTACCTATATGTCATATAAAAATACTCAGACTTCATTCTAAACTGAAATTCCCTGATTTTTTTTTGTGACAAGATGATGTCTATGCTACCATACAGTGAGGGCCAGTAGGAGTGAATCTGTAGAACAGCTGGTGCTGAGGCACTGATGTCCACACTACACATAGTTCATTGATTTTCTTCAAACTATCTCATCTCTGGTTTCATAAACTATGTTTTGGTGTAGTCATGAATCACATTTTTCAGCTTTATCTGAAAGGAATTCAGTTTGAGCACTTGGGTACAACTCTATGATGCAAACTGAAGAAAAATACCAAGGATAACTGGGAGATTCATTCAAAATCTCGCTCTGGATTAGTATGGCTTGTCTTTATAAGGATTCTACTGACACATCATGGAAATAAAATAGCCAGGGTGTTCTGTCTGCTCCCTCATGTAGTCTTCATGATGCCTGATTTGGACTTTTTCATTTTTGGGAAAATATTTTTCAAAAGGATATCATGAAAACAAACAAACAAACAAACAAAAAAAACACTGGAAAAAGAATCCAGGCACTATGACAAATTATATTAGCAGTCACTAGTGCAGTGTTTCTACCCTTCTGATACATCCTTAAAGAGAAGTTTTTCTTCCAATGGCTAGTGAAAAATATTTGTATTAATACTTGATTGTTATGGGAATAAATAAAAAACATTTTTTAAATTTGTATGCTAAGTCAAATTTTTTTAAAGGTGGTATGGTAAAAGTATTTCAAGGAGAAATTTATATACAGGTAGAAACCAAACTAGCTCAGAATTTGCTAGAATCCATTCCCCTTTCTTGCCTTGTTTTGCTCCCCCTTACATGAAGTTATTTAAATCTATTTGACAACATAATACATATTTTCCTATCTTCCAGAAGACTTGTATTACAGTCACTTTAATTCATGGATCTCAGAGTTATGAATAAAGTAATTTTTTACTTCAGCATTCTAAGTAAAGAAAAAAAAATCCAATAACAGATTAGTATTATAACCTTGCCATTTCATGTCATGGCAATGACAGATCCATGCTTGTGATAATCGTTTAACTGCAATCTTTCAAGATGGCACATTATTTATTTTATAAAATATATTTTTTCTGACATAAGAAATTATTTGGGTTAATTTCCTTTTCTGTTCCTTTTCACAGAAAATAAAGATCTAATGTTCACAAGGTGTTAGTACTGTATTAGTGCTAACAGCATTATTTCAGTTATGATCCTCTTTTCACAAGTCATAGGGTCTCAGTCACAAGGGTATCATTAGGACAACTATTCTCTCTCTAGAAATCCAGTGAAAAGTTTTTATCATTTTTATAGGACTAGAAATATTCCTTTCCATTGCTGGTAGAACATAATGCAGTCATCACATTTTCTTCATTATTCTACTGTTTTTTCAATGAGAAATTCCTAGGTGTAAAAAATATGTCCAATGGCATCTGCTAGATTAATTTTGTTGTTAATTTAGAATTGAAATGTTAGTACTGACACGATCAGGCTTAAAAGTCTTCAGGAGGACTTAGATAGACTAAGAGTTACCAGGGAACTTTGGCCACCCACCATCTTTCCATCTTAAATCCTCTTCTACTTCTGTCCTCATCACAAGTTTCATCACATTTCAACTCAATTTTGGTGAATTGGATCTACAGGTTTACAAGGGAACATTCATCCAGAATACATTCATCTGCACAGGAGAAAATAAAATCCAATTCCAGCACCTGGAAAACTATATTCTTGCTCATTTCTATAATTTCCTATTTCATTTTCTTCCTAAGTTAAAAATTAAGTAAATGGAAAGGGGTCAATAAATGAAGAAACAAACAAAGTAAATCCTTTGAATGTGAGAAATTGAGCTTCAGTCAAGGTGAGAGACCCATACAATTGTATTTTTTGATTATTTTATTTTGCCACATTTTTATAATGAGTTCTGCCTTCTAAACAAGGCATGGAAACTTATCAAAATAGGCTTATATTTGGTAAGAAAGATCAGGGTCAGTTCCATGCTTTACCAATAATCCTCAATGAAATATTCTGGGTGCAGTTGTTCTATTATCAGCTCTGTCAAATTTCCCTTGAGTGATCATAATTAAATATCAGCCTTACAAATGACTGTAGATCTTCCACCAAGAAAATGCAAATAAAATTATTTTAAAAAAACCAACCAAACAAACAAACAAACAAAAAAACCCCTACAGAAAGTACTACACACAAAAATTGTTGTAGAAACTTCTTGAAGAATTAGTCTCGTGCACGTCACAAAATTATGAATGTCAAATGGCTTTTGACTGCTTCCCATATGCTCCCTATAACGATATACTCATTAATTCCCCTCATTTTGCTGTCACTCTAAAATTACGTTCACATCTGTTTTTGACAAATGGAACTGTGCTTTTACATTAGGCAGATGAAACTAGAGTCAGATCCAAGGGGAAAAAAATGAAGCACAACATAATTTTTTCATATAGCTGATGAATTCAGTATTTACTAACTGGATAAAATTGACAGAAGCATAGCAGGTAAATGTGAAGTCATACTTGGATTAAGCCTTCTTGCAAAGTCTCTTTTTGATAGATAATTTCTTCTCAAATACATGGTTAAAGAGACAAGCTTATCTAGACTTATAGAATTAACTTTTCTGTTTTATTGGATAAAATGTTGTGGGATAAAGTGGGAAAATCCTTCAGTTCCCAGACTCAGCCACTAAAAACACTGTAATAACTTTACTTGAACTAGGCATGAGGTTGCCTCTGTTTTGTACTTCTTTTACTTTGTTTTTTTTAAATTTTTTATTTGCCAAATTGATTTTGAAGTGAACTGTATGTTAGATGTCTTTCTGGATGCAGTGTTTAAATAGGAGAAAATAATAAATAAGAATTTAATTAAATATGTTCAAATAGAAAAGGTATGTGACATAGCCTTAAAGCTGTTCCTTAAGAGCAGCCCAGTGCAGACATGGTCCTATAAGAAATAATTTAAGTAGCAAGTTACATTTGTCTAGCTGAACATGTATTGGTCCAGTACAAATAGTACGAACCCTTAGAGTCTAAATTATCTAGAAAAAAAAACAACTTCACTTATTACAAAATTTTGAGTTGTTATAAAGTCACATGCAGACTCATACACACATAATCCCTTCTAACATCCTCCCCTTATCTTCAATGTAAACACATCTTTTCGTGCCCTTTTGGGTCTTAGGGTCAGATCAATATTCACTAAGAAGGAAGTGGGGAGTTTGAGTTGAAAGGGTCATCAGCACCCCAGCTCCACCACAGGGGAAACTGTAAGTTTAAGTTTAACTTCCTCATTCTAAAGTCTAATTTTAACTACTAATAATGGATCATTGGTGAGTTGTTCACAGACACGTAGCCTCTGTTATCATCACATCCACATCTACACACTTTCAAGGCCTTTCTTATAATGCTCTCAGTTCTCTATACTGAGGGGTTTTTTTAGGCTCACAGTTTATTCTATATGCACTCATTTGGGTTTGGCATTTGCTAGTTACAGACATTTATCAAAGTCATTAGAATAATAGGTGCAATGTCATAATGTCATACAGAATTAAGTTAAATACAAAACAAATTAAGTAATAATTACTATGGATATTGAGAACCCTTGTTACAGCAAAGTCAGATAAATAATGCTCCAGAGAAGTCAGGACAAGGGTAAATACAGAGGTTCTGCAAAATCAGAATACCTCTGTTCCAAGGCCTTGGAGATTTTGGACAAAACCTTCTCCTTTACAGTAGCAATGGCAATACCATATTTGCTCAGCTACAGGCTCATACAAATAGACATTAAGTCTGTTAATATCTAAAATTCTTATTTCTTAGGAAGGAAGGAAAGGACAGAATCTGATAAGTTTTCTTTGCCTTTTTAAGAATTACTTGTATGCTTTAGCCAATACACATTTAATGCTAATTCACAGAAATTTTATTCAGTGAATGCAAACTACAGTCCCCAACAAATGCAAAAATATTTTGCCTATAGAATCTCACTATCAGTTGTTGATCTAGTCAAGCCTCACATTTTTGATGGACAAAAAAATAAAGGAGAAATACACAGCTGCAAAATAAGAAAAAAACCTGCTCTGACTGCCTATAGAGGTTTAATTTTTGTTTTATTCTGGGCAGGTGTATGTGCTGAGAGGAAAATGAATTTAGGCAAGTGTTTTATCTCTAATTACTATTTAATAAGGACACGGAATTACCCAGATGGAAATACATTTTTGTCTTTCTTTGTGACAGAAAGGACATCAGAGAATGTCTTCAGGACAAGTGTAAAATGCACAAGTGGAGTTTCTAAGTAAATGCTAAAGGTGCAGAATATGCTCTTCTTTCATTTTTCTTCTCAAACTTCCTGTGTAGTTAACACTAAGTAGCTACTCACACTGTGCATACAATTTGTTTGAGATCTACATGTGCAAGAAGAGCAGGTGCATGGCCCAGGAGTCTGGAAGCCAGGTTCCTAAAGGTTCATCATCACAAAACTCGGCATTATGTCACCTACATCCTCTTGGCTCTTTTCCCAAATTCCTCACAGTGCAAGGAAAACAGAGGTAAAAGATTGTCTTTATACTTTCACTCAGAGGGAGAAATGTAATCTTTAGCTCTGTTTTATTACCCTTGAGTTGGTCTTTGGTCTGTGTTCTTTATCAGTAAGTTTACTACAGTTAATAAGACTGTAATTGCATAGCACAGTCTATCAGGAGTGTAGTTGATGTCATCACTTAGAGTAGTATCACTAAGAATCTATGACAGAATTGCAAATTTAAATTCAGATTTTGATTTCAGACAGTATTTCCCATTGTATTGGTTGACAAAAATCCCAACAAACACACTGCTGATCCACCCTGTAACTTGATAGAAACAAAGATATACCAGGAAAGAATATATTAAATATAATTTTAAAAAAATGAAAAAAAAATTCTTCCTGTCAATGAGAAGTTTTTTTTCTTTGCAATGAGTTGGTTTTTTGGTTGTTTTTTTTTTTTTTTTTTTTTTAATTTTATCTATTAAAAAGAAATATTTGCTTAAATAATCTGTGAAAATTTTTCATGAAATTTTATGAGATAATTCTTTATAAGATTGAAGATTAAAAAAATCACACAAAAAAGCTTCTGAGTACTACACATAGAAGGTCTAAAGAAACCCCAAATTCAAATATATATACAAACTTCCATGTTCATTTCATTCATATTTTCATGCATGGTCTGATCCAAGGCCTTCTGAAATCTGGACTTTCTTTCCATTGATTTCAGTGAGCCTTAAAATGCGGTTGTTACTTTGTAACTTCATTGTGTTTTGGACCAAAGGCATTAATTTATGTATTGTTTAAGTGTTTTCAAACTGAAGTCCCAGGTTTTAAAACAGCTTGTCTGCAGTCCATAATGTGAAAATCCAAGATTTATATTAATGCTGATTCAAATCAGAAATTATATTTCCTATGGAAGTATAATCTGTGGCTTTCTCTTCATATTATTGAACATTGTGTAAAATTGTCTTGGCTAATGTTTGTTATTCAAAAGAGAGGAGGAAAGTATCAGCATTATCCCTAAAAAAATCCACAGCTCATTTAAAGATTCTTGTCTTCTATCCAACTATAGTAAGACTGAAGTGTCTCTTCTATAAAAATAGCTTTACATTTATGATAATTCAAACATTCCCAGACAATTCTGTGGTATGTACTCTTTAATAAAAAAAAAAAAAAGAAAAGTTTGTGGTAAAAAATAGATAAGAATCATCTGGATTTGGTTAATAACGGTGGGATAGTAAGTCATGCTAACAACAAGAATGCTTTTAATTTAGATTAATCTAAACTGTTTATCCTTCCACTAGATGCCTTGAATAGCTTCATAATAATTTCAATGGTTTGATTTTTTATGAGTCAAATACAATAGTAAAAGACTAAGAATATTGTTTTCGTGTTTTAAACTTAGAACATTTTAAAAAAATATAAATTTTATCTTGAAGTCAAGCCCCTATTCAATATTTTACTATTATTTGTGAGAAAATAATCAAATGTCATCCTATTTAATATAAATACAAAATATTTAACAAAGTGACCCTAAAGATACAAGATGCTTACTAGTAAAAGGAGAATCAAGATTTCTAAAAGCCATTTATGCTTTAATTTTAAAACATGCTGCCTCATAAGAACAGAAAGGAAAGAGAGGATTAATAACCAAGTCCCATTTTTATGAAAATCTTATTTATAAAAAAAAATTACGTAGATGAAATATTTTTAGAAATAGCAATGCATGCCACACCAGCTATCCAGGGAGTGGCAGACTGAATCCCAATCACTCCTTTTTCAGTCCTCTTGAGTCTCACAATGGTAAAACACTGGAAGACAGGACAAATAAGTAGGAAATATTCATTCTTACTTTTTCCTTAGGTGTACTTATAGGCCACATCTGCAGCTGGTGGTTATGACTGATATAAGAATTGCTGCTCATTCTACCCTCTGTTTTGTAAAACCTTCAGAAAGAGTAGTCAGAATGGTCCCATGATGTAGGCACAGCAGTTTTATTACCTGGTCAGGTAATAAATATTAGATGGTTAGTTCTGGAGTCATGGAAGTCCCTGCCATGGTGGGACTTTTTCCTTTGGTGGGCAAGGGCTCAGGAATGGCTTTAAGGTAATGAACCACTGTATTTGCTACTGCTGAGTTCTTCCCTGTAGGGCAGGAAATGGGTGAGTTGACCTGTCATCTTCTGGATACCCTTCCTGTAGGTTTTTACTCTTATAAATTTGTGTAAACCATCTCTACAGGAATCTGGAGAGAACACAAATTGTTATGGGAGTCAACATTTGAAAAAGAGGTTGAGGGGAAGGTGATAGCAGGTGAAGGATGTAAAAATGAGGAGCAACAGGTAGACACTGAGCAAAGAACCCTTGATAGGTCAAATGGTGATCTACCTAGAAATGTGGCAGAAAAAAAACAAGTCTCACAATTAGCAGGATCCCTTTCTTTAATGTCTTATTCCTGATGGACCATGGTGGTTGTATAAGACTAGAACAAGGTTGGTGAAAAATTAATTGAAACAATATTGATTAAAATTGTAGAATGCCTTTCCATTTTGCAATCAGAATACAAAGGAAATATGATTTTTCTGAAATAGGAAATGTGGATGTGAAAGAAATGTTTGATAAGTTTTAGTTATGAATATAGTATAGCTTTTTAATTGTTAAGGTAGAATAGTGTTACCCTAAAAAGGCCCCTTGTCTTGGAAGTTACTTTATCAGGATTGATAAGGTTACTAAGACAACAGGAACCTTCGCCTGGAGATTCTCAAGGTCTCAAGGGTCTGACCACTGGTTGGCAGAATCCTAGAGACCACCTCTAAACTGGTATTGGATTTGTTAATGTTTAGGTAACTTTGTTGGAATGTTTGTTTGAGTTGTTTTATTGGCTTGTGACGAGGATACCCACCCCCCCCTTTGAACCCCATGTACAAAATTCCCCTGCAACCCTTTGTCTGGGTCATTCCAGAGGCACTGGACAGGGGCTGGGGAACCCCCAGGCCCCCCAAATAAAACCTTTGTTTCCTGAATGCCTCGGAGGGTCCACTCTTTCTAACCACAGCCATAACAGCGTAAGTCAAGACTGCTTGCTGACCCAAAGACTCAGAAAACAGTTGTGTGGCAGCGTGATTGAGCAGCTGGGTCAGCCCAAATAAGCCAGCAGGCCCTGAGAGTGTCACGCGAAGCTACAAGGAAACACTCAAATCAGTTGAGTCAGAGAAATTTGGAAGCAAACCTTTGGTTGCACAAGTAGGGGTTCTTCAATTATCAATTAATTTCTTGATTGTAACACAATATAGTGTGCTTTTGGAAGCTTTTTACCCATTTTCAAGCTTTGTTCCCTATTTGTCATTACAAAGGAGTCTTCTTGTCTTTATCTATGTTGCAGGCTCCCTACTTTTTATACTTTGTTGTGTACCTGCTCCAGTTAGCACTTCAGGATATGTTACCAAGGGAGTTTTCCTTACTTACTCTAAAAATAGAGAACAACCCTTTATTTTGCCTTACTTAGTCACAACTCAAAGGCAAGATAAGCAGGTGGTTTTCACTTCTGGTTCACAAACTTATTAAAAAAAAAAAAAAAAAAAAAAAAAGTGACAGTCATTGCACATGTAGTAAACAGTACCAAAAAAATGGGTGTTACACCATCTACTGCACTGGACAAGTCTGCAGTGAAAACAAAGAATCATCCTGCAGAGGACTACAAAACCCCACAACAAATGCTTTATATAGATTAGAAATGGATGTGAGTCATCCTAAGAACTGTTAATGGAAAGTGCAGCATGATACAGTGGGGTTTTGCAGCCAAAGACAAGAAGAGTTACTAAGTAGGACAGATGAAGTATATACAATCTTGAACTTTTTTGTTGCAAGCAGTACTGTCTCGATGACCATCTATTTCTCCCTCAGACAAAACAGATCTTGAACTGTTCAGAATAGTATTAGACTGTAATGGATTTTTGAAGAGATGTAAAGAAAGGAAATCTACTGTGAATTCTTGTTCTTAAGAGTCTGAGAGAAACAATTATGAGTTGTTTTACTGCAGAAAATCGTTATCTAGTCTTGTTAGCTCTGTTCATTCCTTAGTTTAACAACGTTGTAGAACCATAGAATCTTAGAATTATTTGAGTTGAAGAGACTTTAAAGATCAAACCTAGCCAAGCCATGGGCAGGGATACCTTTCACTAGAGCAGGTATAGTATATTCTTGTCCTCTTCGGGAAGAGTCATTACTTAATGTGAGTGTGACAGTTCCTTTTCCTGTAAGACTTAATATTATCCTTTCTAGAATATGCCACCAAACTAAATTCAGAATTTTTTCACCATACCAAATTATTTCTTAAAACATGGTGTCTCTTCAAAAATAAAATAAATATTATATAATGGATATAATATTAGAATTATCAGATATTAGATATCCTGTATATCTAATATTACAGTTAGAAAAGTGAAATTATTGGCCAGTATGAAACCTTATGTAAAGCCTTATTTATTTAAGGGATAATTTAAGAAGTTCTGGAGTATATGTGAAGCTTCATTTTTTTAAAACTTTGGAACCAATCTTGACTTGTTGAAATTAAATCACTTAAGACAAAATTCTTTGCATGAAAAAGATTCTGGCTGTCCTTTATGACTTTCAGCATTCACAATACAGAAGACTAAAACAAACATTTTTTTCTTGGGAATCTAATTAATCCTATCTTTATAAATAGATCTTCCTTCCTTTCTCAGCTCCACATCTTTTTCTCCAGGGGGTTTTGTATCACTTTTGTTCCAAGATTTAAGTTTACAACTTCTCCAGTTCCTCTCTGATCCAGGAAATCTCACAGAAGTTCTCCTTCCAATCTCACAGAAGTTCTAACAGCTCTTTTTCCCAGAGCTTTCATTCAGTTTTAGTCACAGAATGCTGAGGGTTGGAAGGGACCTCGTGAACTCATTTAGGACAACCCCACTACTAAAGCACATTCACTTAGAACAAGTTGTACAGTATTGTGTCTTGGAGGGTTTTGAATATTTCCAGAGAAGGAGACTACACAGCCTCTCTGGGCAGCCTGTTCCAGAGCTCTGTTACCCTCATAGTGCAGTTTTTCCTCTTATATACAGGGAACTTCCTCTGTTTCTGTTTGTGCCCATTGCCCTTTGTCTTGTGACTGAAAAGAACCTGTCCTGGTCGTCTTGACACACACCTTCAAAATATTTGTAGACATTGGTAAGATCCCCTCTTAATTGTCTCTTTATTAGGCTGAACAGGCCCAGTTTCCTCAGCCTTCCAGAACAAGAGATCCTTCCATCCCCTAATAATCTTTATAGCCCTCTACAGAACCTTCTCCAGTATTGTTTGTCTTAAGCTGAGTCTATATTAGTAACTAAAATGAACCAGGGACCACTTACTGATCCTGATAAATTATAGAGCACAGTCAATGCCAAGACTGCTAAACTCTCATGTTCTCCCATTCTTTACCCCTGAAAACATGTGTGTGTGTGTATATATGTATATATATGTGTGTATGTATGTATGTATGCATGTATGTATGTATGCATAAACTGGCACTATCCTTGTCCAAAATCACACCTGGGAACATCCTGGCAAAGTCTAGCTGAATTATGACAAGATTATGCTTGTGTTTGCAACTTAGCTGAGTTTCCACCTTGCTCTCTTGACTTTTCTATTAGAGACAGGTGCAGGGATTTGAGGCTAGACTTTCTTGTCCTTACTGTCCTGGAGAATATCTCTTGCTCACTGCAAAAGTTGTATAAGTTTCAAAAGTTGCAAAAGTTGTGTTTCCTTCATCTTTCAAGGTATCAATCACATTCTGAAAAAAATCTGCCTGATTGCTGCTTGCTGCTGTTTCATAGCATGGCTCACCAATTTTGCAGCAATAAAGAAACGAGGAAGAATTTCTTTACTCTGTGAGTGACCACACACTGGAACAGATTGCCCAGAGAGTTGTGGAGTCTTCCTCACTGGAGATATTCAAGAAACGTCTGGACACAATCCTGTGCAATGTGTTCTAGGATGACTCTGGCTGAGCACAAAGGTTAGACCCAGACTCTAAAAGAGTGTCATCTTTACTTTGGCAAGAGATATTGCATTAGATGTAATGGTGTGCTCGGTGGACTGCTATCAAGCTTGCCAATTTGTAAGACTCAAAAGAGAGGAAGTATTCACTACTCCTCAATAATATAATTAAAAATAAGGAGAAGAAACTGTGCAGAATTAGAGCCACTATGTAGCACAGCATGCGGTTTCAGCAGGAAAATTGAAGAGCTCTTATTGAAATGAGTTACTTTATTCTTCGTCAGTGTGAACACAGAATGAAACAAATAGTTTGACCTGTAATTTGACATGATGTTTGAAAATAAAGCTTGACTTTTTTGTACTGCAACTTTGTAAGGCAATGAATACCATTTAATATCTACCATGCTCTTTAAGTATCAGCAAGTTTCTGATACTTAAAAAAGAGCTATAGCCATCAAGTTAACAGAACTAACTTCTACTTAAAAATAAATTTCAAGAAATTATTTCTATGAATTCAAATAATGCAGAAGAAATTTAAAAAATAATTTTAAAATTAAATAACTTAAAACAGTACCTATAATCAACTGGGGAAAACCTAAAGTATTTCAAGTAATTACAAACCAGTTAAGTTTTTCAGTATGTCTAAGGAGTCATCTTACCAGAGAAGTTGGTAACACTTTAAAAAACTATTTGCAACACTGTTTAAAATGTTAACCTGTACAACCAGTCAAGCACAAAATTGACACGTTTCCTCTTGGAAACTACTTTGAACTACCACTACACCATGACTTGCTATTCTTTCACCATCATTCCATCGTCACATGAAAAGACTGCAAAGTCTGATGGATCAATAGTATTTTTTGCCAAGTAACAGACACAACTGTATTAAGTGTAAGTGGAAATGATGCTGAAAAAATCTCATCCTTATATTGTTTTTGTTCTCTGCAGTCACATAGGAATAATTTTTAGGACCTTATTTTTTATGAGTATTAGTTTTTTATTGTTTTGTTATGAAAAAGTCATTGAGGTCTCCTTGAAAGAAGAAACAATTCTTTTGAAGCTAAGCAACAGGGCTGATATGCTAAATAGATGTTTATAATGTTGGCATGATTTGAGCAATATGTCATTTCAACTATCTCTTCAGAATTGTTTCCCAGTTATTATTTAAGACCTCAAGAGCTGCTGTAACAGAATGTTTCTTAACTGATTTTCTACAGTGAGGTCGGTGCTCAGATAGCAAAACACAAGTTTTGAATTAAAAGCAGTGAACCAGTAAATAACAAATTAATAAAGTTTAACTGAATTAGAGTAGAGTTTAATTTATGAACTGAAGAGAAATATTGGGAAAGTAAAGCAAGTAGGGAATATCTTCCAGTATTCCAGGCAGAACCAACAATTTTTTATTTTATTTTATTTTACTGTTTGCAGCACTTTGTGTAGTTTAACAACGTTGCTACTAATTACAGTACTGGTAAAAAGTATTTGCAAGATTATAGACCAACAAATTTCTGTCTTCAAGCTATCTAATCTTCCAATAAAAGTAAAGTAATTAAGGTGTTTCTCTTGTGCTAGAAGTCCTTTCTCTTCTTTACTTCTTTATTTCTTTATTCTACTAAGTGTGGAGAAGTTTGAGATGGCAAGAACATTCCAGCAATTTAAAGAGAAAAAAAGAGTATTTTATTTTTTTCCCTCTCTCTCTTTTTTTATTTTCTTTTTAAAAAAAGTTGCAGTCTTTGTGCTTAAATTATCTATTTCCCCATATATTTTCACCAAAAGATGAAATAGTAATTTTTCATTTATAATTGTTGGAATTATACTTGTCATTATTTGACTTTGAGAAGAAAAAATCCACTCCTTTAAATAAAAGGAAAAGGAAGAATTGACAAATAACTCTGGAAAAAATAATGTCTTAATACATCAAATGTAATAGAAACACAGATATATAAATCATACAGAATTTTTGAAAATTGTTTTTTTATGTGTTGAACTGATTGAATCAAAATTTACTGACTAAGATTACTTCTGCACAATGAAAAACGATGCTATATGTACTCCTTATTTGAAATCACACAACTTATTTTAGATCTACCCCATTTGGGTTTTTTGTTGTTGTTGTTTGCTTGTTCATTTGTTTGTTTGTTTTTTGTCTCACACACTCTTTACTACGTGTTATTCCATGGGATTAGAATTTAAAACCAACATTAGGAATAAAATAAGTCAAAAAATCTTTCAATTCTCGTTCTTGTGACATTGTATATTATCAAAATTGATTCCATTTTCAGGTAATCAATTGTTTGGTTTTATTGCTCCAAGCCCCTCTCTATTTCTTACGAGCTGTATTTCTTTCATTCAATTCTCTGGTAGGCTGCTAGTAATAGTACACTCTTATTTAATTTATTTTTTCCAATACTGACTTTTTTAATTTCTCATATGCCAAAAAAAACATTCTAATCTCATCATTCCAGACTATTTGAAATATTTACATTGTTTTGATGTGGAACAGTCTTTCTATTTGCATAACCATATACATATACACACATTGATACACATGAACTGACACACACTAATATGCCAAAATTAACATGGCAAAATTAGGTAACAGTGAATGGGCCGTAAAATTAAAATGATGAGGAAACTTCAGTAAGATTCAATTTCATTTGGTATAATTTTGTTTGCAATTTTTTTGAGAGGGGTGATAAACTCCTTAAGATACCAAGCTATTTCTTTTTAACTATCTTATATAGCAACTTGTGCATTGAGCTGTATTTGACATTCTCTGATAACAAAGCAAGCAAGACAAGTAAACAAACAAAATCTAAGGAGAGACTCTGTCATTCAGTTTTAATTAATTCCTCTCTTATTCTTTTTCTTCAATTTATTAGCATGTTGTTCTGTGGTTTAGACTGTCATGATGCTGCAGCCAGCACAACAGAGAAGGACATCTCAACCAACAGCAATTGTTTTCTATAAGGTAAATTCCTGATGAGAAAAAGAGCATGTATCTCATTTAATACATTTTAATTTATGATCATAATGAAGAAATAATACTTTCAGCAAAAAGGCAAGATGCTCTGTTGAATGGCCTGTAATAAGAAAATATAAAGTAGCTTCAAGTAGAGACTAAAGTAATAGAAAACTACTCTCAATTTTTTCAATTTTTACAATTTTTAAATATTTCTCCTCGCTTCTTCTTAGGTATTATAATAATTAACAACTTGACATAAATCAATAGATATATAATGCATATATATATATGCCAGATGCATATGCCAAAATAAGTATTTACTAGAAAATGCCGTTTTATTACAAAATGTCTATATGTTTCATTCTGGTCCTTTTAACAAACAAATTCAGATAGGTCAGTGACTGTAACAATGAGGCTTGAAATGTAGGCTTAAAAATACTATAATTCCAATTTATCTTTTTATTGTATCTTAGTGCTACACTTGACAGCTGTTTACAAATAGGTAGACATCTGTTTCCCTTCAGAAAGTGAAAAAAGAAAACCCCTAAGTATGGCTTGGGAAATAGTTTAAGTAAGATATGGTAATTTTATTAGTATTGTAAGGAGCTGCAGTCTCCTGAAACCTTGCTTAAAGATTAGCATGACGTGAAGGTGTGATCCTTCATTTCCATTTCTTTTTTCATTTTACAAAGTTCCTAATTACATGTCAGATTACAAGCAGGTAGCAGTTTCTTCCTTGTTAACTTTCAGTGTTTAAAGCATTGTATAAAATAGTTTTTGTTATCCTCTGCAAAGCCCCTGGATTCTCTCGGATTAGGGACTGGTTCTTGAAATAGCTACTTACTCTATACCAAACTGTCAGCACAGAAAACTGTGATTTAAGAATGAGAAGTAACACCATTCACTAGCAAAGGCAGATGTCCAGAAAATCTCATGAGCTGTTTGAGTCAGCAAAACCATGCTCTCACACAGGATAAGAAGGTGATCTATGTTCCAGCATTTTTAGTGAACAGATACTCTAAGTTTCAGTGTAAATCACCCAGCCAACAGTTCTTTCACAAAGTTTTTGATTTCTTAATTTCGGAGGAGATTCAAGAAGAAATATTCCTACTGCTGGATTCTCATTTCTTAGGAAGAACAGGATAATAGAGTAATTGTCCTTCATCTGACAAGTATTTTTTTGTTAATTTTCAAATAATGTTCTTTTTTTTTTTCTTCACTTTTTTAGAGATAAATATTAGACAGTTTCAGAGCTCTGGAAAGAAGACTTTCTTATGTTGCATAAAAGAGAGAAAAATCAGTATATGTTATTCCTAATATCTTGGAAAATAGCTCTTTATTTCACTTAGTTTCATATGCACAATAATTAACAATATAAGAACTTGTATAGTCTAACTAAAGGCATGAATTATATTTTATTTTTTAAAAGGTACAATAAGAACTTTGAAAAGTAATGAATGTATGAATGGTTGTGGAATTATTTGATTTTGTTTTCTTTAACAAGTCTTACATTTTCTGTCAGTATACATTGCTATATATTACTAAAATTACTACTATTGAGATTTAAATGATATTACCAAACTCCTCTCTGAAATACATACACAGTACATGTTTTCTGCTTTCCATTAGTTATTCTGATCAAACTAGATAAGCAACTTTCAATCTTATTTTAAAATGTATTTTGGGCTGTTCTCTTATGGAGAAAAATGAAAGTATATTATAGAAAAATAGAGCAATCCAAAACAATATGAAATAACTGTGTACATGTTTCAGTGTCAACATTTATATGTATGTTTTGTATATTTTATTCATGAGACCTCTATTTCCTTCACCATTACATGTTAATTCTGCTTCACTCTGTTTTACAGCCAAGAAAGCTGTTTCAGATTTTACAGCTAAGACAAGGGCAATTTGTAAGTCAGAGGAAAATCTAAGGAAAAACCTCTGGAAAAAAATACAGTTTTTACTCTTACAGTTTTGTCAGTGTCAGTTTAAATGGGCAAGACTTTGAGGTGTTGACATGAATTAGCATTTTACAAACTTAAGGGCTGAGCCAGAGTTTGAAAAGCTCATCGGGTTAAAACATTGTGTTTTGAGCTACAACAGTGTTAAACTGATGGAGGCATTTCAAATAAAATCAAGCTTTGCATAGTGCTCTCTGTTATTTCTTTCTATTAGACGTTGCTGGGGAGTTAAAAACAGTAGGGATAGGAAATTAGGGTGAATGGGCTGGGGGGAACCCAGGGGAACAAGAAAAAGGAGATTTTAGAAAACTGAGAACAAAAATAAAATTGAAAGAAATAAACTATGTTTGAATGTTCAGAGATCTGAAAGTTCAAGGGAAGAATTTTACTATGTTTCAGTGTGAAGTAAACTGCGGATAAAGCTTTCCTTCATGGGAAGAAAAAGAAAATAGCTTCACTAATAAAGAGCTTTGCAAAATAAACTTATGACAATATGAATATGCAAACTATTTTGGGGAATTTTCCCTTGATTCTATAAAAGATGTTTCACTAGTGCATAATTTTATATATACAAGGCCTTGAATATTACAACCTCCTCACTTCACTTATATCCTCCATGTCTTCTGGTTATGTTCTTTCTACTTTTAAAAGTATATTTTTACCAAATCATTCTTATCATTTCAAATCTTTGCTTCACATATGGTATATCACATTTCTTAGGCTTTCTTGTGCGTGGAGCTATCTGCCAGATGTTCTAGGGAACCTTTTCATTGTCTCTATTGTCGTATTCTGTGTATTCATTTCAGCAGACAGCTGATGTCTGTGAGTGTATATTATAGGTCAGAATCATTAAACATATCTTCTTACAGATTCAAAAGAACATTTGAGTATTTGATGAACTAATTAAGAAATGTTAGAAATTCTCATTGGTAAGCTATACCTTTTAAGTAAACTTCACGAGATACTATTTTCTTATGCTTATTCAATGAAGTTTGCACCTCTTGTGCTACACCTTGCACTACAGATTGAAATAAAAGAACCTCTGATGTTATTCATTTTCATGTTGTTTAATATATTCTAATATTATGGGAATATTGGAGGAGTGTGGACAATTTTTATATATATGTATTTAGGTTAGTCAAATTTTCATCATAGTTAATAGTCAATACACAGACTGCAGCCTGGGAAGTATTCCAGGCCTCAGTAGGTGGACATGCCCTTAAGGAAGCTGTAACCCATGGAAATCCCATGCTGGAGTAGGCTGCAGCTGTATGTCTTGGGTTATGGAACCAAAAATGTGTATTCTATTTCATCTGCTGAAAGCAGTTGGGGAGATGTTCTTCTTTATCTCTTATAACTCTGGGAGGAGGGGGGTGGGTGCCTTTTAATAATGGGCCAACTGTTAAAACCAAGTGGGGCAGTGTTTCTTATCTCTTTTCACAATGGGCCATTAAGACTCCCCAAACTGTTCTCCTCCCCAAGCTGTTCTCCTCCCCAAAGCAGTATATCCACAATACCCTCCCAAAACTATACCCTCCCCAAACTATACTCCTCCCCAAAGCAGTACATCCACATTCCATCATCTTATTGTGAGATGCTCCACTGAGTGGGGGGAGCCAACCATTCCCACCTAAACAAAAACTGAGACATAGGAACAGAAGGTATCTAGCTTCACCATATTCCTGGAGGAAGACTGGACCCTTTTCACCATCACTGGACCCTTTTTCTACAGGATCATCTCTATTTCAACAGAACCACATCTGCCACTCCAGGAGGACTCACTTGTGGACTGCTTCCAACACCCTGACCAACAGGGTGTCAGGTTGTAGATCTGACTCTGTCAGGGTTCTCCAAAATTGGTGTTTGTTTGTTTGGTTGGTTGGGTGGTTTTGTTTTCTACTACATTTGTATTGTTAACATTCCTAGTAAAGAACTGTTATTCCTATTCCCAAATCTTTGCCTGAAAGCCCTTAATTGCAAAATTCTAATTTGGCGGGGGGTGAGGCGTTTGCATTCTCTATTCTAAGGGAAACTCCAGTTTTCCCTGGCAAATACCTGTCTTTCCAAACCAAGACACAGTGGTATGCAGAAAACATGTTTTCCATGAGGAACTGTGAACCTGTGGGGGACTGACACTGAAGCAGTCTGTTCCTAAAGCACTGCATCCCATGGAAAGGGCCCATGCTGGATCAGTTTGTGAATGAGTTGCTGTCCATGTGTTGCTGCCCATGGAGCAGGACCCACATTGGTGAAGTATGAGAAGAACTGTCGTCACAGGTGGCACTCCATGTTGGAGCTGGGGAAGAGCACGAGGGGGAAAGAACATCTGAGACAATTGGCTATTAGCTGAGCACAACCCCCACTCCCCCATCCCTGTGTGCTACTCAGGAAGAGGAGGCAGGGAAATCACGAGTGAGTGTGATCATGGGAAGAACAGAGGGGTGGGGAGATGGACCATCCTGGGTTTTAACTTATGTTGTTTCTCATCATTCTACTCTACTTTTAATGGGGGAAGAAAATCACCCAGGTGGAGTCTTTTTTTTCTTACTATGAAGGTAAATGATGAGTGATCTTCTTGTCTTTATCTTGACTCACAAGCTTTTCCATCAAGCTATTCCATTTTCTCCTCCCTATCCTGTTGAGGAGGGGGAGTTAGAGAGTGGCAAGATAGAGGGCTTGGCAGCCAGCAAAGGTCAAGCCCACCTTTCCTACTGATTTTTTCTGGCCTTATTCTTTAAAAGAGTTTTAATTTCTTAGAAATAAGCTAATTCTTTAGATACTGAAGCTCACGTGCCCCATTTCAGTCTCATTTTTCAACATTAATAGCAGCACAAAATATACTGAATATACTTGCACAAAATAGGGCCAATTACTGATCCTCTTTATGAGTAATTCTATATTCTTAATTTCACAGCCTTTTGAGTTGTAGCTGGCACAGGGAAAAGAGACCAACTAAAGAGCATCAGTAAAGGAAATCTTGCATTGCCAGTGCAATATTACTATCGTGGTATGAGGGCAATGAGGTTGCTGCCAAAAAAGAGTGTATGTCCGGTTTACACCATAAACTGCAATTAGGCAAAAAATACCTTACTTTTTTGGTCATGGGGATAATACAAGAGAACTGCTAGGCCTAAAAGAGTGATATTCTATTTCAGTGCACTCATGAAATGCCATGGAACAATCTCCTTTTCAGACTTTCTTCTAACTCCACAGAGTAACACCTATTGTATTCTGCTACAGAGGAACATAACACTGATGGTAAAAAATTAACTAGAGATAAACTGCTTATGTCTTATTTAATCAGGTTTAAAAATAAAATGTACTGAAAGGACATGTATTCTATATAGAGGTAATTATTTACTGGATTGTGTGTGAATTTAATTAGGCTTCTCCAGAAAATAAGTAAACAAAATCCTTATTTGAAGGGTACTGCAGTTAGTAGAAGTGCCATTCATTTTTCAATAACTTAAATCCAAGGAACTGACAAAATAAAGATCATTTTTAGAGTACTTTTATACCCACACACCACATGTCCCCTAACAGATTGAATAATTTTCAACAGCAACTTCAGTCTGCTTCTGCCAGATAAGGAAACATTGTATGTATATTCAATCTCTTTCACTGTGTAAAACATTTCCTTAGTTATGCTCCCATGCTTCCTCTCCTGTCTCTAATGCATATTGCATTGTTTCCTTAAGCTATTAATATATAATAACAATGAAGACAAATTCCTAATTGTGTACATGTCGATTTAAATATTACATTTATGTTTTGTTTTGTTTGTTTTGTTGTAGGTTTGTTTTGTTTGTTCGTTTTTTTTCTTCAGTTGGAGTTGGGTACAGTTTGCAGTACTGCAGAAAGCTGAAAAATTAGAATTTCAATAGTTATCATTTTTTTTTATTTTTATAACTAGTTAACCCTATAAGCCTAAAATTGACCAGTTTAAATAATAAAGGTAGGTCTCTGATATAAGCACTGACAGAATCTTAGCTATAGTGGATTTAAAATTACAGCATCATCCTGATTACTACCTTTCATTGTCATATGTAATTTGCTTCGGCAATCAATGAAAAACAAAATTGGTGGAGGAACTTTAAGAACAAAAACAGAAATACCAGCTGTAAAGTACACCTCTGCAAAAGAGAGATTTTTACAGTTACCAATTCATACATTATTTAACTACTTATTGTATTAAGTAATAGTAAAATGAAAATTTATTCTGGTATACACTGTGCTCCCATACAGAAAACTTTGTATTTTCTGTTTAGAAAAGCAGCTTTTTTTATTGCTAGAAATCAAATTAGCTCAAGTAAATTTCAGATGTTTGTGATTATGAGATGTTTCTCATATGCTGAAATCTGTCTTTTTAAAATCTGAGGATAACTGTGTTTTTGTCAGAAATCTTCCAAATAAAAGCCCAACTACTTAAGACAGCAGAACTAATGAACAATGTTATGCAAGATAAAGAATGAAGTGGCATATCATGGCTATGACTTTTGAAATATCATGGGCTGTGGCTTGGCAATCAGATCAGCCAATTTCCTCAGGGCTCTAGGATATATCTCATCACGTTCTATAGACTTGTGTAAGTTCAAGTTCCTTAGGTGGTCTCAAACCTGATCTTCTGTTACAGTGGGAGAGACTTTGCTCCTCCACTCTCTGCCTTGCAGTCCATCCACTTGAGAGCTGTTAGGACAGAGATAACCAGTGGATTGAAATGAGAAAGTATTTGAGTACCTCAGCCTTCTCTTTATATGTTTTTATCAATTTACCATTCTAATTAAATTTAATAATTAACAGTAATTAACAATTAATAACCAAATATTCTTAATATCAAGTTGTCTTATTTTTCTATATACACTTTAGAGCTTGAGTATTTGAAAACATTATTAATAGCACAGAAATTGTTTGTAGATTCAGAAACAACAACAACAAAAAAATTGCAACCCATACAGAAATGGTAACAATTAAATAAAAAGTGAAGTACTAGTTTGGAGTTATTTTCTTCTTAAATCCTTTATCACACTAATATGTGAAGCAGGACTCTCACCAACACTGAATGAAACATTTTACAGTCAAGGACAGAATTTGTCCCTAATGATATTATGTGATATTTGCATAAATTATTCTGTGGATAGTGAAGCAGAGAGCTCTGTTTTATGCAGATTTCATTTATAAGCAGTAACTTATTTCTATACTATTATTCTTTTTTTTTTTATTATTTATATTTGTTGTCAATCTCACCCATAGCATTTCACTTGCATTCATATAGTGAACAATATTAATAATGCAACATGTAGTTCAGTTTCACTTCGTGCAGTTATTGTTTTCAATTTAGGTTAGTAAATATGTGCTGTTCACTTAAACACCATCCAAGCGAGGTCTATAAAGAAAATTGTTGGGAAACCAACTGGAAAATATGCTATTCACTGGAGTCTTAAATGTTTGTTGTTGTTGTTGTTTATTTTTCTAAATGAGAGGCATTAAAACACAAGTTTATGTAGAACATCACTCATTCCAATTATTTTTCATGCTTTTTGGCAGGCTTCACAAAGCTAAAAACCAAAAAAAAAACAAACTTAAAAGTTTATTGGGTACAACTTCTTAGTGAAAAGGTCTCATTATCTCGAATGAAATCAAATGAAAATGAAATAAAATTTGAGGAGCAGCAAGCAGCATATTGGTTATAACAATTTCAAAAATAGGTTTGGGAAATGTGAAGACACTTACAAACTACTATTATTCATTGTACAGAATTATCAGAGAAACCAGTATAGAATTCAAATGGGGATATATCTGATTTTTTGCAATATATTTAAAACCTGTCTTAAGCAATTTTTTTAACTTATGTAGTAAGTTCCAAAAGAACTACTTCCAAAGGATTGTAGATAAACTTCTCTGCCATCTCCATGCCAAAATGAACAGAATTTTAAAAATTAAATATAACTCTATCAGTGTTTTTTTATTATTAATAAGATGCATAAGATGGATTGGAAGTGACAGAGAAACTTGTCACATGTAGGTAAAGGAGGAATATTAAATAAGTATGTTTAGGGAAATGACTTTACATATGTTATCGCTCAAGAGTGAGTGTCATGATATAATATTTGAAATTTCTGCTTTATTCTCATAAACAGGAGGAGGCTAGTTAATTGTTGATTTAAAGTTAGGGCTGTAGTGCATCACTACCATGAACGCAATGTTAAAGCATGAGATCTGGAACATTAGGTGTGTTCACAGCTCTTTTCCTCTTTCCCATTGTGATGGTTTTATCACGTTCTATATTTCATTTGACTGGAAGAATATAAAAGCAAAACAGGCCCATCTTTAAATTACAAAGATAGTTTATTAATACACACAAAAAAGAGGGAAAAAAAAACAACAACAACAAATGAAACTTCTAAAACATCTTTCTTTCTCTTTCTAAGTTTTTTACCTTTCTTCACTCAACATAAAAAAGACATGACCTGCAACTTCAGCCAGTTTTACCATTTTAAAAATAACCTTTTATCAGTTCTTTTAGGAAAGGAGTCTCTCTGGGTTCTATATAGACATCCCATGCTCTACATCTGCGAGGATTTGAAAGGAACTCCTGCAAACTGTGAAATCCTACCCATTAGCAGCTCTCTCAACACTGCACATGGGCCATATTTGCTTATTGGGGTACTGTTTAAGGATGCCTCCTCCAGTATGACACAAAGATTCTCTTCTTCTGTTTCCAAAATCATCTCAAGACCCAAAACCAAATCTCCTCTTTCTTTAGGAGCAAGAAGCTTCATATCACTTTTAACTAGAACCTTACATCCCCCCAAAAGCATTTATATGTTACAGGAAAAACTAGTTCAGTCTCTATAGTTTACCAGAAATGTCCAGCCAAAATTAGGCCACTCCTTTGTCCTTTGCCTTAAAGTCCTTTTCACTCTCCCTTCACCGACTGTAGCTTCATGCTGTGTCTTTCTATGGTTCATTCGCTATAGTTGTTCTTCTTCCGGAGAAAGATGATGTTTAGAAAAGTCCATCTGCCAGCAACAAAGGGTTAAACTTTTCGGGCTGCCGGGCTGCCCACGTGGCTCTGCGGCGGGAAACTGAGTCGTTTAGAAGCCATGCGCTGGTTTCTTCGGCTTGAAAAGAAGAGCAAGGGCGAAGGGGCACTCCGTCCGAGCTCTCTCTCTTCTCCATGCTGCTTGCTTCTCTGCGAGACAGCGGCTCCTAAAGCTCCGGCTTGGCCTGCCCCGGCTCCGGCGGCATCGGGGCCCGGCCAGGCCCGGCTCCGGCGGCTTTGGGGCCCGGCCCGGCCCGGCTCCGGCGGCTTCGGGGCCCGGCCCGGCCTGCTGCAGCCGCCCGGGTTGGGGGGGGGGGGTGTGTGCAGCGAGGCCGGCCCAGCCCCGGCGGCTCCCCGTCCTCAGCCTGCCACTCTGAAGACAAAGAGACCGCTCCTCCCCCCACCCAGCCTTTTTAAGCATTCCGCCAAAAGTCGCAGCTTGTCTTCTACTGGATAAATTGCTTGTCAATCAAAAAAGCTGACCCTGAGTGGAACAAAATCAGGCTTTTCCTAGCCTATGACACCCATTTAGGCTAAGGATGGCCTCATTCTTACGAATCCATTTCCTGCTGACATTAAGAGACTCTTGACATGCAGGTCTACACTACACACATCAAACATCCTCTTAACACATCTTTAAATGTAGCCATCCAAATACTTTCTGTTTATCCTTTAATTTATACCATAACTGTCAATAAAACATATATTTCTCCTAGTCCTTTAGGAGCCATTCAACCTGGCTGAAGATCTTGGAAGCCTTTGAAAATGACTCTCAGTGAGTGACTGGTGTTCATATTCTCCAGATTAAAGAAAGAGAAATAAGCAGAATTGTTCACTTTACAATAATAAGTATTTATCTACTTTAAATCTTATTCACAAGAATCTATTTCAAAATAAATATATGTATGATGTGTTACTGTATCAGTTTGACATCCTACCACAAAAGCATTTATTGAACAGAAATGCTCACTGTTTTTGCCCATTAGGATTTTAAACATAGTGATTTCTTTTTCTTATGTTTTGAAATACCTGCTGAAGACCGCTGCAGTTCTAGAAGTACATCTCAAAAGAGAAATTTAAAGAATGCATTTATTTCAGACAGCTGAAATAGTATCTTGTACTGTGTGTCTGATAGCTATAAATACAAACTCTATTGCTATAAATAGAGTAATAATATATATTCCTTTAAGAACTAAACCATTAAATTATTAAATCTAAAAGAATAAATAAATATTATGAAGTAAAATATAGTATGTCGTTATATTTATATATTTTATCAATGAATAATATATATTATATATATTATATATTATATATTATATATTATATATATATTATAATTTAGAAAAAAGTATGAGGAATTTAATATTGAAGTACTTATTTTAAAATGTTTATTTACATAATGATTATACTGTATATCATAATATACTATTATATTTTTCACTATATGTAATTGTAGCATTATTGTGTTGTAATTCTGATATAATTATATAAGATAATATAATATTATAATATTAATCTATGCAATATAGTAATGTAATATTAAAAAATGATTTATTAAATGTTGACAGTCAAAGATGTTTCCTATTCCTCCCACACATCACTAAAATCCACTGAGTCTTATACATATACTGCTGTAAAGTTTTTAGTTGTTCTGCATGCATTAAGACTGGATTTTTTGTTACTGTAATTTTAATCTCTGGTACAATCCTTTGTCAATTATGATAAGCCTGAAGCCCTTATTGTTAAACTTTGAATTATGCTTGTTTCATATTTTCTTATTCATGTTAACATTTCAGTAATTGCCATAAAATAGCAGTGAACTGCTAATCCCCAGAGAAAAGGGAAGCCTAGGGCATTAGCAAAGAATATTATGGGTTGTAAAACATGGTTTCGACAATCTGTATGTGTCTCCGCATGAGCAAACATCTATTAACTGCAGCCACAGAGGGACACATGCCCTGAGACAAAGGGACATGACACCTCCTAGGAACATATCAAGCTCACAGACACACAAGAAAATAGACTTGGAAAATGTGTTAAATCATGCTAGAAAAGCAAAAATAACCTTTGTGTGTGGGAGAAGAAAAGCAAAGTAATAGAAAATTCCTTACAGTTATGTACAGTTCATGTTGTTGCCCCATGGCATTACAACTTTAAGACATCTGGGTTAAGAGGAGATTTTTTTCCTCCAGGGATGGTTTGCCTCATATGTTCATAAAGGGCAGAAAAGCATTTTTTTAAAAAACAGTGAAAAGGAAAAACACTTGGAAGATTGGCAGGTGTGGGCAAAAGCTGCTACCTTTGCTACCCTCCCACAAACATATAAATTTCAGAGAAACAGAAGTCCTACATGATGGTATGGTTTGTTGTTAGATGAGAGAGATGGAAACTGCACCTTTGCTTTTTTGGGAATATTATGCATGGAACACATCAAAGCACTCCAGAACTGTCAATAACAACAGATTTTTGAGTCCATGTTTTAGTAAAAGAGCAGCTACAACTTTAGGAGTCCTACTTCCACAGAAAATAAAATACAGCTACATGAGAAAATGTTGATTTCATATAATAAAAAATAAAATTAAAAATCCATGAGTGCTCAAGCTGGGTTCTTTTAGCAGCTGAAATTCTTGCCAGATGACATTTTCTAAAGAATCATCTATCCTCTAGAGACAGGATAAATCTGGTATAACCATATAACCAGTATGAGTAGATTTACAAGTTTTGCCCTGATATCTTAACAGATATTCTGGACATGCAGAATCGAGTTCACTGGTTCAGTTGAATAATCATGTCATGGACACATATGGCATAAATATTGTGGGATCATGGTCTGAACAGCATTCTTGAGTTTATTCATGGAGTTGACAGAATGTAATCTTCTTTGTCGCTGCTTCTGCTCCATACTGGACATAAAGCTGCAAGGGACTAGGAAATGCTCTTCTGTCTCCATCTTCCTTTTTAAAGTGACAGAAGGATTTTCTTGGAAGTCCCTCCCCACATGTATTTTATAAGATTAGAGAAGTTTCAAGGAAGCCTATGGCAAGAGAAGTTTCTTACTTTATCTGTTTGATGTCTTCATCACTAAAAGTACAAGTTGATCTTTTATTTTTTCTTGCAAAATGAGAAAATTTGGCAATTCTTCGCCACTACTCTATTCTTTTATTCATCTGGGGTTCTAGCCTCTCCTGGCTTTTCTGGTCTTCGTCTACCTGGAAGCTAAATATTAAACTAACACAAACAGGAATATGTTGAAGTCATTGGTGACAAGGCTTCTTTTATACCACCACTGTTCTATTGACTGGAATAAAGATACTTAAAATTGCCACTTGTCTTTCAGTAAAATGAGAATTAGAATTATTATCCACAGAGTAGAACAAAAGTTACTTATTAAGAAAATGAGTAAGTATAAGTAATGCAGAAAAAATCATAGCTAGAATGGCATTGTAAAAGTCACTCACATGACATTGTCTAAAATACAGCAGATGTTTCTGGTAGTTCACTCTAAGATATATGAGCTTATACTAGAATAAATTGATGCAAGGATTGCTAGAAAAATGAGATGAGAGGCTAATAGATCTTTGACTGTTTATGAGATATAACTGCAATCTATACATCTACAAATGATGGAAGATAGCTATCCAAACTAAGAGCAATCTTGACACATGAGTAAATTGATATAAACTGTGTATGAATACATTCAGTCTGGAAAGGACATTTTCCATCTATCATGCAATGATACTCTATAGTAACTTCACTCTCAGTGAACTATGAGCAAAAAATGTTGCTATATTCAAGAAAATGTTTGATATATCATGGAAATAATTACACACTGATTGTCTTCAAGGGCATGCAACTGACTCAGTGGTTCAAAAGTGTGATTACTACTATAAATCTATATACCAGTTTTAAGATTTAACCAAGATTCCTGAAACACAGAGGAAGCATTTTCCTGAAAATGATTAAAAAAAAAAAAAAAAAAAAAAAAAAAAAAAAAAAAGAAGAAAAAAGAAGACATATCATTTTCATTGAGAACAAAATTGCATATCTGTACAAAAACACACAAAGTGATCAGGAAAATAGTCTGTCTCAAGCACCTGGCTGAAAACTGAATTATGGCAATTTTCTCTGTATCATGGGAATATCTGTGAACTAAAAATTTTCTCCAGCTAGGGAGACCGGAAGTTGCATTTGTACATGTACACGTGTATTATACAAGATGCTGTATTTGAGGAATTGGAGTTTGGGTTAGGGTTCAGAAAGCTGCAGAGCTTACAGATCCTGGGACACTGGCACTCAAAAGGGCATTGCAAGGGCAGCACAGCAAGGTGCCAACATTGCCAACTCCTCAGTTTTTGTTCTGGTTCCCCCTATGATGATGAAAACCTTTTCCATAGCAGCAAGCTGCTGTTGGGGTTAGGGTCAGGGTTAAGCTTGAGAGAGTAAAAGAGTCTATAGATCCCAGCATACTGGGGCTGGAAAAGGCATGTCAACACAATCCTGGCAGGGCACCAACATTGCTGCTCATACATCTTTTCAAACTGCACCACCCATGGTGATGAGCACCTCAGCCCCATTGACAAGATAACATTAGGCATAGAGCTAGGCTTGAGAAAGGAACAAGGCCTAGAGCTCCAAGGACATTGGGGCTGGAAATCTCATGCCAAAAGGATCATGGCAGGGCCACCACTTTTCTGCCACAACACGTTTTAGATTAGGTTTATGTACGGGGATTGGCACCTCAGCCATTACGCCAAGATTATTTAGTGTGAAAAGCCCAAAAATTCTTAAATGCAGTGAAACCTATGGAATAGAAGGGAAGGGAAAGGAAATGCATCAAAAATGAGCTGAAACTTCGTGAAATGATTCTCATTGAAATCTTGAGATTTCCTTTCCTTTCATGAAATAAGAAATCGAGGAGAGAAGTAAAAAGAAGGCAGGAAGTAAAATGACATGAAATAAAAAAAAAACCCAAAAATTCTGAAATTAAGTGAAACCAATATAATGGAATGGAAAGGAAGTGCATCAAAATGAGCTGAAACTTCATCAAATAATTTCCATTGAAATCTCAAGATTTCATTTCTTTTCAAATCCTTCAAATGAAGGATTTTTATCATGTCAGGGTACCAAGATTGCTCACTCTACACTTTTTGTATCCAGTCCAGCCACAGTGCTGGGGGTCTCAGCAGCAGTGTCAAGCTGCCCTTAGGGTTTGGGTTAGGGTTCAGAAAGCAGGAGAGCTTATGGCTCCAGGGACACTGGCACTGGAAAAGGCAGTGGAAGGGCATCACAGCAGGGTGCCATCATTGCCGACTCCACACCTTCTTCAGGTAGGCCATGCCTCTGGTGGACAGATAGAGACAACATTCCCATGTGTCAAGGTAAGAATCTGGGTTTTGTTTGTTACACTAAATAAAGTGGCACCATTGTTTGAAAACGAGTCTGAACCACTCCATGGATGACAATTCTGTGTTGTGTGCTTTGTTTGTCTGCCATCTGTTGAAAGCTGCGTGAAAGTGAGGTTCCAAACCTCAAGGAAGGTAAAGGTTACTCATTATCTGTATTTCCTTTTAGTTTTTTATCTTATTATTAAAACAATTTTAGTATGTTTTTGTGACTTTTTTTATTGAGATCTGGGATAAAACCTGCACACTCTCCAGTGAAAACCAGACAGTCTTTATGTACTTCTCCTACATTCATATAAACTATTTTTCCTGGATATATTTATATTATTTTTTCCTTGCATGTTATATTAAATCAGACACTAAATCTCTTTTTCTCTAATAAATAAGTTCCTGACACTCCACTTCATACGTGTTATCCATTATTGTAATTGTAAACCACAGTAAATGAAGAATGAACTGCAGATCAAAAAATTGTTGTGAAGAAAATAATGCAAAGTTCCATGCCAGATAGGTAGACAAAATTCATAGTTGTTTTGTTTCTTTATTTCTTTTGTTTGGATGCTTTTCCTTCTCTTTTTAGCTCATTGTTTATTCTAGGCATGTACTTCCTTTATATCTTTACATTTTTCCTTTTTTCTAGTTAATCTTCCTCAATTCTCATTTATCATTTCAGAAATTTTTCTTTTTACTCCTAATCTTTTCAAATAAATAAACCCAGCATCAATTATATGTGCACCAACAGATGAGCATGAATGAATATTTTTGATATCTCTGTTTTACCATAAGGAGTTTAATATTCCATATGCAGTTTTCTCTTTTCATATTTCTAGGAAGGCAAGAAAACCAGTAAACTCAGATGTTTCAATATTAAACCAGACATGGTAAAAAAAAAGATATTAGATCAGTAATTTTATAACTTATGTCTTTATATACGTTAAAAAAAATCCTGCGAACCAGGAACTCTAGGAACATCTGTTGCTCCACCTCACAAACTTTTTGAGGAATTTATTGTAGTAGTCAAGTTTTATCATCACTCCTTACAGAGTAGATTTATAGAGGCTTCAATATGGGGCTTGATTTACGAGCTCAGAGAGTACAGAATAAGCACGCATTTGTAAAGCTGAGTATTATTATCTAAAAATTATTATCCTAATAATGATAATTCATAAATTATCCAGCAGCTTACATATTTACAGCAAAGCCCATTGCAGTCCTAATTGTTGCTTGTTAGAATATTAACATGACTGTGACTGGATCATGCATTGTTTTTTGTCATTTCACTACCAAAATTTTTGTGGGATCTAATCCAGAAGAAAACTTGAACAGCACCTGCATTCACCAAAGAAGTTCTGTTTGAAAATTCTTCTCTCTTACTCTTATTCCCTTTATGAAAAATCAAAATATTTGCTTGAGATAGAGATTATATTATTCATAGTTCTTGTTTCTTAACTAGATCTGCTGCATGTGTCCTTCATTTTTGATGTTGTTGACTCTTGGTTCTGGACTAAGTAATTAGTTTGCTCATATTTTTAGTGAATAAACTTCAGCTATCCTCATCTTTACCATACTATAACCCATTCCTTTGATTGTTCTATCCAAATAATAAAACATTTCTTTTTCCCCTTTATTAATTTCAGAGAACTCTACAGAAATTATAAATGTAGATTATATACTGTTCTTGATCTGGATTTTTGGTTTTGTATTACATTGCATTACAATAGCTTTTTCTGCAACATTCACAAGTAAGGTTTCTATAATATATATATTTATATAGTGGGGAAAACAGTTAATCCTGATGCTTAATAAAACTACTTGTTTTCTATCTTTTTTATCTTATTATTATTATTTTCTAAACAGAGGAATTATACTTTCCCCTAATGTTCCTTTTTACCTTCCTTAAAAAGTCCACTGGACACCTTATGTAGATGATAAACTAGTGAGTTAAATTATGTGTACTTTTTAAATTAACTTTTTTGTGTTTCTGAACATAAATAAAAACATAAAACATGAGGAAACATTTCTAACTCAACTGGGAGAAAGGGAGGGAGTCTGTTTATAAAAGCCATTCAGTCTTACAGATGCACAGCAGACACAAGGGGGGGTTTAGTTGCTTTCACCTCTACCTGTTTCTCAATCTTAGCCCATACCTGTCGCACTTCTGGATGATTTTCTCTGCTTTTTTTTTACTGTACTTTAATTTTTAACAACGAGAATCAGATATTTCAGGCAGTTTCTCCTAGCCTGAAATGCCAGATTTCCTGCCTAACATGCCAGACTATGTCACAGTATATGAGAAAGATCTCCAAGTAAAATTCATGGTGTTCATCAGTCTGCCTCTTTGAAGTCTCCTTTTATTACATTTGGTGCCTTGCCCATTTAGAAAACCAAGACAGAAAATTTTCTTCATATTGTTTTATATGACCTTGAAAATGCCTTATACTCAGCTCCACTCTTTCTGTTGACCTGCATTTGGCAACCATAACAGAACCTCACTATTACATACCTTGGTCTGCTGCCAGAACTGAAGGGAAGAAGGTACTATGCCTGTCAATTATGATTTCCTCTGCATTTTGTTGATGAAACAACTCTCCAAACACTTTCTGAATCCATCCACTGAGATTATTTTTTTTGAATTTTCTTTATTCTTTTAATTTATCCTCCCCTTTGTGTAAGTTTTCAATGCTGGCAGCTGGACTGGCTTTTTCTACAATGCTATTCTGTTTTATAGAGTAGTCCAGATTCAGACATCTTTTAATTTTTCCCCATTGGCAAAGATGTGTGAATAATGTGTTTCTTCTGCATTTTTTTTTGTCAATACATTAGAGATAAAACCATCCCCTCTACCCCACCAACTTGCTCATCTTTTAACTTGACAGTTATCCTTGACATGTTATTTTTTTAAGAAATTTAAGTTTTTTCCTTTTTTTTTTCATTGTTGTAAGACTCAGGAAACAAGTTATTTTCCCCATTCACAGTAATTTCCATTCTGTAACAAGTGTTAGTTTGTCGATCTATAAAAGATAAATGCTTTCTGACTTAGAATATATAAATGAACCACAGAAATATCATACACCTCCGAGCATCTCTGAGTAGTTACGTAAACAGCCAACACATTTCCAAATCCGGAAGAAGGTCAAGATAAAAAAGAAACCCTTAAAATTACAACAGAGAAGATAGAATTTAGTAGAACTTAGCTGTAGGGATTGGTACATTGGTTGATCTAAAATCACTCTTTTAGTTTGAAAAACGAATATGATAAGAAAAATAGTGTTTATTTCTTCAGAACTTCAAGCACCCTGGTGAGAGAGCTGGGCTTGTTTAACCTGGAGAAAAGGAGACTCAGGGGAGACCTTATCACTCTCTACAACTATCTGGAAGGAGGTTGTAGCCAGGTGGGAGTCAGTCCTTTCTCCCAGGCAAGTAGTTACAGAACAAGAGGGCACAGTCCTAAACTGCACCTAGGGAGGTTCAGGTTAAACATCAAGGAGAATTTCTTCATGGAAAGGATGTTAAGATTGGAATGGGCTGCCCAGGGAGGTGGTGACATCCTGTCCTCATGACTAGATGTAGCATTCAGTGTCATGGTGTAGTTTACAAGGTGGTGTTTAGTCATAGATTTGGCTTGATGATTTTGGAGGCCTTTTCCAGCCTAAGCAGTTCTGTGGTTCTGAGATTCTGTGGGGTTTTTTTCTAACAGTATTTCCATTCTGATGGACTGATGAAATATCTTGTTTTCACGAATTCCGTCTCTTATGGGTGGTTTGATTTTATCAGCCACTTGTCAAATTTACTTTTCTACTGTGGTACTAAACACTAGCTTTATATGACATCCCTTTTCTGTGTGGCACATTTGTTATGATGCCTGAATGGTTATAGGTTACAAATTATAGCTTGCAATGCTAATATTTAAAAAAAAGAACGATCATGAAAGTTCTAGAGATGCAGGTCTTGACAGCAGAACTTAAGGAGCTAAAACCTTTTTGTCTTAATTTACTTAAACAAGGAAAAATATTTTCATTGAGCAGAAAGGCTAAAACATTGTTTTCTGAGGAACTACTGGTTTTTCAAATATGAAGTCAATGACTGATCATTACTCTGAATCTACTAAATTACCCTACATAATTTGTGGAAAACTGTATGAAAGCCATGCAAATATGTTCACTTGCTTTGGGCTGGACAGAAATAATAAAAGAAATTTTTTTTTTCTGGGGTGAAAGGCGCTGCTTTAGTAAGTGAGATATGAAGTAAAGCTGTCCAGGTCAAAATTGTCCACTGGAAAAACAAAAAATTATTATGGACAAAATCCCCAAAGACCTTGGTATATGTGTGCAGGAAATAAATAAACTAAAAAAAATACAAATAAATTCTTAATGTATTTAAGTTCTTATAACATGTTTGGGAAGAGAGACAAAACCATCATTGTAAAACAGTTAAAACCAGCTAATTTGCTTTTCTGGGGAGATGTGACCAGTAAGCTTGCTGTCAGCATATGGCTACCATCTGAGTTGGAAAGCAAAATAACTAGAAAAGCAACAGCCCTTTGGTGGGAATAAATGTACAGACTACCAAGATCTTGAAGAGGGCTGATTCTGAGGTTGAGCTGCTGCGGATGATGGCTGGGCTACCAGCCAAATCACACATGCTGGTGTGTTGGAGTGAATGTGTTCTTTCCTCAGACTTGTGGTGCTTGCCTGTCACAGCTGGACCACAGTGTTTTGCGTGAGTTTGTATTCCATGCAGAATGTGGATGTGCTGTAGGATACAGATCACGGAATAGGAATCATAATTTACTAACTATACTCATATTCCATAATAAAAAATATTTAAATAATAGAATCATAAATTGGGCTGGAAAAGACCTCTAAGGCCCTTGAGTCCAACTGTTAGCCTGACACTGCCGAGTCTACTACTTAGTGCCATAGCTACAGTCTTTTAAAAGACACCAGGAAAGATGGCTTAACCATTTCCCTAGGCAGCCAGACTCTTGACAACCATTTTAGGGATTTTTTTTTTCATATATCCAAAATAAAATCTAATGTATTTGGCTGTTGGGGTTCTGTCCTCATGATTACCTTAAATTACCTTGATTTTCTCCTCAAACTCCCTTAAATTTCTCCACGATACATCTGATTCATGACTTTCTAGTTAAGAAAAAAAGGAACATGTGAGCAGAACAGTTTGTAGTGATGTTGCACTGCAATACAGCATTGCCATTGCTAATGCTGGATGTCTGTAAGGCCTCAGGGCTGAGGCTTATCAGGCCTGCTTTGTCTGAACTTTTGTTGACCTGTCTGCAAATTTGTTTTGCTTGGTTTAGCAGTGAAAGAATTTTCCTTATTTGATCAGGTGACTACAGATGATTTGCTCTGCATTTAGAACAGAACAATCATAGTTGCAGTAAGTATCTATTCTAAAAAATAGCTCTAATAAAATGCCATAAAATGGAGAAATACGTATGTGGTAGGACAGCAGTGACTTGGAGAAATGAGTACACAGGACATGGTGCAGAGGAGTTCAGGCACAGCAGTGCTAAGAGATAGGGAACGGACAGGGCACTAGAGACAATGCAATGATGAATGAACAATTGAACAATTCACCATGGTTAGTTAAAAAAAAATTCTGGCATGGACAATATTGGTTTTGGGTGTAATAGGGAAAAAAAAAAAACCAAAAAAACCCCACATCTAGAGCATGTAGATACATAGTGAATTTGGATGCAACATGGAGCTTCAGACCAATGAAGAAAGAAGAAGGTTGTTAAAGTGTGTTATTAAATGCATCAATGTTACCCCAACTGGTCACTTAGAGAGAGGCAGGGAGACCCATCAACATGAACATCATAGTCCCTCCTGTAAAGAACTCCAGAAGTCCAAAAGTCACAGCCAACCACCTCACCAGCAACAGACCAATACAGAGCAGAATGAAAACAACTCAGAGCCCAGAGGAGCATTGGAAGGGTGGCCATAATACTTGGAATAGGGGCTGAATATGAAAAGTCTGTGTACAGTGATTTTGTCTGCATTCCTTTTTCTGGGAACGACTAGATCTAGACTAATGAAGATTAGATTCACTATTTCATTTGTATCACAACTGAAAACTTGACTTTACATACATATAAGAGGGGTTTTTTTTGGCTTTCAGCAAGATTAAGCATATTCTAATAACTTCACATTGCTTGATAACTATTGTGCTATCAAGTAATTTTAGCAGTAAATGTGCATAATTTTATTTTTATTGTTATCAATTTTAAAGAATTAGATGTTATTTTATGTGGCCTGGGAGAAAGAAAAAATAATATAAGCCTGTAAAAATGGTTTAATTAATAACCATCTTCAATAAAAGTTCAGCAAGAAATTTCATTCTAAGATTTATAGACACTACTTGAAATGAGATAGTAAAAGGAAGGAAGGAAGGAAGGAAGGAAGGAAGGAAGGAAGGAAGGAAGGAAGGAAGGAAGGAAGGAAGGAAGGAAGGACAAACAGAACAAAACCAACCAAAACCCAGCAAAACAAAGTAAACAAAAAAACCCAAACCAACCCCCATAACCCTATATAAATGTTGAGTATCAACCTCTATATTAATGATGATAATTGAGGATTGTATCAAAAACATATAAAACAATAAATACAATTGAAATAGTAATGTCTCTGATTTTCTTGTCTCCACACAGATGCAATCAATCTTCACGACCAGGATGAATAGGAGGCTTAAGTTCCATAATGGAGATTTTGATTGGATTTTAGGATAGTTGGAACAAGTTGCCCAAAGAATATTATGAGTGTCCAAGACTGAAGGCTTTTGAGGGCAGCCTGAAAATACATTTGACAGCCGTGAGCTAGGTAAGTCTGATCATGCTATGAAGTGGATGCTCTATAGTTCTTTTCTAGCTGGACTGCACAACACTGTGCCATTTACTTTTGATCTGTTGAATGCTGGCCTGGGAATGTCAGTTTCGTGGGAAGCTCCAGCTCAGTCTATGAGAAATGCTATGTTTCTTTGTTGGCTTGCTATTTAATTTCAGCCTCTTTTTTTTTGGAATAAACCCAGATTTTAGAAAGCATTCCACAAAGTTCAAAACCTATTATTGAGTCAGATTTAGTGCTGAGATTATGTTTGACACCTTCCAGGGTAATGCCATTCATTCAGCAGTCTCATTACTTTTAAGTTTCAGAAACACTTCAGAGATCTTCTGAAAACCACAGTTGCCTTAGCACTATTTTCTCAGCAGCTACACAGAAAATAGAGCTCTTGTTAGTATTTAAGAACTCCAGAGATTGTGTGACAGGAAATCAAGAAGTTTATGATTAACAAAAGGTCATCTTATACACAGAAAAGGACAAAAAACCCAAATCAACAGAAAAAGGAAAAGCAGCAAAAAAATACGGGACAATGTCTCTCCAAGTATTTTTGTCCTGTTCTTTTTTCTGTGAGTTAATGATGACCTGACTACTAGAATCCCATGCTACAATCTTAGTTCTGGTAGTGATGCTTGTGTTTGAATACTCTGCCAAGAAAAGTAGCATATTTAATTATTTTTAAGGGATGTAATTCTTGATTTTAATCAGAAAGAAAAATCAATTTTTCTTTTTTTTTTTTTTTTCAAAATTCAGCTTTAAAGGCATTATAAAATGTATAAAAATAAACATCAGTTAGTTACACCAAAGGCTTTATTTTCTTCTCTTAGACAAAATAAAACAAAAGAAGGTGATATGGATTTTATATACAGTTCTCAGTCTTCACAAAAGAGATGAAAAAGAGTTCTGAGAATAAATCTTGATGTTTATTTGCAGATATGTTACTGATACATCTCTCTTTTCACAGACGTAAAATTTGTAAACTGCTTACATTCGGTTTCTGTATATACAGATACGTGTAGACACAGAGATGAGTCGTGCTTTTCTAAGAAAACAGTAATCTAGCATCTTTCAGAGGCTGGTGATAAATGCTGATATGCCTAATGGCAGCAAAGTGCACCCTGAATCAGGATAGCAATTGTGTACTTGGATTTTAAAATCATCTTGTTAGTCTTATATACCTGTTTTTGTCTTGAGGGCACTAATGCAAACATGTAAATAAATATAATTTATGGTTAAATACAACCTTCCATTCTAGCACAGACTGTTATTTCTTAATTTATGATGTATATCTCTATTAAATATACTAAATATAGTATAAAGCATGTACAGAGAATATTAGGCACAGAATATCATTAAAAGCCCATATCAAAGAATCCAGTGGCAAAAATCTTTCCTCTGCTCTTTAGTTTTTGCCCCTGAAGGTGCCGTAATGACAGATACAGTTCTGATCCTGCATATAATGATTTGAAAGGAGTAGAGGGAAAAATATTTTCCATCTTTATGGGATTTCCACTTTTATCCTTCTTCAGTCATAACAAGCAGGGTGTTCAGAAGACAACAAGGAAAACTGCTTCTCTAAAAGCAGTTACTGTCTTAGAGGGTGTGATGACAGGAAGAGTTATCCAATCTACAAGTGTGCATTACATACCTTTTTTTTATACTGTTATATATAAAGATATGCATATGTGTTTATGTATAACAATATTAAAAATGCATGCAATGCACACTTGTGGGTTGGATATACATATTTTTATACTGTGAGACATAAAAATTTATCCTCTAAGAGGGACCACTCTAAAATAGGTGGACAAATCAAACTGGCCCCATGAGTGGGCCCAGAGGGAGCCCAGGATAATTACAGACATCAGTTTCACTTTAAAGATTATCCATATCACAGAGTTTGGAGTCACTCAGGTGTGCATGGTGAGGGTCTGAGGTCTCATAAAAGGTTAGGGTGGAGAAATTGACCTGTTTAAGAAAATAAAAATATGTACAGAACAGAAAGGTCTCAGAAAAAGAGGTTCCATTTTGGATAATAATTAAGTCCTTTTTGATCAAAAATATATAATAAAGTGTAAGCCACAAGAGCATCACCATTTCAAGCAGCCAATTCATGCTGGTTGTCTTTATATTTCACCTGGGACAGCCAAATGATAGTGATGCTTTCTGTTCTTTCAGACCAATTTTTTTTTAATTGTTTTCCTGTTCTTGGAGCTAGAACAGCCAAGAGTAGGTAGTGATCCTTACTTTCTCAGGATGTTTTACCCCTTATTACAAATCAATTTTTAAAAATTACTTTAAAATTTTTCTTTATCATTCACAGTTCCTTGCTTTTGCAGTCAGGTTGTGTCAGTTTCTAGTCACTTAACTGTACTTCAAAGTTGCATGTGTGTGTTTTTTTTTTTTTCTTTTTTTTTCTTTTTTTTTTTCTCGAAGCTTGCTTCTAGTTCCCACACTCACTGTTCCCAGGCTGACAGGCAATTTCTCCATCATTATTCCAGAAGGCATTTGCTCCTGCTCAGTAATCTTAGCCTTCTAAAAAGGTTGTCTTTCTGGCTGCTCATATCATAGGGAGAGGGGGAAATAAGGTTTAATTCCAAGATACATATTATTTATCTTATTTGTAGTCTGGAATTATCTTACTCCTTTCTAGAAGTGTCTCAACCCAGACAGCATTTATGACTCATGACACTGGGAAAAGTGCATAAAAAACACTTGACAAAACGAACAATGAGGACCCTGGATTTTATGCATTATTGTTTCATTGTGTTTGAATGTCCTTACTGGAAGAGAAGGACTTACAATTTCAGCCTAACTGGAATTCATTATCCAGTAAGTTACCTTTATTAAAATGATAGTGTAATCAGAAGACAAAAAAAATAAATTTTGTTATCTCTGGTTTGCTCCTGAGGCCAGAAAAATAACCATAAGGAAAGAGCAGGGTTGGATTGTACACAGCATAATACAAGGCCTTATGTATATAACTGTAGAGCAAAAAAATGTGAATTGGAAAGAGAATGCAGTAGCATGGTTTTGCATTACTGGAAGTCATCCTGTATAGCTGCCAATAACTTCCCACCAAATAGGAAAAACATCATATAGTTAAGCACACCATTTGTATGCTTATAACATTTAGACTCTCAGTGATGTACCTACCCTCAATAAATGTTGATATTTCATTTTCTCCAAACTCTGAGTGAAAGGGCTTTTTAGAACCCTTTTCAGATTTGCTTAAAAATGTGTTTGTGTCTGAAATCTGCAATGTCTTTTCCTTAAATAGAAATGCCAGGATGTTAAATTATGCAAGTAAGGTTAAAAAGACTCTGTACTGCTACTCTTTGTCTTCCAAAAAAAAAAAGAAAGACTATAAAAAAGAATAGTTGGTGATAACAGTTTGCATTTGATCTTTCAGAGAAAAAATTACTTTTTTTTGAAAAATATGTTATCAGCATGTCTTAGGACTGGTAGTTGTACTAGTATTTCTTTAAAAGACAAAACTACATTGAGAACAAATCCAATTAGTCGTCACTGGTATGTGGTAGAAGTAAGGCCTTTTGCTCTCTGGAGAATGGTAGATATTACTACTTATGATATCTGCTGTTTTGGATTGGGTTGTTTTTTCATGTTTGGGGTTGGGGGGGGGGGTGTTTTTTTGTTTGTTTTTTTTTTCAGTTAATATTACCTGTGAAAAAATGTCTTAAATTGCATGACAGTTTGATAATTTGCAGATTATGTTGATTTGAGTGGGAGAGTTGATCTGCTGGAGGGTAGGAATGTTCTGAATGGAATACGGACAGGCTGGATTGATAAGCTAAGGCTAACTGTGAGGGATTCAACAGTGCCAAGTGCCAGGTTCTGCCCTTGGATCACAACAACCTCAGGAAATGCTACAGGATGGAGGATGAGTAATTGGAGAATGGCCCAGCAGAAAAGGATCTGGGGATTCAGCCTACTGAATATGAGCCAGCTGTGTGCCCAGGTGGCCAAGAAGGTCAGTGGTCTGTATCAGTAGTAACGTGGCCAGCAGGACCAGAGAAGTGATTGTTCCGCTGTACTCGGCATTGATGTGGCCATACCTCAAGTGCTGTGCTCTGCTTTGGGCCCCTCGGCATAGGAAAGAAAAGACACTGGGGTGCTGGAATGTGTCCAGAGAAGAGCAATGGAGCTGGTAAAAGATCTGGAGTGGAGCTAATACATGTCTGAGGGAGCTGGGATTATTTAGGTTGGAGAAAAGAAAGCTCAGGGGGGCTTTATTCCTCTCTATCACTACCTGAAATGAAATTGTAGCCAGGTGGTGGTTGGTCCCTTCTCCCTAGTAATAAGTGACAAGGCAAGAGGCAATGGCCTTAAGTTGTTCCAGGGGAAGTTTAAATGGGATGTTAGGAATAATTTCTTCTTGCATACAGGGGTTGTTTTTGGAAATGGGCTACCCAGGGAAGTGGTTGAGTCACCATCCCTGGAGATATTTAAAAAATGGGTAAATGTGGCACTTAAGGACATGGCGGTGTTCTGTTAATAGTTGGACTCAATGATCTTAAAGGTCTTTCCCAATCTGATTCTGTCAGGTAGTTCAAAAGGTGAATATACATCACAAATTCCCAAATTGTCTGACAAACACTTTTCAGATACTTGAACTACTAAAAAGAACCCGCAGTAGGCATAGGCTGCATGTTATTCTCTGTGTTTAATGGTCTCACCTCTCATGCATCACTCTTTGAAGACCCACTGCAAGTTTATTTGTATCACTGAATCTCTGAGGATTAAAGGATATATTTTTGGCATCAATATAACTTATATCAATGTTCTCTGAAGGTTAATTATTTGAGGAAATAGGAATGGTATCATAATTTATTCTGGGCCTGGTTCCGCCACTTTTCTGCCTTCAGAGCTGAAGCCAGAGAGAAGCTCAAGTAAATCAGTTAAGTCTCTCATAAATAAGGTAGTATTGATCTTGAATGAGAATGGAAAAATCAAGTTCCCTGCTGTCAAATTCCCTTATGACTATTCTGATACATTTTGCCCACTTGTTTAATATGACATTTGCTATTGAAGATTCTACAAATACATTCACACCACAGTCAGATGGGGTTGCTTATAAATGCTGCAAATGAGAAATGCTAAAGCTGTTTCTCTTCCTTCTTATAAAAAAGGGCAATTTCAACACTACAAAGGAAGATATTGTGAACTACGTTGTTTTCTGTTCCTTTGAAATGTTTGCATCATATTCTGAGTCTCTTTAAGAAAATCACACCAGAAAAAGAAAGGAGAAGGCAACAATTGCCTATTAATATAGCATAAATGAAAAGGACACAAACAGTTCTGAATGGAAGTAGAGAAGATGAACAGCAAAAACTTTCAAGAAGAAATTACTGTAAGCATCGTGGTTTGTTTCTGGTTCTTTTTTTTTTTTTTTTCTAAAGCAAAGTATTTAATATTTAATTCTCCTCTGGTTTCAACTGAAAGAATTAAGTTACTGTCCTAAAGGTATTATTAAATCCTGCAATTCGAAACTATTATCAGGAAGCACCGGACATAATGAGGGCCAATTTTGGCTCTCAACACATGTACTGAAGTCTGTCAGCTGGAAGCTTGGTTTAGAATTTTAGGCTGCGTGAACTACATTTATAATACTGATTTCATATTTTGTAAAAGAGAATGTTTATAGAACAGGAAATAATACATTATAAAAATATTTTCAGTGTGAATTCAAAGATGTTTACATAATTTTGAATAGCATTATATATATGCATAAATATCTATTTTCACATACATACCTAGACAATGACAAAATTCCTATTTCCATGCTTCAACAGTAGTTTCTGAAATTAACTGTTTATTTGTTGATAAAAATTTCCAGTAGACATCTTTATTATATCATTGTTACTACCCATATCTCTTAAACATCATCTGAATCTGCTGCTAACAGTTAGCATAATCTTAGTTTTCGCCAGTAAATCTTCCTCTACATCACTATGAGAAACTAACTGAACGCAAAAACTTCACCACCTCATGAAGCTCTAATTATTTCAGTTTCATTTAACTTTTAGTAAGGCAGATAGAGAACAAACTAATTGATTTCATTTCCAGTGTTTTCAGTTTGACATAACTCCAATTCATGCTTGTATTTGAAATAGCTTTTTCTTACTTGAGTTATTTTCATAGCAAAAGAACATTCATGCTCAGAAATAACAATCATGAGAGAAAGCCCTATTGTCTGTGATAAGTTCTACTTACAAGCTCTTTCTCCCAATTTCTCAGGTATATTCAACTGCTTTTAACAAGATGCCTAATGCTTAATGTCTGTGCTGGTGTCAGAAAGTCAACAGATAAACTATGGGCTGTAAACTTAAGCAAAAGATCTCTTTGAAATTAGAAATACTCATAGTAAAAGTTCTATTCCCGGAAATTCTGTCAGGAACATTGATAAATAAGATCTGCATTTAATAAATTCTCTTTCTATTCTCTCTCCAAATTTTTGTTAACATCTGTGATTGTAGAGCTACCTGTAATCTTCAGGACATAGGATTTATATGGACAGTGAGTGCTAAGAATCTAAACTGAGTGTGGTGAACAGTTTTGTCTTAGGAGCAACATATTCACATCAAATGGCACATCTACTTCTGATACGGCCACACCCACTGTGATAGCAATCCAAAGAGGTGAAAGTCCCACAAGTAGTACTACAGGTAGAGCAGAAAGTAAAACTTGCTCAGAAAGTAAAAGAGTTCAAAATAAAAATAAAACGTCTCACTTTGAGATTAGATAATCTATTTCTGGAAATGAAGAAAGATTTTTGGCTACAGAGATTGCCAGATCTTGAAAAAATATTATGAACTTTAAATTTAAATGTCAGAATCTAAGGCCTACATTGTAGACTCTGACAAGTGGAAAATCGTCCTATGTGCCCATCACAGTCCATGGAAAGTGGCAGACAATTCTGTGTCAAACATGACTTCTTGTAGCAAGTTAATTCTGCTATTTCAGAATTGATGTCAGCTACCATTTGAGATCCCCTAGGAGACTTCTGACATCCACAAAGGGTTTGCAGGTAAAGAAACTAAGACAAATGACTTACTTAATTGGCAGCTAAAGCTCAGGTGGGATATCATAGAGAACATTTAATGTCATTAGATACGTATACAGAGGTAACTGAATTATCTTGAGGTGTCTATATGAGGATGAGATTAACTAAATCTTACAATAGCTTTTCTCAGGGATTGCAAAGGGAGTCTGTGGTGATTAACTCAAGTAAAGAGATCTGCCATGTAGGTGTCGACATCTGATTTGTAAATTACATTGTTTTACCCTGGAGGGGGAAGACAATGATTCCGAGGAAATGAATACACAAAATGTGAAAGTAACAGACAGTTGGGAATGTATAAATCTAAAGAGTAAAAGAAATACATTTAAGTGTCTCTAGGTTAGTAGGTATGTAAGCTCCCGATATAGTTGATGAACATCTCATTATTGAAGTAAATGCAGTCGAGATGATCAACATTATTATTTAGTATACATCTAAAATACTATTCAGTCCCTGAAATATTTGCAACTAGAACTCTCTAAGTCTCATTCTAAACATCTTCATAGGCAGATAAAACAGGCCTAACAGGAAACTATCACACTTCTGGAACTGAAGACCAGAAATATTATATTTACATAATTGCATTCTACTTCTACCCAAAGCAATACTGGCAAGTATATAATTCAGTAGGGACAGACTGTTATTCCAAGTTAGTTGTAATTCGCCACATAACTATTTGCAAATTTAACTCAGTTGTGTCTATATGGTGCTACAAGAATGTGATATTATAAAGCCCTCTAGAATACATTCTGATTAGGTGATAAATTTGATGTTAGCAATTGTAACTTTTATGTTGCTGTCTGTAAACATATAAGTAATTAGTTACTAAAGAAAAGTGCTGGTTAAATAACTTTTTAAAAGATACCAAAATACCTAAACCTTCAGCTAGCAAAGCCCAAAAGATGTGTTTGAAGACTCCACATAGCTTAATTTTGCTCCAAATATCAGCTTTGACAATAATTTGCATTAGCATATATGTTAGTGATTAAATGCTCTTTTTATCCTTCACATGCACTCTCTTTATTATTTTCATTTTGTAAAATATTTTCACAATGTATATACACCCTAGCTTTGAAATTGTTTTTCACATTCAATAGCTAAGTCTTTCAGAAAACTGTGACACCACTAATGGTGTTAGAAAACTAGCCTGGTCTTGAAGGCCAGGACCTTTGTATCTCAGGTTTGGCTGGTTTCCCGAGATTTGGGTGGTTTAGAGTCCTCTGCCCTCTGAAAAGCCCCAAACCAGATGCAGAAACAAACCTCAGTCTTCAGATGTTCAGTTTTCAAGGTTTTTCGTGTTGTTTATTATTTCTTATCTTTTCTTTTCTCCCTGTGCCCGGCCAAGGTGTGTCCAGCTCGAGCACCAGGCGAAGACTCCTCCTCTGATGGAGGTTCATCATCTTTTATACAGATTATTACATATCTGTTGTTTACAATTTCACACCAATATCTACATTCTATACTAAACAGGTAATTTCTACACTGACCCAATCTCCTTGAACTACCTTGTGCCACCGTCACAGCAGAAGATGGAGATGAAGAAGAAGATCCCAGGGCACCGCCCAGAATCCTCCATCTTGTCCCCATTCACCCCTATTCTAAAAACCCAAATGTGAAAAACTACACTATTCTCTATCACACTTTTGTGGCTTGTAATTCCTCTCTCAGTGTTGGAAGTTTTTCCCATGGACTAAAGTCAAAGCCAGTGTCTTCCTGGGCTCTGTGCCAGGGTCTCCAACCCCTCTGTACAGATCCCAGACCCCCCTGTACATGTTTCAAACCCCCCTGTACAGGTTTCTGACTGTCCAGGGCATCCAAAGGAATGTCCTGGACTCCCACATTTGTACATGTATTTTTTGCAGTGGATGAATTGAACAAACTGCTCCTCTTTTGCTAACTTTATTCTCCTTGTCTTTCTTACCAGGAAATATCTTTAGGCTGTGTATCCACCTAATGAAGAATCAATATTCCTAACTCTTCAGTAATTTTATCCTTTTAGGCAAGGCCTGTAAGCTTATATCATCTATCCTTCCTGCTTTCCAACAACTCACTTTTCATACTTAATAGTATTAAACATAGTTAACATACACTAAATTATACACAACTAAATAAAATGTTAACAATTTTCATAGAGACAGAAAATCAAGTTTTCAAATATTGTATTGCACTTCAATAGCTCTGCAAAAAACCCCAACAACCTATTAATAAGAATATTCTTTTGAGTTAAAAGCACCTTACATCTTTTTGTCTGATTATATTGGTTCCAAAATGGTTTACTGCCTTTTGTCTACAGATTTACTGGAGACCTGGCAGGTGATGACAGGTGAATTTCATGCCAGGATTATAAATTGCATAGACAGCATGATTCTGGGAGAATAAATGATTTTTTGTGGCCATAGTAGCTAGAGATTTTTTTTTTTAGCTTTATTTATTTTATTTGGTTTTATTTGTGTTGTAGTTTTGATTTTGACTATTTTTTTTAATGTATGTGTGATAAAAATGGCAGGTTTTTTGCTGCCTTGTAATTAAAATTCAGAGAGTAATTTCAAATATAAGATCTTTTAAACAGACCTTGAACACATTTTCTTTTCATTTCAATGATTTTCTGGTTCTTGGAGAGTCTCTTGACAGCTGTCACTGAGGGAGATGAAGAGTGTTACTTATTTTTATTTGGTGATTATCTTAGCTGACATATCTTGTCATCTCAGGCATGGCCAGGAGTTGAAGAAAACAGGCCAAAATGCACTTTTTTTCATTAGGCAAATCCTTGTCTATGCTGGGTATAGAGCTTCTTAAATCATTGTATTAGGGACTATGGTGTGGAATGCTTTTATCAAGAAAGACAATATAGTGCAAGTGCTGGAGGGAAAAAAAAATTAAGATGTTACTTGAAAGTGTATTGAGCTCAATCTTACAGTGACAAATTATGTCAACTCTGAATTAGCTATTATCAACTTGATTTCCCTGACTGCGTGAAACACATCCGGCAGACTTTAAAATGTGGTTAAAATACAATAGTCAATTTACCACATCCATCACCATGCACTCTGTCTGATGAAATGAGCTGGTCTCTCTGCTGGAGGACCTGAGGAGTTCTGCCAACAAACAAGAACTCAAAGACAAATAGCACGATAAATAAAGAGGAAATGCATATTTGTGACTTCAGGATCTTTAGCTGTTATTATGAATTAAAGCAATCTTATCTGATAGCACATATATCTGTTTAGTGAAAGATAGTTTAAACAACGATATAAAAATGCCAAAAGTCTTAAAATGAGAGGGGAACTCAAGCGTCCAAAGCAGTGTTTGTTAGAAGAGAATGTTTGTAAGACTGATTCCAACCTGTTGCAACAGGATTAATTTGTGTGACAGTTTTTAACTTAAGTTAGTTGCTTCTTTCCATGATATCTATTTTCCATAACTTTCACTTTATTACTGAAAGAATTCACCACCAGATATCAAATAACTACAGGTAGAGCACAGATTAACATCCAGATATTACATTTATTTTATTAAATTGGGAAGATTCTAATTTTGATGCTACATACTCACAAAAGTTTTAAGTGAGGGTGAGAATAATTTCACTTCTTTTTACATATCTAAATTTGAACTGGTTGCCCAAAGCAATCATTTCACATAAGGTGTACCTATAAGTTACAGAATCACAGAATTAATTAGGCTGGAAAATATCTTTGAAACAATCAAGTCCAACCTAGGACCAAACACCACCGTATCAACCAGACCATGGCACTACCTTTCAGGTAGTTGTAGAGAGTGATAAGGTCACCCCTGACCTCTTCTCTTCTCTTCTCTTCTCTTCTCTTCTCTTCTCTTCTCTTCTCTTCTCTTCTCTTCTCTTCTCTTCTCTCTTCTCTCTTCTCTCTTCTCTCTTCTCTCTTCTCTCTTCTCTCTTCTCTCTTCTCTCTTCTCTCTTCTCTCTTCTCTCTTCTCTCTTCTCTCTTCTCTCTTCTCTCTTCTCTTCTCTCTTCTCTCTTCTCTCTTCTCTCTCCCCTCCCCTCCCCTCCCCTCCCCTCCCTTCCCCTCCCCTCCCCTCCCCCTCCCCTCCCCTCCCCTCCCCTCCCCTCTCCCTTCTCCCGTCTTCCTTTCTCTCCTCTTCTCTCCCCCAACTCCCTCAGCTGTTTCTTATAAACTGTGTGCTCCAGACCCTTCACCAACTTTATTGCCCTTTTCTGGACCTGCTCTTGCATCTGGATGTCCATCCTAAATTGAGGGATTCAGAACTGGACTCAACATTCAATGTGCCCTCACCAGTGCTAACTACAAAGGGATGACTACTTCCCTGATCCTGCTGGCCACACTATTGCTGAGAGAGGCCAGGAGGTCATTGGCCTTCTTGGACACCTGGGCACACTTCCTGATCATGGTCAATGGCCTCTTGATCATGTTCAGGTCTGTCAGCACCTCCAGGTCTTTTTCTTCTGGGAAAATATCCAACCAATCATCCTTCAGCCTGCGGCACTTCCAGGGGCTCTTGTGACTAGAACGCAGGACCCAATACTTGGCATTGTTGAACCTGATGCCATTGTTCTCAGCCCATCAATTCAGCTGTTCCTCTGCAGGGCCTTCCTACCCTCCATCAGATCAATACTTTGACCCTACTTGTAGTCTGTGAATTTGCTAGTGGCAGATTCACCCACATCATCAAAGAAGATATTAAACAGGACTAGGCCCAACATTGATCTCTGGGGGACACCACTTGTTACTGGTCTCCAACTGGATGTGCACCATTCACCACCACTGGGTGGGCCCAGCCATCCAACCAGTTCTTAACCCAATGAAGAGTTCACCTGTCCATGGGCTGAGAGTTTTTACAGGAGTTATAGGAGACAGTGTCAAAGGCTTTGCTGAAGTCACTGAGTTTGAACAAATGTAATCTGCTTTAGGTGGTGATAACTTGCACTGTGAACTGAACTTTTCAAAAAATATTGAGACACTGCTCACTACAGAGCAATTGTAGTGGCTATTGAGATATACTTCACACCATAATTATTGTAGGTCCTATTCAGGTGGAATTTAATACACTTTTCTTATCTACTAGTTTCAACATCTTGATGGTGTATGGCTTTTAGAAAATATTTTTTTTTAGATTGCATGTAAGGTTAGCCTGGGTGTCTTCTGCTGTGTTATTTGTGCAGTTATCAACCATATGTCACTAAATTATACATTTTTTCCTTTCAGAGCAAACTGGTCGTGATGTCAAAAGCATTCAGATGCACAGATGAGAAATACCCTTATAAAAAATGTTCAAGGAATACAGCCAGTTTCTAAGAAGCAATTATGTCAAAATTGCAAGATAATATTAATTTCTTACTAGTTTTCATACCAAAGTCAGGAAAGAGCAGTGCTAACCCATATTTTACGTGATCTACAAGGACAGGAGAAGATGCATGCTTGTCCAATTTAAACTTCTGGTTGGATGGAGGTCTTTTCCTGCGCACCTGTGCTCCCATTTTGAGTGTTATAAGCAGCATTAAGACGTGTGTATAACTGTCTATGTCTGTTTAGACAGACAAATCTTTTGTGCTGGTAAAATCTTTAATGAGAAGAATTGAATACTTTGGACCATGAGCTTTGGACCATGGACCCTTCTAAATACAGAATGATATAAGCTGTTGTAAACTTGGAAGACATAGATGGTCATGCCATAAACATTTGATTCAAAATAGAATATGAAGTTCTCCAGAGCCTATCACCATTCATTAGACACATATTTAGAACTTCCTAAAAATTAAGAAAAAGGGACAAAACTTCATTTTATTTCTTCGTTTAAATTTGCAAGACAAGTGCTTGGTCTTGCTCTTAACTTTCATTAGCCTCAATCTCACAATGAATTATTCTAAATCCGTTCCTGGATAAGAGCACAGTCACTCTCTTGATTCATATATTCAAGATATCCAACTACCCCACTTCAGTTATACTGGGACACATTCTACCAAGACAAATGAGAGGTATCTTACCTCCAACTTTCCAGAGAAGTATCCATATACCTATGCATCAGTAAATGCATTGGAATAGAATAAATAAAACATTTTTTAAATAAAAGCTAATGGAATACATAACTAAATGTTAAATTATGATTAAAAAAAAAAAAAAGTTGAAGTTTGGTTTGGTATCCCCTACTTTACAAGGCTGTAGAACACATATCAACACATTGGTGGATTACTTCAGGAGAACAGAGAAGCAGAATCAGGGAAATTTGGGGCACAAACAAAATACCCAAGGACACATCCTGAGATGCCCACCAAGAAGTGCCTGGTGCAAAGAAAATCCTGCCCTGTGCAAAGAAGATCTGAAACCTGTGAGCTGGTCAGACAGGCCCTGCTAAGCAAAAGCAATTGTTACAACAAGAACTGATAATTAGGAAAGTTGGACTAATTTTACATTGTTGAAAGTATCTCATTGTTAAAAGTTTATGGGGAATGCAAGGATCTTTAAACGTTAAGAGCTTTTCTAAACCTGGTGAACCAGTGCCTGTTTCTCCCATTAGGTAGAGACTTCCCTGTTACTGAAACCCTCTGCAAAGCATGAGGCTGTTGAACAAAATGATGCTTCCCAATGAGGGGATTCCCATTCCCATCCCAATGAAGATGCTGCACTTCCAAACTTTAATGACTAATTTGAAAGCCCAGCTTTAGAGCTCATCCTCAAAAGTAGCAGAGGTGGTGAAGGAGATGGTCCCATGTTTCTATAGAGCATATTCAGCACTGGCCTGTAAAGAAGTGATATGTACCTCTCATACCCTCTACCTCCCCATATGTAAGAATACAAATCTTTCAGTTAAGGGCAGGTAGCACTGTATGAAGCTTATGAAATACCTGAACAGGACGTAGACAAATTTGCAACCATTTGTATCAATTGTTTGAATCTTGTGATTATGCTCAGTTCCATCCTGCAACTGTCCATATTTGTGACTCTTTGTATGCTGCAAAGGTTTCAGATTGGGTCAGTACTGTCCTGCAAATTAAGAGCAAACTCTGTTTTGTTCAGATGTCCTAATTTAGTGCAAAATCCATTGGGGACGGGATATGGAGACCCTGCAATCTATATCCAATCCAAAATCATTGACAAAAAAATTATACTATTCAGTTGACTTAAACAAAAACAACCTCTGTTTTGCTGTTACAGAAATGACTACAGAAATGGATCTGAAAAATGCAGAATTCTTAAGCAAAATGGTGAACATTGTACTGTTTGTCTAAACTTGTACTCTTTGCTAGAAGTTGCTATAAAAGCACAAGCTGTTTCAGAACTTGTTTTATCTTCCAGTCCAACGGGCAAGAATATTTGACTAATACGACTATCACCTTTGAGTTGTACTTAACACTGCCATTGTGTTTGGGGAACTGTTGCAAATTATCTACATCTGCCTCCCACTGTGGATCCACGTCTTACACAGTCATTTTATTTCAAGTGCGTTCTTACAGTAGTGTGTAAGGTGTAAGCATCCTGAATTGCAAACTAGGTTGACACTTGGCATGAGTTAAGATTGGCAATCTGTCTTTTAGCAGCCTGGAAAGGGAATTTATGCCCCCAAAACTTCCAACTTTCATTTTTAGGGCAGGGTGGGTTTTTGTTTGTTTGTTTGTTTGTGTTTGTTTGTGTTTGTTGGTTTGGTTTTTTCTTTTTTTTTTCTTTTATCTGCTGTATAATAATTTAGCTTTTAATGGCAACATAAGTTCATCATCTGTATTCAAGTAGAGCTAAGCATCTTTTTTCCCTTCCTTCTTCTTCTGCATGCTAATCAGTTCCCATAGAATAGAGATGTGTCCAGAAATTAATTTGCTGTCCCAAAAGAGTTCACTTTTTCTTTAAAGGAAAACAATGAATATGTATTATCTAGAAATATAAAATAAATTAATAGATTAGATACGGCACATTAGATGTTGGTGTTTGCAAACCAATAGAGACCTAAAGTCTTGTAGAAAACATAAAGAAATTAATAAATCACACAGCCTGAAATCTAAGCTCTAAAGTGGTTACATTAGACCATAACATTATTTTGTCTGATGCCTAAGTATCAGACAAATTTTTCTAATGAAGACGTAACAGATATTTGCTGATGATGCAGGAATAGCCAGACTCTGGTAAGGACTTGGAGAAGCCGCAAGGACTCTAAAGGGCATGCCACCCCGGTGTGCTGATGGGATTACAGTGAAAGCAGCCAGTGTGCTTGACTTGGCTGTCCTTATCCACTGTTCCTAGATCTTGGTGGGTATAAACAGCACTGAACAGAGGGGAATGATGCACTAATCATAGTCCCAGTGGCTGATCAAGGCGCTGCTGACTAGTCACCTCGTTTGTCACCATGCTGGAAAAATCTACACTGTGAAGTCATGTATCAGAAGAAGTATGCCATAAAATATATTAAAATAAAGAGAGGTAGTGAGCCTAGGGAGGAATGTGAGAAGTTTTATGAAAAGTTTGCAACAGAAAAAGGACAAAATACTGAAAAATTGTTGTAATTTCACTTCTAGAGCACCATTTTTTTCTGAGTATTTTTATCAGTAAGCAAAATAATTTAAAAAATAAGTTGTTCAGTGATAATCTGTTTAAGATCACTGAATGTTTTTAAAGTGCTCCACTTCCAGAAGGTGTTTCTGGAAGATATTCACTAACAGGCTTAGGTGACTAATGTGGAAGAGATTCTGAGAGCAATCTTATTAGTTCTACCGGAAATAACATCTAATTTTGTCATTTACTCTTATTGACAGAAAATTGTGGAGCATACAGAAAATTTTCTATGGAGAAAAGTCAATTGGCTTCAATAGTATGAGCTGCAAGATGCATTAATATTCATAATTTCAGGCAATTTTCATAATAGTTCTAAAGGTAAATTAAAGCAAAAACCGCCTAAGTGAGTCAGTGCACCTAACTTTAGGCATCCTTCTTATGTCAAAAAATATTAGATACCTGCAGCAAGTACTTTATTCTGTCTGTAGTCAATAAAGACAAGTTGACAGAGGGAAATGGCCTCAAAGTCAGGTGTAGCCCTTGAAAGATATCTGATGTCCCTCATAAACTAAACAAGATTTAGCTATTACAGTAATAAGTTAACTAGAACCATTAATTACTTTGCAATAAGCCAAGACAAACAAACTATTATTATTTTTGGCAATTTTCCCCTGGAGGAAGTTGTCTTTATCATTACTGTGTCTTTCGACATCCTCTTTGGTCAGGTGCTGTTCTTTTGCTCCCAGTTATGACTTTTTTGTGGTGGTGTGGTGGGTATTTTTCCCAGCTTGGACATCTGAAACAATTTAGAATTTTAGGGCAATTTACTTGTATGTTGGCTTTAGGCCATGATATTCTGAAAATAGTTTAATCCTAGGACTGTGCCCGCGTATTGTTTGGAGAAGGCTGGTGGCAGCTGTTCAAAACAGTCAAACTTGAGCTAAGAGCTAAGATTAGGCATACTGAGATTGATTTCTCTTTTTGTTCCTCTTTCATTGGGAGTACAGCTAATAGTATGCACTTTCTTGTTATAGCTTTTTTCCTTCACAAAAATAAGTACACAGATAGAAATTCAACATTTAAATTAGCTGGAGTGCATCCCACCTTGAAGATTTAGAAGAGAAATCTCCTGTTATCCTTTATCTTGTTCTTATACAGTTTCTGAATTGATTCCTATTCTTAAAGACAAAAATTTGCTGACAGTTTCAAGTATTTGGGACTATATATTTAAAACAGGGTTGTGCTGCATATTTAAATTCCATTTTCTTGTCCTTTGCTTGTTGTAAACTGCAGAATTTAATTTAGTGGCAAAATAATCTAACGAGATGTTTGGGGAATTAAACTATCTTAGGATAGATATAATGTTGAGTCAATGTTCCTTAGATGGAATATTGAACAGCTGCCTAATCAAAAAAAAACAAAAAAAAAATTAAAGGAGTGCACCACAGAGATGCTATTTGGTGGCATTGATTTAGAGCTTGCGGATCTACCCAAACCCTTGTCCATGCACACACATCAAATTTGAATGTGCATGAGCAGTTCTTCTGCAGTGTATTTTATCAACACAGATTGCTTATCCAGTAGAGAATATCTGTAATGGTGGAAGAGAAGAGGAAATTAAGGAAGTATGTCCATTTTGTGTTAATTTACTTTGAGGATTTTAGGAATCTACTTCCACCAGAGAAAAGCTCAGTAATCAAGAGTCTCAGCATTCTCCAGAATAGCCCAAGAGTAACCAATTCACTTTCACAGCTGTTAAAATAATTTTTGCATGGCCTAGTAAAGCATATTATAATTTCTCTCCTTTGTATTCAGTGACCATGACAAGTCTATATAGTTGCTCTAACTGAAGGCTTAAAAATAGTAAATTCATTTTGCTCTGCATTGTCCATGGACACTTAAAAAAAACCAAACAAAACAAAAACAAAACCACAAACAAACAAAAACAAACAAACAAACAAAAAAACCAAAAAAACACCTTAAATGCCACATAAAAGCCTTTATATTTCAAATTTCTTCCACATTACATGTTTTAAAAATCTTGGGGTATTGTTTGGTGTGCCGCCCTATACAGGCAGGGAATGGGATGAAAATACTGTCAATTTAGAGGTCAGTATATATGCAGAAAAATTTGAACTTTCTTCTCAGATATTATGTTGTTGAAGTTCTGAGCAAAATAATGCCATGGGGAAAAACCCTGTTTTCAAAGCTATTTAAGTGTTTGTTCATGCTCTGGTGGCACAAGAAATCTATTTAAATGTAAATAATGAAATGCTAGAAGGCATGGCTATTGGCATTAAACCCATGAAAAATAAAGACATACATACATGGATGCATACATTAAGACAAAAAATATGCTATACCTTCATCTTATTTACTTGCTTATATTGTATATTATATACACATGGGTATATGGGGTTTTTGCACAAAACCATAAATATACATATACTTTATTTCCTTGTGATGTTTTTTCAAGTTTGTTTGGGTTTCTTTAAATAATTTGTTCTACATACCCTCAATCCAAAGCTCCTCAAGAATTAGTGTAATTGGTGTCAATATTAAACTGCATCAAGTCAGTAAAATTCCTTTTGTTAAATGCTTATATTTCATTGGGAACTTGAGTCAGGAAATTAGAACATTTATGTTTCCAAGTAAGTTAAAACACTTATAAGGCCTTTTAAACAAGTCAGGGTTAAATTTCAAGCATTCAGGAAGGACATTTTCCAATCTTTCCAATCTGTAGCAGTAAATTCTCTTTTTGCCACATAATGAACTCTTACAAGTGTCAGTGACTAGAGCATTAATTACGTTAACTCTAGTAGGCATTCAAACTTAAAGCTTTATTCCCTTGTTGAGGACTGTCAGGGAGAATATTAGTGTCAGTTTATTAAATGTTTCATTTAGGCCTGTCTCTGCCATCTTCTCTCTATTCAGCCATTTCTGTTCATACCCAGTAATCTTTCTGAATTGGAGATAGGCCAGAAAAGACATTATTCATCACTGGGTTTTAATGTACCAGTGGAACTGCAGTGCAAGGACATACTGTTATTTTACATCTAATCAGTGAAGTGACTGAGACTTTTTATTCCATATTGCCAATATGGAGGAGTAAGCCTAAAAATAAGGAAAATAGTTTGTGAGGAAAGAATACATAATAGTGTAGGAGAGACTGTCAATTAGGAGACAGGCACAGGGAAAATGATTAAAAAACTTGATAGGAAGCTAGAAAAACAATGTTAGGAACAGAAGATGAAAGGCTGACATAGTTGATTTACATAATGAGAAAGATATGACCCTGTGATATCTATAAGTGATATAAGTGATGCAAAATATTCAAGAGATATAGGAAAGTTTAACAAGGAGAAACAATTATCTTAAGAAAGATTTTAAATTAAGATTTCTGGAAACCAAAGCATTCAGCTCAGTACATGTGGTCTAAAAGACTGGTTTTATTTCTAAATAAGATGGCCACGCATTGATGTCTTGCTTGAGATCAAGTGCTACCAACAGGTTCTCATGTACAGTGCTTAGGGCTAGTGCACTTTATATCAGATTTTTCCCAAGGATTTTAGGACAGCTTCAAAATGGAACCACTTAAGTAACATGGGCACTTAAATCTGCATTGTTCAGCCTCATTTTTAACAAGACAGACTTCCCCAAAAGATGTAGAAGGAATGTAGAGGGAAACAAAACAAAACAAAAAAGCTCAGCCCCCCCACCATCAAATAAACAATCAAGCAAAAAAATATTAAACCAAAGCAAACAAACAAAAAAATGCCAACAAAATCAAAGCAAAAAGAAAACAGAAACTGTAAAATGAAAATCCAAACGTACAATAATAGAGTTCAATGGAAGCAGATGAAGGCTTTCAAAAATAATTTAGAAGTACACTGGGAAATTTGCTGCCATATGGTGAAACATTTTGTATGTTTGCCTCTGTTCTGACATTTGAATACAAATTGGTAAAGGATGAAGCAGAGTTTCAGCCACTTCAGGTTATGGGGCTGGTATCTCTCCACGATATCTGACTATCAGTTGACACAACCTTATTCTGTTGTCTGCCACCTCTTATCAAGCAGGCAGCTGAGGAGGAATGGGATATTCTGTATTTTTCTGCATGCATAGCTCCCTTTGATGCATTTTCTTCTGGAGGTGCACTTAACTCATGTAGTTGCATTAGATCCTGTAATCTTTAATGGTTAATTGTCTTTTTAAAAAGACACCTGAACATCAGCCCTTCTACAAATTAAGACCAGCAGAAAAGCTATGTGAAGTTGTGGTGTACTAGCAAGTATGAGGCAGAAACAAAAGAGCAAGATGTACTGACATTGAAAATGAAACCCTCCTCACCAAAACAAGCAAAGAAACAAACAAAGAAATCATGTTATCTTTCTGACTTTTACTTGAATGGTTTGGAAGCATAGAAATTACTCAGTACAGCTTATTTTTATATAGACCAAAACCTCTCCCTGGCCCTTTGTTAGGCTTTAAACACCTTACTCAAGTGCTGGAAGGATCTGATAAAGACACTGAACTCTTTATCTTCAGGTAAGATTGTTTCAAAGAATCATCCTGATACTGAACAACTCTTCACCTTATGAGACTGCAGTCAGAAGAGAACAGGAGAACTGCATAAGAAGCAGCTACAGTCTAGTTGACTGCTGTCATTATTTTAGATTTCACACTGGTGCCTCTCCTGAAGGCAAAGCTACAGTCTTCTCGTTCTTTGTTGTTGTAGTTAGACACCCAAAAGAAGCAGATGGGTCAAAATTGTTTCATCTGCTTTTTTCTGTCATAAACTGGAAAAGGTATCTGGATTTAAGCAGAAGACTCATACACTAAGTCAAGAATTAAGGAAAACTAGAAAAAAATGCATATTGTTTTTTGTTTCTCTGAGAGGTTGTGTACTTCTTGTGTATTGATGTGATGGTTTAATCACGTTCTATATTTCATTTGACTGGAAGAATATAAAGCAAACCAGGCCCATCTTTAAATTACAAAGATAGTTTATTAATACACACAAAAACAACAAGAGAAGGGAAAAAAGACAACAACAACAACAAATGAAACTTCTAAAACATCTTTCTTTCTCTTTCTAAGTTTTTTACCTTTTTTCACTCAACATAAAAAGACATGACTTGCAACTTCAGCCAGTTTTACCATTTTAAAAATAACCTTTTATCAGTTCTTTTAGGAAAGGAGTCTCTCTGGGTTCTATATAGACATACCATACCCATTAGCAGTTCTCTTAACACTGCACATAGGCCATATTTGCTTACTGGGGTACTGTTTAAGGATGCCTCCTCTAGTATGACACAAAGATTCTCTTTTTCTATTTCCAAAAATCATCTCAAGACCCAAAAACAAATCTCCTCTTTCTTTAGGAGCAAAAAGCTTCATATCACTTTTAACTAGAACCTTACATCCCCCCAAAAGCATTTATATGTTACAGGAAAAAAACTAGTTCAGTCTTTATAGTTTACCAGAAATGTCCAGCCAAAATTAGGCCACTCCTTGTCCTTTTGCCTTAAAGTCCTTTTCACTCTTCCCTTACCGACTGTAGCTTCATGCCGTGTCTTTCCATAGTTCATTCGCTATAACTATTCTTCTTCCGGAGAAAGATGATGTTTAGGAAAATCCATCTGCTCACAACAAAAGGTTAAACTTTTCGGGCTGTCGGGCTGCCCACGTGGCTCTGCGGCGGGAAACTGAGTCGTTTAGAAGCCGTGCGCTGGTTTCTTCGGCTTGAAAAGAATAGCAAGGGCAAAGGGGCACTCCGTCCGAGCTCTCTCTCTCTCTCTCCATGCTGTCCGCCTCTCCGCGAGACAGCGGCTCCTAAAGCTCCGACCCGGCCTGCCCCGGCTCCGGCAGCATTGGGGCCCGGCCCGGCCCGCCCGGCCTGCCGCAGCCGCCCCGGGGTGGGGGGGGCACCGAGGCCGGCCTGCCCGCGGCTCCGGCAACATCGGGGCCCGGCCCAGCCCGGCCCGCCGCAGCCGCCCCGGGGTGGGGGGGGCACCGAGGCCGGCCGGCCCCAGCGGCTCTCTGTCCCCCCGCCTGCCACACCGGGAGACGAAGAGAGACCGCTCCTCCCCCCATCCAGCCTTTTTAAGCATTTCGCCGAAAGTCGCAGCTTGTCTTTTACTGGATAAATTACTTGTCAATCACACAAACTGACCCCGATTGGAACAAAATCAGGCTTTTCCTAGCCTATGACAATTGAGAAGTTTTAATTTGGTAAACAAAGTTGTCTGTTTATTAAACACAGTTGGGTTATTAGTTGCTACTTAATAGTTCTTATGTTTTGAAGTTGCAGGATTGATACAATATATTTTTTCCTACAAAAACCCACAAAAATATTATGGCTCAAAAATTTGTCTAAATAGGAGGAAAAGGTATATTTACTATAAGAAATACAACAAGTAAGTTGCATTTTTTTCTTGTATCAAAGAACTGGATATGGCAAAAATATTTGATCATTTTACACAGATATTAAAAATTAAGCACCACATGTTGTTATGGCAGCTTGGCACTTTTTACTTGTTTGTACTTTCCAAGCAACGGATTCCTAGGTGATGAATCCTCAGTAAGGTTTTCAGTAAAGGGCTTAGACTTTAGTTCAAGTGTTTATGCAAAAGTATTATGTAAAACATGGCCCTGAGTTAGATCTACTCTTAAATGTAGAGGAGAGAACTAAATAACTAAATAGCTTTTTACAAAAACAAATCCACAATACCATCAGGTTGAGCAGGAATTATTCTCAGTGCAAATATGTTGGAAGTTCTACCTCTCTCACCTAGGATGGCTGACCCAAACTGGTCAAAGTGATATTCCATACCGTGTTATGTTATGTCATGCTCAATACATGAACTGTGGAGAAAACTGTCTGGAGTCTAGTGCTTAGGAACTGTCTGGGCAGGAGGTAAACTACTGCACTGCACACCACTTGTTTTGTGTATTACATCCAACCCTTATGGTATACAATTTACATCATGCCTGGGTCCCATACTTTTCAATATATCCCAATTAATCACCACAATTTTCCCCTTAGCCTATGGGAAAAATAAAATTTCTTTTAAATTTCTGTTGACTTCATTTAGTCAATGACTTTGGTCTCCATATGTAATAGTAGTCCTTCAGGGAGAGATAGTGTGTAGTGGTGAATTGTTTTATGCTGAAGCCAGTTCTGGTTCCATCACCATTGCACTTGTCTGATTCTGTCACTACTATAATTGCTTTATGTCCCATCAACAGTATTAAAGTAAAAAAGCACCCATACTAATAAGGAACAAATTTTGATGAAACTGTGTTTTAAAATGCCTGGCTACCTCACTTGGTAGAGCACAAGAGTTTAATCTCAGGGTCATGGGTTCATGCTCCATGCTGGGTGGCAAAAAGAGATGGTGTAGTTTTGTCTATCAGGCAGCTAAACAGCATACAGCCATTTTCTCATTCTGCCCTCAGCACTGGCACCAGGGAGAGGATCGGAAAAACGAAAGAAATTTTTTTAGTTGAAATAAAGGCTGTTTATTTTTTAGAATGGAAAATAAAGGGTAAATAATAATAATTGCAATTGTTAATTTATAGTATACCAACCAGTGTTGTACAATGTAATTTCTCAAGACCTGCTGACTGATGTCCAGATGGTTCCTGAACAGTGGCCCCTAGACAGCTCTCCCACTAGCTTATGTACTGAGAATGATGTCATAAGGTATAGAATAACCCTTTGGTCAGTTAGGGTCAGATGTCCTGGCTGTGTCTCATCTCAGCTTCTTGTAGTCCCAAGCCTCCTTGCTGGCAGAGCCTCCTTGCTTGAGAAGTTGACGAGTCTTTGACCACTGGTTGGCAACAACTGAAACACCAGGGAGTTATCAACATTCTCCAAAATCCAAAATACAGCACTGTACCAGCCACAGGGAATAAAGTTAAATCTATCCCCACTCAACAAGGACAAAAGTAAAAGGAGAATGTCACATACTTTTTTTCACACTGTGCAAAAGAAAAAGGAGCTCATACTTATTCCATGAAAGTAAGCTTTAGTAATAATAGCAGAATAGAGCAGTTTTAACACAGCAGGATGACCTGGAAAACTGCAAGGCTGGAACCTAAGAGACAGTTAAGGAGCACATTTATACTCAGACTCCTTTTCCTTATGCATTTTTGTCTGAACTCTAACCATATCCTTGCAAAAACTTGGAAACTTAAAAACTTCATTATAAGCAGATGCAATTCCCTTTTTCTTCCCTGCCGCCCCCTCAAAAAAAACCCAACACAAAAGTCACTAGACTCAGGAGGCAAACTGCATAAAATGAAGGAGTCCTATATGTGTGCAAGTCCTTGTCCTACTTGAGTCAAACAAAATGCCATGACTCATTTTAGTTAAACTAAAGTTTCATCCAAGGATTGCTCCCACAGGTAGGTGTAATATCTCTGAACTCCCTAAGAAGCTGGCAAATGCAGCTTACCCCTTCTGAAGGTGCTGTGCACACTTAGAACAGCACAGATGGGTCTAGTAAGAGAGGTGGTGTTTTTACTGCAGTTACTTGTGTGAGAAGAAAGCTGCTGAGCTGAACTAGATAACAAGGATGCTTCTTTCTTTCTTTGCAGAATATCCCTTTTACAATTTGATTTTTTTTCTCTATTTTCTAATTATATAATCTTTTTAAGATTAAGTACATTCAGTTTAATGTGATAAAGGTAGAGAATTTAAAATTCCTTTGTAATTTTGATTTTTTTAAATTGTTCTTACGACAGTGTTTTAGGCCTTTGCCTTTTAAATGTTTTTTGAGTAAGATCACAACTAAGTTACACCAAAATGTCATGGAACAGGTGGTATCCTTAAGTTGCAGATGACTGGCACTAAGGATCATCACAGATAGGGGAAATGCCATTCTCCCATTAAAAATCACATCACTCAAGATTTTATAATGCCAAATTGCAGCATGTCATTACATTTGAACAAGCAAGGTTTAATTGCTAGATCAATTTTTTTTCTTTTCATGTGTTGTATCATGCCACTATTCTAAAGGCAAAGAACCTTCTGCTGTGTACTGTAGATTATATGTTTTATAATCAAAGGAATTACATTCGTCCAGAATGATACTGATACAATATATTTTAATGGATAATTGAGATAATTACAAATTTGGAAGGGATTGTAGAATTAACGAAACTCCTTTAGAAATACAAATGCAAATGAATGGGCTTCACACTTTTTCAACAGTATTGAGTAAAAATTTCCTGTAATAGTTCACAAAAGAATGTCTCAGTTTTGTGAGTTTGAGGACGAAAGTGGGCAAACTCCTGATGAATCCCAACTCCTACTGCTAAGTAAACCAAGGAACAGAGACCTCAACACACCAGAGAAAACTAGGAAATATGATCCTTTTAGCAGTCAGACATAGACAGACAATAATTTTTAACTGTGATTACACCAGATCTTTCTTTTAAGATGCAGCATTTTCATATGCTCACAGATCTCAGTAAGTCTTCCAGCATAAATTCTCCATGATTCAATATTTAACCTTACCGACTTTTTCCCATCCTCTCTTCCTTCCATGGAAAGTTATGAAGCAAATAAAAACAAACAAACAAACAAACAAACAACAGAATTCAAAACAAAACTACAAACAAAAACACACCATTTTTATTTTAAAAAGTGATACTACTAAATGCAATAGCAATAGAAATGTTTTCTTCGTATTTATGGATATTTTTCACATGCTAAAACAAGTTTTCCACTTTCAATTAGTGTTTTGGATTCATTTGGACATAAAGTTTCACAACTTCATACTTTGAAGGTTAATAAAATGTCATAGTATTGGCATCAAATGTATTTCAGACTTTTCAGTTGTCATTTTGAAAAACAATTTTCTACACCTTTTTAGACATCCTTTATGATACCAACATCATAAAGTCACCCCAGGACAACAGGTAGCTGTAGCTGTATATGGTATGAAAAGAAAAAAACTCAGTTATCTCAAAGGGAAAAAAAATTAAAAAAGAAAATCTTTCTCATCTTTTGTCAACTCTTAAAACTAAGGTTATAACTACCTTGCAGACCATCATGTACCGAGCTGTCTGTATCAGTTTTTATAGATTCTTCTGATAGTCTGTGTAGTGATTGACCCAAACCCTGTTCCCACTCAGTTTTTGTTAAAACTAAAATCACTTGTGAGACAAGTTTTTTTTAGAATCTTGAAAGCTCTGGATCATAAATCATGTTGCAGTCAAAGGAAGCGCAAAAATTCTATAGCCTACAGCATAACACAACTGCAATACACACACACACACATAAAAAATCAGATTTAAAGAGAAATAGTACAACTCCGTCCGCTTTGGGCAGTATTTTTGCAACAGATTTATGTTCTTCCAAATTATAAACATCATTATCTTTCAAAGTACAAACATGAAAGTATTTCAAGGTAGTTTGACACAATGAATGCTTGTAACATCATGAAAAAATGTGCGAAGGAATTCAAGGTGAAAAAAGCATTGAAAAAAATTGTATTGTATCTGCTAAATTTCAAAGTTACAGCTACTGTTGAGAAAACAAGCAGTAAAGAATAGACAATGCCCTTAATTTTCCATGGAAAACAGCTTATGAAATAACTTTACATCCTGTTTCTAGTACTTATTTTTCTGCTGTTGTGTGTTAATTTTGCTCTGAACTGGTGGAGTGCAATACAATAACTTATGGGACTTATGGGGAAGTTTGCTGAAGGAGACATCCATCTGCAGTCCATGGAGCACCCCATGCTGGAGCAAGTGGGTGGCCCAACAGGAGGCTGTGACTTCATGAGAAGTCCATGCTGAAGTAGGTCTTGGAAATCTGTGGCCCCTTGAAGAGGGAAGCTCACATGAGAGCTGGCAGGACTTGTGACCTCCTGAAGTGTCCATGCTGGAGCAAAGTGTTCCAGAGAGACTGAGGCCTGTGGAAGGGACCCACACTGGTGCTGTCTCCCATGGGTGGGACGCTATGCTGGAGCAGGGGAGGAATGCGGGGAGGAAGGAGTGGCACAATCAACTTGGAGTGAACTGACCACAACCCCCATTTCTCATTCACCTGGGAGAGAGGGAGAGAAATTAGGAGTGAAGCGGAGTCCAGGAAGAAGGGGGAGACAGAGGAAAGGTGTTTTTAAGATTTATTCTTATTTTCATTTTCCTGCTCTGATTGGATTAGTAAATGAATTAAATTATTCTTTAGTCACATGGAATATTAGTGTAGTGTACATAGCATAGTTCACCTTATCCTTTTCATGCAAACTTGTGCCTTGTTAAAAAAAGCTTCTTTAGAATCCTACGATATTGCTGAGACACTTAGACATTTTTCAATTTTTTTTTTTTTTTTTTCTCCAATGGAAACAGAGTCCTGGCAGGATGGAATATTTCAAAGTAACTTCTGGAGGTTATTTTTACTTTTGTAGTAGTTTTATATCTCAGTTGAAAAAAGAGATACAAATTGTATAACAATGAAGTCTCTGTAGCCTTGCAGCTATAAGCAATTACTATCTACCCTGAAAAGACATGTACAATAAAATCAAATTAAAATGTTATCACATAGAAGAAATGTGCCATATTTTTCTGAACATTTTTAAAATTCTGTTTATTTTCCAATAGCACAATAATTGTTAAAGTTTTTATTTCCAGCATTTATTTTTACATAATGAATATTACTTTTTCAGATGAATTATAATATTTAATTTTCCTTATTTTTGGTATAATTGCAATAGGAGAACCTTCTAGCACTTCAGTGGACCATTATTTATCATTACCATTATTACTTTATGATACAGCTGAAATTTTCAGAGATGAGAAAGTTGAAAGTATATTAAAAAAGCCATAGTCCTAACTGTGTGTGTTTTGTTTTACATGAGACAAATTGGGTTTTGGGGGTAATTTAGATCATTGATCCACTCGGATTAATATATTAATTCTATCCCTGATTAGTAGAAAAATAAAAGAAGATTCTTATTCCCGTATTTATGTTCGAATAATTTTACTCATCAAGACAAGGGGAAAAAATCTTTTTATAATCAAGTTCACTTTGGCTTATTGCACAATTTTAGTTGCCATAGATAGCAATCAACTATTTGTGAGATTACAGCTATCTTTATTAGATTTAATTTCTATAAGGATATGCCTTCTCCAAAATGTTTCTAAGACAATGGCAGAAAGTGATTAAATGCAGCTGCTTTGAGTTTTGTAATTGTTAGAGGTAAAACAGTATTTCCTCATATGGTATGCACATATGTGACTTAGAGTATAAACACTACCTCAGACTAGTTTGGAACACTGCTTACAGTTTGCATGCAGTGAATTTGCACTGCATTAGCACTAAATGTAATGCATAAAAGTGAAATATGAAAGTATGAAGGATATAAACTACCAGCGAGTATCTGTTTGAGGCTTTTAATCACATACTGTTCCATTGTAATAGGACAGAATCATCCAATTCATACAACAAACAGAAGTTGTTGTAGCTTAACAATGCTGGATCTTCCTGTGCAGTTTTTCTATTATTTGTCAACAGAAACGGTGTTCCTAAATTATGTAGTTATTTGACAATTCCACTCTTAGAGGATTTTCTCACTAAAGAACCTATCTTAAAATTTCCTTTTATGGCCTAATAAAGACTTTTAATTGAGTAACATGACTATGAACAACATAATAAAGTGTGTAATGTTGATCTAAAGACCTTGACTATATTTAAGTCTGTGGGATGCTCCATTTGATTGTAAAACCTCAAAGATCATAAACCTAACATGTATAGAAGGCACGCCCAAGAACGACAGCATTGACATGAAATTCCTTCTTCATGATTTGCAGAACTGGATGAATATAGCTGATCAATTATATAACAAATTACTGGGTTTTTTTTAAAGTAATGCAAAATTCTGCTTGAAGAGCGTCTCTGCTGATGGTTGGTGTCAGTAATGGTGAGAGGGTGGCTTAAAACCACTCTTCATTTTCTTATTTTTAAAGCTTTAATGATTGTATGTAATATTCAGAGTTCAAACACAGATTTTTGCATGCTCAAGATACATTTTAATCTTATCAATAATGAGGTACCTATGCTTGGCATATGGTAAGCATCTGATCGTAATATATTTTGCTCAAAACCACAGCATGCTAGTCCATTTACTTAAGCTAGAGTGCTGCAAGAGCTGGGAAACTGGAATAGAGATTAGTTTTGTGCATTAGCAGTCAGTCTGTGAGAGGGTTTGTTGTTATTATTTTCCAAAGCAAGGTACTCTAGAAGACATAAAACCAGCCATAATGGAATGTGTTCAGAGTATAAGAGAAAATCTGAATTTAGAGTATTTTGATGTTTTGATGTTGCTTTTATTTTCCTGAATGATGCTTCGCATGGCAAATTGGTATTAATATTTTCTGACTTAACACTACTTCTACTTCCTGATTTTAAACATCTGACGTAAGTTTATTTTCATTTCTTTTAGTAGCCCCAGGACAAACTGAAATCTTGCTGCTGCTTATAAAGAGAGAAAGAGAAGAGAAACTGTCCAACAGATTATTGCTAACATGCTATGAAATCCATAGACACTCTTGCTCCCTGAGGAATAGGTGTGGTGTTGGTATCATGTTGCTGAAATCCTTTTTCTTGAATAAAATTGACAGATATGGTTTGAGCATTACAAGACATTGGGAATGGACTGAGGCAATATTAGACTTGTTGACATTAGGATTGATGAAACACTGGAATGTCCTTTTTTGGGTAGGCCTGAGTACTGCAGTAAAATAAATGAATAAAAGACAAGTGGCGGTCTCAAAAATCATTTTCCTTCAGATTTTGTCTCCTACCTGCTATTCATTTGCTCCATAAAATTTCCATGTAAGTTATCTTGAAGACTGTTTTACTTTGACTCTAATTAGCACAAGTTTTGTTCTCTGTGTTCAATCCTCACCCATCTTGAGCAAAACCACCTTAAGTAAAATCATCTTGTGATTCCATCACTCTTGAGAGAAAAATCACCTCTTGTATAAAAGTCTTGAGTAAAATCTGATCCTGTAGATTCTGCCATCCTTTTGAAATCAGTATTCCACCTAAGCTTTATTTTTCAGCAATTGCCATTTAATTATTCTTTTTATTTTTATGGAAAATTGAATTTCCAGTCTCAGAACTGAAGGCTTTGGTAGCTCAGCATAAAACGTCAATCCTTTGTGGGTTTGATAAAACTGCCATTGTTTCCACTTCTGTGTAAATATGTGTCATTAGAACTATTCTCACTTTCTCTTGAAGGAAAGTCATCTAAAACTTATCCTTTACCCTCACAGAGATAAAGAAAATTATTTTCATGACACTAGAATTCTATTTTTTTCTCAATTTTATCTTCATTTTCATCTAACTCACATTTATATCCTAAAAAGTTTGCAGGTGATGTACAACAGTTCCAAGACATCCACTGATCAGTGCCATTCTTGTCAGACCACTACCAGTCAATGCCAGTAGCAAATACTTCATAGAGCAATGAAACTTTAGCCCATTATTGTGAATGTCATCACATTGCACAGAGTTATAACCACTCAGTAGGCCTGCTCTTATATCAGCCCAAGGTAAATCTATTTGAAAGAAAAGTATCCCTCTCATGCTGGCACTGATGCACCCATTCCTGCCAGACACACACTGCCAAAAGAGAAGCCATGTCTCCAACACTCAACACCGGTCTGTCAGCCTTTATTCAATCCTTTCAGACTAGCCCCCAACATCTGGGCCTTCTTTATGTTTTCTTTTTCTGGGGAGTTAAAATTCCCTTTCCATAAAAAAAAAAAAAAAAATTATCTGTTTTAAAGGTTATACACTTTGTTGTGTTGCAAATGAAGGCAGTGTAACACCTTGGGCCCTAGATAAGGTGGTCCAAGCTGTGGAACTACTGAGAGGATCACTCATCTGCTGGGAGTGTTGGGTTTTATTTGGAGTGGAGACTAGAGCAGCAGTGTCCCATATTTGGAAAGAGTAGGACTGAAAGCTCTGGTGAAGACATCTTCTGCAGACCAGAAGGCTCCAATTCAAAGCATTTGTTGCATCAGTTCTGGCTTGGTCACCTTGTGTCATGCACCCAGACTTGATATTTCTCTTTGTACCTATCATGCACAACCTTGGCATGGACATGGACCTAAACATAGGCGGTTTGGTCGGGTCTGGTTTTGTTCTAACACAGTTCCTAGCACACCTAGTCATGGCAGGATGTGGCAGCTTCATGTGGTATGGGAGAAAGTGCTTAAAGGACTTCTGTAAATATGCAAGAAGGTTTTCTCAGGATTCTCCCGACATCTCTCCAAGGACATATGATTGTAATATTTGTAGAACTTACAAAAGCCTTCCCAAATGGACACAGGATAGGAGTCTAGTGACTTCCATGCAAACTCTTTAACTTTAGGGTACAGAGTCTTTTCTGAATCTGTATGGAATTTAGCAATCAGCCTTCTGAGACATTTGGTATTTCCATCAAGTCACTTTACCACTTTATTAATAGTAGCCTTGCCGAGAAAAACGGTGCTTTAGTTAGTCATAAGGTGGAAGATGGTAGCTACAATTTTTTTTTGGAAATTCATAATTGCAAACATAGGAGAGATCAGTGCTGTAAACTGAGACTACAGCCCTTAATCCTCTTCTGGATTTAAATTATAGGTTTTTTTTCTTTAATTTTAAAAGAGGGATTGTTGTTGTGTTGTTGTTGTTTTGTATTTGTTTCTGTTTTCTTGTTGGTTTGTTTTGCCAGAAATGGTGGTACTCAATATCTTGTATACCAATAATGATTGGTTTTATATTGCTGGAGCTGAGATCCTAATCCAGAAACTGAGAGAAACAGAGAAGAAGTAGAATTTGAGACTCCCACTTTCAAAGTAAATGGGCTACTTCTTGGGCCGTAAAATTAATGAATCTTCAACCGCTCAATCAAAGTAACTGGAAGTGTACAGACAATGCCTCCAGGCAGGGAATTAGGACATGTACATGGCAGATGCAGCAGACAATGAAGAGGAAACTGAGCCTAGGCACTACATATGGGTATCTTATTGTGTAAAACCTGTACAGCATTATCACCATTTTAAGTGAAATTGCTTGTACCTGTTATTGGCAGGTATTAGGCATTTTTAAAACTGCTGTGAGAAAAGAATGAAAGAATATTTATTTAGACCTGTGAAGTGCTGAATTCAATACTGTGATCCTGCACATGCTGAGAACTAGAACCCTAGAGAGCCCCCTTCATTTTTCAGATGCTTGAATAGCTAACAGGTTTCAAGAATATGATGATCCAGGACAACAGAATAACACAAATGCCACTTAAACCTTTTGCCGTATCTCAGCAGAAGCCACAGTGCTGGGTATTTATTTACTCTTGAAGTAACTGTCACTGGAAAAAAATATTGATTATTAAAACTGAATATCACTTTAAGATCTCACATGAAATAGGAGACAGAATATATGATTTTTACATAATGGAAAGTTCTGTAAATAGTAAATACCATGTAAATGGCACAAGAGACTTCATTACAAAAATGAATAGAAAATTAAATTATATCTAAATGTTTCTCTCATTCAATTATACTTCATAAACCTTCACAACAAGCTTTTATTTTTTGAGAGACTTCATGTTTAGATTTTATGTTAGGGAAGTTGTAATAGTTTTTAGGTTAAACTTAAACTATTTTCCAAAAAGAGAAGTAAAAAGAGAAGAATTTTGTGACCTGAAAATGCCTGTACAAAGCAAACTGCTTTTGAAAACCAGTTTAAATTAGTTGTGTGACCAAAGCTAGACTAGAGTTTCACATCTATATACATATTTTTAGAAAAGGCAACATCACTATTATTACTTTTCTCAGCAGAAGATCACCTTTTCCTGTGTTTTTTGCTATCAAAAATCCCTTCAAGTTCCTTCATTTTTTGAAGACAAAATATGCCACATAAAACCTCTTGCTCTTTTCCTTCTCAAAAGACATGGTTGTTGTTTAGGTGCTGCAAGAAGCTGCTCTAATTATTTTCTACAAGTGTGCCATTAGCCTGGGAACAGCTAACTGCCTTTAATTGCTGGAAACAGCTGGGTAATTAATGCTACCCAATTAGTACAAACACTTTATAATCTTCTTTGAATCCTCCTGTGACCCTCTTGGGTATCATACCTCACAACTTGAAAACAGAACTGGAGAAGAAGTTACGAAATCTACTATTAAAGGCAGAAAGTTTAATTTCTGGCTGACAGAAATTTATACATTCTTCATCATAGTCACTCCCAGTGCTTATTATTATGATTATTTATATAGTAGTAGTTATCATCCATTGTGTCATGTTTGTACATAGCTGAGAACAAGTAGTTTGTGTCCAAAAGTGCTCAGAATATAAGACTTTGATTATAGTCCGTAAATCCAGTGATTAGTCCATAAATCTCTTTGCCTGTCTGAAGCAAACCTCTGTGGAGGTACCTCCAGAAGACATATCTCCTGCAGTTCAGGCTGCAGGAGGAAAGGGAACTTTTTGAAGAATGCATGGCATGGGGAAGACTTGAGGAAAATATAGTGGTGTTTTTTTTTTTGTTTTGTTTTGTTTTGTTTTACTTTAACTGAGAAGGGAACTAAAATACAACCCTGTCCTCCATAAAGTTAGGGTTTGTTTTGTAGACTAGATTTTTACTGATGTTCTCCCAACATTTCCTCGGGGTCGTCTGCACTGGATAGTACAGTAAGAGCAAAGTTACCCAAGTTTTTTTGAAAATAATATGAGATGGTGACTATTGTTCAGATGTACGTGTAGGTCAGGCTGTGATAACCCAAGAAACTGCCCAAACTAGTCTGTTTCTTTTATAAGACTAGCTCATACAAAGCTAAATCGGTTGTAGCTGAAATACTCTGTAGTCCGAGCTCTGTGTATATTTGGACCACACAGTTATGAGCTCATGGCCAAAACACTGAACTAGAAATCAGAAAAACTGTCCTTTCCTGTATATGTCTTATGCTCCTTCAAAAACATAAGAAAAACACTGAATGCTTCACTGAAGTTCAGTCTAGCATTTGCTAGTGATAACAATGTATGTACATAAATATCCGAAAATAATGCTGTTACTCTAGAACTCTTTATATCTAGTCAAATACTGATATGCTTCTTTGTGTACGTCCAATGGGATGAGGTACACAGAAAAACTGCACTGGTAGGTGGGAAAGAAAGTGATTTAAATATTGTTTGGGGGTTACATATTAAAATGAAAATTAATGAAATTCACAATAACTCATTAGAAAGAAAGACAGGAAGTAAACCCAGATTCCATAATCAGTAACTGGTTAGACTATTACTGACTTGTAGAATCCTTATTTGTTCAGTGCAAAATTATGTTTGAAGAGGAAACTCTTAGTAGAAAACAAGTGAGGAATTTTCAAGCCCACAAATAATGAAAAGCTTAGAAATGTAAACAGGATGTTGATGACTTTCAATTTGGTTGGTTATTTAAATACATTCCTCTGAAATTCCCATCATCTGTGAAACACGTATTTTAGAACAAAATATCTGTGAATTGTGTCAAGTTTATTTCTAAAACCTTTTTTTACCTCCTTTATAGCCTGACAGTACTGGCCATTAGCATACTTCTTTTATCTTGACTTAAACTACCTTGTCTTGTTAATCCAAGTCTATATTAGATGAAAGACTTAAAAACATAAACACATAAAATGTTCAGAGAACACCATATAAAACTGCATTAATTTGTCCAGAATGATTTACCTTGCAAATCATGCACTCAGTTTGTAAAAAAAAAAAAAAAAAAAAAAAAAAAGTAATCATTTTAACATGTAATTTAAGTACTGAAGCAAAAAGTAAAACCAAGGAAAAGATAAATTGTGCCGTCTACAATTAACAAATCAGATGAAGTGGGAGAAAACACTTTAACAGTATAAATAGGTCTATTGAGTAACAGACAAATATAAAGCAGTTGTTTACAAACCTGTAAATTTTACTGTGTTGTAGTTTTCAACAGTGTGAACAGGAAAGATTTATGAGCAGTTCTAATTTATTAGACTAACAAGAGTTCTCGATAATGATATCCTAACCCAACATAAAAAATAAAGTTATGCGAATCTACTGACTGTAAGACAAATTATCAAGGGAATTTAGCAATAAAAAGAATAGCAACCACCTTTTCAAAATTTGCTAAACATAGTTATTATTTCTCCTATGTAGAATATACCACACAAAAATATTTTTGTGACTCAAAACAAGTTATTTATTACTGTGACCATTAAAATGGCCAACATTATCTCTGAACTTAATTTAGTTTTTATTGGAAGAAAAAATACCAAAAGGATTGCTCTTGTCTGAATATACTGAAATGTTAAGTAATTCATCATTTCATATCGCTGCTTGCTGTTATACAAGAACAAGTATTGTGCTGAACATGTGACATGTACTGAACCTTTGCAAAACTTAAAAAAAATTGTATATTTCCGATAAGACTGATCACCTTTTTCTGTATTGTAATGCTATTACACATTTCATGTTTTTGCCCTAAAGGAAACTTGTCAATGATGCACTCCTATCTTGATTGATAGGTGGAGAACAAATGTATAGAATGCACCGAAGGAGAAATAATTTAAAAAAAAGGCAAAAAAACCCCAACCAACCCCTCCCCAACAAAACAAAACACAAAACAAAACAAAAACACAACAGAAAAAACCCCATGTGTTCAATGAATGAACATCTAGTTTTTCCCTACAAGCTGTGTTTCATTTTTAATAACATTTTGGCCTCTAGTTTAGTCAACTGAAGTCTTTTTACTCTGTTGAATTGGGAAAGTAAGATATTTACAAATATTGTGATGATAATAATAAAAATAATAAATATATCCTCTTTCATTAAAATCAGATCAACCTAAAGCAATAAACTTATTAATAGCCAAGATACCAGTTTTCAGACCCAGAGTCTACAACAGAAACAACTTTCTGATGCTTGGTTTAGTGAGAAATTAATTGTTTTCCTTGTTGTCTTAATTATACTAAAACGACCATCTTTCACCTTCCTTCAGGCCATTCCTTGCATGTATGTATCCTACTGTATCACTGTAGTACAGAGTATCCCATTCTTGGCTCTTTGAGATGTATAGGTAAGCCTAAACAGAGTAGAAAATTGAAAGGAACTAATATCTGGACATTGGATAAAATTCTAAATTTTCATTAATTATGATGGGAGTATTAACATATAGACCATCTAAGGAAGACACCTATATTTACTTGTTTTAATCTGTCCTAATTTGAATCTGAAATCCATGCTATTTTTCTTCCTTTGTTTTTACTATTGTCCAGGCCCACTGTAGGAAATACGTGGCACTTACTGTCCCATTCTTCCCCTTGAAATGCAGAATCTGTCAAATAAGGAGAGGCTGAGAACTGGGAGTATGGAGGCTGAGAAGAAAAGGCTCAGGGCAGAGTTTATCAAAGTGTATAAACATCTGATGGGTGGAATAAAGATGAAGCCATACTCATCTTAGTAGTATCCAGTAACAGGCAGTTACTCTCCTGTGAGAGGCAATAGTCACGAAGATAAAATAAATTCCACCTAAATGTAAAAAACCCTTCTTTACTGTGAGAATGGTTGAAAAATGGTATGGATTTCACAGAGAGGTTATGGAATTTCCATTACTAGAATTATCCAAATCCCAACTGGACATGGCTCAGGAGAAACCTGCTCTAGGTGACTTTGCTTTGATCAGGGGGATTGAACTAGACAACTTCTACAGATCCCTTTGGACCTCAACTGCCCTATTGAAAATAGTACACTCTTTTAGTAGAAACAAAATATGTAAGTTGCTAAGGCTCATATTGATTTTCAGCTGTCCTCCAGGAAGGACAAATTAACCACTATGAATCATAGAAAGTTAAATTAATTACTGCTTTGTGTTTTGGTTTTGGGGTTTTGTGGACTCTCTTCTTGATTGATTTCATTTGGTTCCAATCCATAATGTCAGATAATCCAAAGGAATGATATATTGGTTAACTATAGATACTTTAGAGGGGAGGGGGTAGAGGAGGAAAAACATCCACTGCATAAGCAGCGTTATCAAGTCTGTCTTGTCTTAATGTGAATACATATTTACTTATGCACTCAATTATTCAATCTGGAGCCTGAGAAATTATAAGCAATCTTTAAACTGTAATTTCTTTGTGGTTGTATCTGTTAGAAACCTAATATAAAGATTTGAAAGAGTAGTTGAATAAACGGGAGAGTTTAAGATATACCTGTATAAAAGAAAATGTGGATAACTATAATGCTTTCTAATATACTTAGCCTGTGACCTTTCATATGCAGTTGAAAGTATTACAGAATTATAGGGTTGAAACAGATGCCCTCATATTCTTTTAGAAAAACATTTACCATTCACTTTAAAAACTGATTGGAAAATTTTTATATCCTTAATATTGAAACAAATTTTTATTTCAATTTGATTAATTTTGAAATCGTCCAACTCATAGACCATCCAAAAATCATTATCTCAGTCATGGGCAGATAGCAATTCCCTCTTGTATCCAATTAATTGCTGTCATTGTCCTTTGAGTCAGGCAAATACTACCAGAATGTTAATCTGTCTTTAGTAGCACAAGGTTTGGGGGCTATCTCAAGCCAGACTTCAATTTTTTTTTTACTTAGGCAATTGACCAATTGTCCCTTTAAGGAGTTCTGATCGTATTTTTATTCCTGCATACCAAATATATACATCACATGTATTACATGAAAGTTCAGATCTTCAGAACATGAGTTGGAAAAGACTGACTGCATATTGCACAGGTTTTTATTAATCCTGGTACCATTCAATCTGTCTGTCTCATCAGTGGTTAGTGAGGGCACATTAGAGAGAATTTCACCTGAAAACACAAACTTGATATTTCATCCTAACATTCTTTTGCTTGCGAATTACAGCGCTGTAGAACACCCACAAACCACTAGCCATGCAAACTTCTATAATGGTGGTAAAAAGTGAAATGTAGAAAATATTTCTGATTCAGCTGCAAAGCTAGATTTCAAACATGCTCCTTTACTCTTCAGCCCATTAAAGTCAGAACAGTAAAATTTCAACTGTGAATAGTGCAGACCTATTGCTCACTGATGGTTTAGGGTGTGTACATATTTCTTATTGTTGTAGTCATTGTTCCTTTGAAGTGTCTCTGTTTTCAAATGACAAACAGTTACCAAATTTTGTAGGTGGTGCCCCAGCTGGCTTAAACTTTACTATGTGTTTAATTCATGTGGTTTTGTACGTGAAAAGACAAACTGAATCCCAACCACAGCATTGTGATTTTTGTTAGAGAGATTTTAGTCTCTTACAGGACAAAAAATTGTATGTTGAGGAGATGAAGTAAAAAAAAAAAAAAAAATCATCACAGCTGCTCTTCTTTTAGAAGTTTTTATCTATTGCAGATGTGTTTTTTTCAAGCTATTCTTTCATGTGCTTCACCTATCCCTACTTCCTGTGATGGCTTAGTTATGCAGGGCCTTTTTAGGTTTACAATCCAAAATAGCACTTGATTTCACCTCCAAAAGAGTTTAACTCTTTCTTGCTTTGATTAATAGAAGGAATTGAAAAGTTTCTGTGTGCTTTCAGTTCTCTCATCACATGTAGTGCATAATTAAAAAAGAAAGATTAAACCAGAGATTTCAATATATTTTAAACTTACTCTCTTTGTATATTCTTTCCAACCTAGAGCTCAAACAAAGAAAGGAGTGAAAGAAAGATTAATGTTCTTTCCTGCCTGAAAGTACAAGTTCAAATTTTTGTCTTTTAACTTAGCACTGGATTGTCAACTCATAGGACTCATGCTTGAGAGGGTTACTTTCCACTGGTCCTAGTAAAGCTGTGATACTGCATGGAAGAGGACAAGATCCATAAAAGCAGAGAAAAAGTATAACTTCATGATGAAGTGACTAAGATATTCACCTGAGAATAAGTGCTCCCATTTTTGTAAGTCTGTCCCCAGTATGCCTTCTGCATTTGCTGTGTATAGGTTTAGTTGTTACTGATTTCAATTTGCTCTTATTCATTTAGTCCTGGGAAGCAATCAGCATGAAATATGGAGGAATAACCCCCCCATCCAGAACAGAGCATACGAGAGGTAAGTATTTAAACATTTTTTTTTTTTTTTAAGTAAGGTTTACAAATTGGGGTATTTTGCCATCCTGTGTAATTCTTTTGGGACTTAGAGTCACCTGTAATAGTTGCTCATGCTGGACTGGGAGTTACTCCATAACTCCTGACAGTGTCAGTTTGTCCAAGCACTGAGAGGGCCTGAGGGTCTATTCTGAGCTCTGGAGTATTCAGCTATGAGGGTGAAAGCACTGTTATAATCTACTCTTGACTTACTTAAACCAACACGGAACAAACTAAAGAGCCCTGTCTCCCCTGCTTTGTTGTGGCTGTTTTCTTCACATGATTACAAAAAAAGAAAAAAAAAAAAAAAAGAAAAAAAAAGCATAAATGCATAAAGTACCTACAAACATCAGCACTTGTGATTTATTCAGTCTTCAGTCACATATGTCATCATCTTCTGTGTTGAGAAATATTTCAGGAATATAATAGTAAGTTACTTTTCTTTTTCCTAAGACTCCATGTGGTAGAGGCACACTAGGTAACAATTAGACTAAGGACTCAGTAAAGACTCAATTTTACATAGTAGCAAAATATTTTTTTTTTCATAAAACAAAGTGATTTTCATTCTCTCTCCTTTCCCTCATCTCTCAGAGACCAAAAAAAAAAGCAAAAAAAAAAGCAAATACAATAGACACAGCAAGTGTCATTACCTAATAGACTGATCCAAAAAGTTAGAGAAGTAGGATGTTTAAGAAGCCAGATTTCAAGAATCAACGAAAAGACATTTATAGGAGAAAATGTGTGCTAATAGTTGTGTGAACTTGCTGATTTTTGTGCACCATGGATAGTACAATACTGCACTTCACTTTCTCTCACATCCTTGTCTCCTAAGGAGCAGAGTGGTTTTTTTGGATTTTTTATTCCAATGGTAGCTGATATCTGTGATAATGCTATTTTCCTTTTTGTTGTTGCTACAGAAGCTTTCCAAGAATATAATGTTTAATGTCATTCTGAATGAAAAACAAGTTCATAGCTGTGTTAACCACTGTATAAAAGCAGACACAGAATTATAACATAAGGCTTTTTTTTTCATTTGTTTTTGATTTTTAGTGTCTAGGAGTTCTCCATGAAACAAAATAAAACCCCCCAAACCCAATAGTACTCTAAAACCAGGGAGCTCTCTTAACTCTAAAGAGAAAGTTTCAGTGCAGAAGCACTATGGCACAGCTGACTAGAATGTAAACCATGACAAATCTGATATGTCTTCATATGCCATTAAACAGCAGTCCTGTTAGGTTGACAGCTTCTCTGATTTTGTATTTAATCCTCTCATCATTCATGACAATTGCTTTTTTTACATAAACAGTGAATATTAAATGACAAAAAACTAAAGTCAGTGCAGTTTCTGCGCCTCATTTTATAGCAACAGATGTAGTGAACTGAGGACATTAAAACAAATTCCAAAATTACCACAATGGAGTATTCAAGCTAACTGCAAGGACGTTTAACCTAGAGCTCCACCTAGAGAAACCTTCATGAAGAACAAGCACTGGTTCACCCGTCTAAATCTCGGTATTTAAAGTTTATGGGGTTGCTGTCAGCCACAGGTGCATTTAGCTGCTCAAGCTGATGTAAGGTGAAGGCTTATTTGCATTTTAGACTGAATTTAATTATCATAGAACATTCCTTCACTTCTTTTCCCTCATGATTTAAAAAGGTGAATAGCCATATTTAGAATGCTATAATTTTGAGACTGCTAAAAAATATGTTGGTTTCATTTTTATGCAGAAATCCTGAACAAACACGCCCCTAAAAAAGTAGGATCTTTCCTTCTCTATTATATCTTCATCTTTTACACTAGTAAGTGATATTTTAGATAGATTTCACATCCAACCACATAAAAAGCTGTTCTCCAATTAATATTAGACATCAGGCTGAATCATAATGTCAGGTTTTCTGGGTTCTGAGGATGAGTAAGGCATGAATTTAAAACTGAGACTTTATTTAATTAATAATATTATGATCAGGAATGTGTCAGAACTGGTTATGAACTTCAGTAACAGCACCGATATTTTGGGAAAGGAATCAACAAAGAGACTAAGATGAGTGAAAGAAAAAAAAAAGTGCTTTTTGTATTTTTTTCCTCTACTTTTTCTGGTGCTCTATGGAAAGCAAGGGGCAAATAGTGCATCTTATTTGCAAATACTGCATCAACCTGAGGAAAATATTCTATGACAGAGGTAGAAAGTGATTTATGCTAATTTGTAACCAAAAAAAAAGCTTACTGAAATAAGCATATTGGGGCAACACTAATACTGTGGTAATACTCTCTTCAATATAAAGTCACATTATAATTTTAATAGCATTTCACCAATCACAGATTTTTTATTTTTTTTTTCCAAATGGGCTGCAGACCCCCGTTAAATAAACAAGTATAATAGTGCTTACCATTAGCTCTTACCTTTTCAGATCCAGAGGTCAGATACAAAACCAAGAAATACTTAAACTCTTAAACAACTTTCTATATTGCAGGGAAATAGCAGATTTCTGGTAGTTTTAACACTGAATTAGAGAATGTCCCTCTGAGAAGGCTGATTGGTGAAAATAAACTGTGAATATACATGGAAGAGCCTTATTTTTGTATCTATACACATGAGAAAAGTGCTAAAACCTTTCAAGCTAATATAAAACTTATCTTTCTAGAACTTTTCACCTTTAAGAGTATTTTTTATTTTCTATTTTCCTATATTTTTGTTTCTTTGTCATAATTTCTTTGAAATACAAGGTCCAGTAACATGTACCTTTCAATTGTCCTGAATCATTACAGCTACAACAGAGGTTGGTACAGTTTGAAAGGGCTAACAGCTGAAGAAGGTTTCTCTTCTGCCACAGTTTGAGGACTCAGGGCCTTGAGTGTTGAAAAAATGATGTGGGTCTGGGATTTTCTCTTACTGAGAATTCTGAAGTGTGGGAGAGAAGACAATAGTGGGTGTGTTAATTCTCTGTTTTGTTTCTCCATGTCTTTCACATTGTGTAAAAGAGTAATTTGTGTATGTGGGAGTACATATATTTGGGTTATTAAGAATGTGAATACAGCTAAAGGGCTTTCTGAGACTGGGAAGCCTGACCTGCAGTGATAGTAAATCATATATATAATTTTCACTCACTACTGTAATCCATGGATTTTGTTTACCAGTTTTTCTATATTTGCCAAAAATAGATTTTATTGGAGGAAGGTGGGCAATAAATTGGATTAAAAAAAGCAAAAGTCCATACAGCATATCTCCCTTAGGTAAAGCCTGCTAATGCATGGAATATTGTTACCCAGGGTATATGGATGGAATTTTTATGCATATTTACGCACTTTAATCCTTGTGTCTTCCTAAGGCTAGCATTCATAATTACCACCAAGTGGATATTATAATCTACAGCAGAACATAACTGGCAGTTTTAGAGAAGGAGTACATTCAATAAAAAGGCTCTACGGCCTTTTTACCTATGTACTCCCACCCACACAAATTCCCAACTCTAACAAAAAAAGCTTCCTTTGAACAACAGCCTTGAATGCTTCACATGCCCTGCCACTTGCAACCAGGTTTTTAAGCTTTTGAATGCTCTTTGCAACTCAGACAGTTTCTCTGAACTGGTGGCTTGGTGAATGTGATTATGTTGCATATGTTACAGCTGATCTGTTTGTGCTGTGGGAGTCTGATGCATTTAATTAATGTGTCCTGGGGAAAGGCAAGCTGTTTCCTAGGGACAGTGAAGTAAGGAAAGGTAATAAATAATGGAAAATAGATTTGGAAATTATGTTAGAGGACATCTAGTTAATCCCCTTCTTCACAGTAAATTGCATAAGTGTATTGTTCCTAGGTCCCATAAAAGAAAGTTCTGCTGTTACCAGTGCACAAGAATTGTAACCTCGCATGTTGTCCCTAATTTGTACTCTGAAAAATACAGAGATTTTCACTCTAAAGGCACAGGTAGTTTTCTGTAATTTAACAAGACCAAACGAAGTCTTGAACATGGGTCAGGGCAACCCCAAGCACGAATATAGGATAGAGGATGAAGGGGTTGAGAGCAACCATGAAGAAAAGAACTTGACGGTGCTGGTGGAGACGAGACTGGACATGACCTAGCAATGTGCACTTGCAGCCCAAAAAGCCAATTGTATCTGGGCTGCATCCCAGTGTGGGCATGTGTGGGCAGCAGGGCCAGGGAGGGGATTCTGCCCCTCTGCTCTGCTCTGCTCTGGTGAGACCCCACCTGGATTGCAGCTCTGGAGGCCCTGACATAGGAAGGAAGCAGAACTGTTGGTGCAAGTCCAAAGAGCCATTAAGTTGATCAGAGGGCTGGAGCACGTATCCTATGAAGACAGTCTGAGAGAAATTAGGCTGTTCAGCCTGGAGAAGAGAAGGCTCGAGGGAAACCTCACCAGCAGCCTTTCAGCACGTAAAAGGAGCCTACAAGAAAGATGGAGAAGGATGTTTTAGAGGGCGTGTAGTGATAGGACAAGGTGTAATGGCTTTAAAGTGAAAGAGGGTAGATTTTATATCAGGAAGAAATGCTTTACTGCAAGGGTGGTGAGGCACTGGAATAGGTTGCCCAGGGAACCAGTGAATGCCCCATCCCTGGGAGCATTCAAGGACAGGCTGCATGGGACTTTGAGGAACATGGTTTAGTTGAAGGTGTCCCTGCCCAGAATTGGTTGATTGGAACTTGATGATTGTTAAGGTCCCTTCTAACACAAACTATTCCATGATTCTATGGTAACAAGTTGACATTATACTGCAGTTTCTGGAATTACTGTTTCTGCAATATCAATATTGAGCTTAATGTCCAAGGAAGCTGGGGAAAAAGGTTAGAGGGAAAGAGAACAAAGAGATGTAAAGATGATGAAAAATGGGCTAGACTTGTCAATAGCAATCAAAAATGTTGCACACAAGGAGTTGTGGAACTGCTTTTTCGGTTGAAATTGCAAGGAATTCTAGCAGGATTTTTTTGTCTCGCCTTTCTGGACCTGATTCTTTCTATACAGAGTTCTGTAAGTTGCCAATGAACTTGAATTATATTAGCTTTGCTTTCTGAAAGTGTGAAATGCAGTTGGTGTTGCCACTAAGTATTCTGAATAGAAATGAAAATTAATGAGAAAGAGGTGTAAAATCAATTTTTAGATATAGGGACTATGTGCCTTAGTGCTTTTGGAGTGAAGGAGCATTTCTTAAGTTCCTTACTTTACTAACATTGAAATAATTGATTTTCTTAATTTATTTTCCTTTTTTTTCTGGAACAGTATTTTATTATTTTCCTTTTTTTCTGACTGGGTATCTGCAAACACATTGCTGTAAAAATGTTCTCTCACTATGATTCTAATAAATAGAGCTTCTGTTGGATGTGACCTAAAAAACATTTGTTTTAATATGCACTTGGAATCCTCAGAGTGTGTCTCAAACACCTAATCACACACTGGGTACACTCCCAATTGTCTGGACCCTGAAATTCACGGCACTTTGTTTACTCCACGAGGGTACAAGAGAAGCTACATCATGTCTGTGGTTTACCTTCAAATATCTGACAAATTTAATCTTTTTAAATGCCTTTTAGAGGCATGATGAATAAATACAAATGTTTGTACATGAGTGTCCATTCAAAATTTTTACAGTAGGTCAGACATGTAGTCTGAAAAAAAAATTAAATATGAGAAAGATCTTCCTGATGCCTTATTATTAATTGCCATTGAATATTCAGTATTTGCATTTACTTATTTAGAGCTGCATATCCCATCAACTTTTATGAAGTAAGGAAATAGAAAGAATTCATACAGAATAAAAAGTATCCTCAGAGAATAACCAGAAATATTCCCAATTCTAAAAACCCATAGTGAGAACCAGTATCTTTACTGCAAAGAGAAAATTCATCTATTCAAAAGACAGACGTGAAACTACACGCAATGAGATGCATGTAATTTCCCTGGAGAGGCTAGTTTCACACAAGTTAACTCATCACAGGTACAATCACTATTGAATTTCTACCTGATTTAAATGGTATTTTCTAAGAAATATGCTAATACCAGGTTTACACTTTTCTGTAAAAAATGGTATCTCCTTTTATTTATAAACAGGAGTATCTGAAATCATGCCATAGAACATCCTCACCTCCAAAATCTGCAAAATCAAACTAGATTACAGTTTGCTTCGTCTTACACCTTCTGTGAACTTCTCAACGATGTTTCCAATGATATTCAGATACACAAATGGACTGAAATTTCTGCAACTGTTTTTCTTTACAAATATAATGGAAATAATAATCTGAAATATTCCATTAATTCTAGTAGTTTTATTCATCTCCCATTACACTAAATGTAATATCCAGACATCAGAGAATTGGAAATATGTCTGCTACAAGAAAAAAGAAAAAGAAAAAAAGGGAAAAAAAAGGAGAAAAAAAGAAGGAAAAGTAATGCTTTGCAGCTTGTATCAAGTAAGAAATGCTTACAGACTACTCAACAGAGTTCTTCTTTGGTTCCCACTTTCTTGTTCTCCCATTCTGCAAAGAATCCTTGATTTTCAATTCTACTCTATCCTTCCCTTCCTTGAACATTTGCACATATAGTAAAATGGATGGATGTATTTTCTCTCATATTCTTCATTAACATTGAACCTGTAAGGTGGAAGATAGCAGACAGAGGTTTGAATTTCCTCAGTCAGAAGACGAGGAATTTAAAGCAATACTCACTAATTTGTTCTAAAATTAAACTAAAATAATGCTACAGTGGCTAGGCTAAATATAATACCCAATCTACCTTATTTAGAACTAACCAATTCATCTTTTTTTTTTTTTTTTTTTCAGTTTGCATGTATTCATGACTGCCTAACACAGGGATAAAGTGGAATTTAGTTTCAAACAAGCCTACCCAGGCAGTACCCAATTTATACATGTCTTAGTTTTTGCCTGAGTTCCACAGTCACTGAAAAGCTTTCTTTGTACCTTCCAAGAAGCACATCAATTTTGACAGGGTCTTGGCACCTAACTCCCAAATATCCCTGAGAATGATCAAGAAAAGTGATGTAGTTCTATGTCTAATTGTTCTACACAGCTTGATCTAATAGGCGTGTTCTGCAAATAATTAGAGATTCAGGGTCTACACAAATATTGTAGCAAACAATATTGTCTTAAATGGCTAAGTGAAGATGGGAGTATCATGTTACAAATAAGGAAAAATCAAGCATCTTGATATTTACAGAATCATAGAATATTCTGAGTTGGAAAGGACTCACAAGGATCATTGAGTCCAGCTCTTAAGTGAATGACCTACAGATTAAACCCACAACTTCAGTGTTATTAGCACCATGCTCTAAACAACTCAGCTAATCTTGGTATTCTCAGAGCCTAAAATTGTTAGAGTGAACTTTTGAAGTTATTTTAAAACACATTACTTCAGTCAGAACTACAACATTGGAGGACTCACAATGGGAAAACATTCTTATTGTGCCTTGTCCTCCTTACATAACTTCTTTATTCATACTACAGTAGATTCCCATAAAACAAAAAGAAGTGAATCCTAAAATGTTTAAAAGACTAGAAATAAAACAAATAAATGGCAAAATAAACCCTTTCCACCACCACTGTAAGTGCTGTTTCCCAAAACAGTTTTTTCTGTGCAGGTTGCAAAGACTACCTAAAATGATAAGTAGTTGTAGGAACACCACAGCATAATGACTTGTTCAAATATGCTGCTCAGGCTTCATAACTGAAGACATAACTTTTGTCTGAATATTAATTTTAAGCCACTCTAGTGCCTGAGATAAGCTACATTCTTTGGGGGTTTTTGTGAACTGTGATAAGGCAACATATATGACATTCTTGGGCTTTAGGAAGTGGGTGACCTTCTGCACATAATTAAAAGGGTGACACAAGATTTTGTGGTAGAGTCCTCAAAACCCCACAGGGAGACTTTAAAGGCTTTAAATTGTTTCTGGAGACAGAAATGCATGCAGTTGAAAAAGTCACCTTCATCTAAAAAGGTTGTCTAGTCCAAGAAACCTTCTTCACTCATGTAGATTGTAATTGTGCATTTTTTTTTTCTAGAGAAAATTAATCCCTTTTTTTCCCCAAATTTCCTGTATCCATGGTTTATAAACAGTAGAATAAGATCTGAGGAATAAATTAATTAATATTATCTCTAATAATGATTTATCCAAGAGCGAAGATCTTTGAAGAAAAGACAACTGACAAGTAGGCCTGAAAAATGTTCAAGTTTTGTGGGGAAGTGAAGGGGGGGTAAAATTAGACTGAAGAGCAAATTTGAGCATGTTGCAATAGATTATCTGTCAGGATTGTCCTATTATCAGTTGAGAGACACTTAACACATTAGATTTCCTTATTAGCAAAAATCTCATACATATTGCCACAAAATGTATTGTAGAAAGGGTTGTGCTTCCATACCACCGTCATATTAAAGTATCCTTCATACTCATATTATAATAGTGGAATTAAACTTATTTGTCTGTTTTTGTAAACACTGGATGATGAAGGAATGTAAAAATGGCTTAGTTTTATATGCAAACAAATGAAATGTTTGTGTTTATTTTTAATTATTATTTTTATAAACCCTGTCTTTAAATTTTGAGTGGCAAATTAAATGTTTCCCCACACTTGGAGAAGAAAAAAAAAACAACCAAACAAAAAAAAACCACAAAAAATCACACCCCAAAACCCTAAACAGATAAAACCAGAAAGCAAGATAAACCCAATTCTGATCTGCCCAAAACAGTAAGAATATTTTGAGTTTTGCTGAATCTGTTTCAAAATTTCCAATGCTTCTGATACCTTAAAGTGAAAATGCAGGACTATAAATGGCAATGCCAGTGATAATAACAGTTACAAGAATAATAATAACAGTAAAGGGAAAGAGTTTGAGTTTTAGCACTGAGGAGGTTAATGAACACAGTGTTTCTCATCTCTCTCCTTTATATTTAGTCCACCAAATTTCAAGTGCTGCTGTTTTCCAGAAAGGTCTTAAGTACTGAGAAATCATCTGTGCAGAAATAATCTCAGGAGGCATTTATGTAGATTATTTGTAGGCCTGCAGAATACAACCCCTCAGAAAGGGAAAGGAAAAGAACAAAGAGGGAGTTCAAGATAGCAAGATAAAAAAAGATAGCAAGTAAAAAAATAGAAATGTGAATTTCAGAGCATGAAAATGTCCAAAGATTTCTGATCTTGATAGTAAGTACATACCGTCCAGATTAAAAAAAACCCCAACATTTTATTAGATAAGAGGAAACGGTTCTATTGCCAAGTATTTCCATTGCTAAACAAAAAAGTAAATTAAAAGAATATAGAATACTTGTGCTTCTTAAAATCAGTATATCTTGAACCTCAAGCAGTGATTATTTCTTACTGAGGGGTTTGGAGGCTTCTGATGCACAAATTTATTAAATTAATTGGTTTAATAAAATTAATATTACATATATTTTTTTACTTTGATTACTGTGAATAGTATTACTTAACTCTATGAAAATTTTTTACCATAAAACTCAAATATAATTGAAAGGCAAATAAATCTTTTCCCTTTTTTTTTGGGTTAACAAGAATACTTAGGAATTTCAAGTGATTATGATTCCTTACAGGTTTCTGCAACTCTTTAAACCAAGTGTTTTGTAGAGCAAGTAATTAAAGATACCAAAGATTAGCCACCATCACTTTTTTTGAAATTAAATTTAAATTTTTAATTTTTAATTTTTAATTTTTAAATTTAAAACTAAATTAAATTAATTAAATTTATAATATGCTCACTTCAAAACACTTTTTTTAATTTTTTTTTTTAGTTCATGAATAGAAATACCAATTCTTGTTAGTCCAGGGATACTTGTTCAATTAAAAAAACAAACAGTTAAAATTGGTTTATCCACACTTAGCTTCTAGCCCTGCCCCTGCTGCTATGCTCACCCTCTTCTCTTGCTCTGGACCTTAAGGCTGGTGGCTTCATTCTCATGTATGTGGGAAGGAAGGGAACAGGATAACATTGAACACCTGCAGTTCTTCACACAGGGAGATGTGCTGGTTATGTTAGTAGTTTCTTCTTTCTCTGTCTAGAATTCACTTGGGATTATTCTTTTTCTTTTTAATATCCTCCTGCACCTTGGCTTGTTTTCATTGGCCTGCAGCTTCTTTTCAATCCAAATTAACAATTTGTAGTGTCTTTTACATATGTGAGACACTTTGCCTTTGTTTGCTTTTGAAGTCCTAAAACTCATTTTGACCAGCTCCTGGTCAGCATTCCTTTATGAATGAATTTCTCACACCTGTGATGTCTCCTGTGCTCCGTCTTTTATTACCACTTCATGCCTGAGCTCCTCTGCACCACATTCTGAGATAGGTCTCTGATGTGCATGTACTCGAAATTTGTACTTTGGTACCTTTGTATACCTGGTATACATTCCATGCTCCTTATGGTCTGGAGCAAAACTGTGTCTTAAAAAAATAAAATTAACCTCACGAACATTGTTTCTTCATTAACCAGAAAGCATGCATTAAAAAAAAAATACATGAGTTAAACACTTCATGCTTTTAAAAATTATAATTAATTTCAGCTGTGCCAATGATTATCACAGTAAAATAAACACTTGTTCATTTGGTGAGGAGACTCGAGATTTTGAAATTCTCAAAGGGTAATATAATGTCAATAAAGCACATAATTCCATCCTTAAACAAATCACACTAACACAAAAAATTCCAGCCCTCTGTTGAAGACTCAATAAAGCTGACCTTATCATAAATACAGGAATGTACATTAATACTCATTTAAGTGCCTTTCAGAAGTGTGAACCTTTCACAGGAAAGACCTCTAAGAATGACCTTATAAAGATTTCATTTCAATTATTTAACCCACAGATTATAAAAGCCAAGTAAAAAGTTCCTCGTTTTCTCCTTCATTTGATGTTCACTTACTTGTGAGGTAAACTTCTACGTAGAAATGTTCAATATATGTATCAGAGGATGTAAAACACGTAAACAGGACCTTATATTGACAGCATACATTTCTCAGAAAAATTATAATGTTGAAGTTTTAGGAAAAAACCCTCTCACTATTATATACAGAATAGGACATAAGAATATTAGCTATGTATTATTTATTGCCACTTATTTTTTCTGTCCAATCTAACTGATAAGCTTGTCATAAAGGAATGACATTTCTATTTTCAACAACTTTGAATAATATTTCTTTGCATTCTTTATGGACTTCTTCCTTCCATTTCAAATAGATTCAGTCTATGCATAATCCCCTTGCGTTTCTACTCTCCTTTTCAACATGAAGGGTTTGTTTGTTTGTTTGTTTTCTGACAGCATCTTAATTTCTTGTGTTTGTATTCAATTAACTCTGACGTGGTTTTCAACTGCAGCATTTTCAAAACCATGCATGTATTATTTATACCATCTCACCAATGCTTTTGAGATGTCTCTCTATTTTTTAAGAGTAAACACTGGTTAATGTAAATTAAATTGGGTTAGAAGGAACAGTTAGAAGATGGAACTGAAAAGATGAGCTCATCTGGTTCAGAGGAAATAAATAACCACTAGACCAGCACATGCACTTTTTAGTCAAGGATAAGACTGCTAGCACCACTTTAAATAATATTTGGTTTGAATATTTTGAAGGACTTTTGGATATCATTAGGAATTTGGTCTGCTGAGATTAATTAATTTTATGCAAATCAATGTGTTCTGCAAAGCATGATCTTGTGGTCAGTATAGGTCCAAGGGGCACACTGATTTACTGTGTATGTCCCTCTAAGTGTAGGACATGTGAGAACATTGCTTCACCTTGTTTCCCCACACTTTTCTATTTAGCAATGTACACATGTAATAGATTCTACCTGGGCACAGACACCTATGTTTGTGCAATTGAGACTAATTATAGGAAAATGAAAGCTTTCTCTGTAGTCAACACCTGCTGTATTGTTCAGTATGACTAATATTTGATTGGAGAGACTCTTTCTTCTTCCCCTTTAGTTTCAGGTTCTTTCTCTTTCTGTATTAATTTAACCTTGAAATCACCTCTGATACAGTGATTAACTACTAATTAGCCAGAAGAATATGAAATAATATTTTCTTTAGCATTACAGCAATGCACTTCTAATCTCAGAACTTTGATTCTGACTAATCATTTGTAACAGCTAGTACCTTAGAAAATAATTTTAAAGAGATTTTGATAAATGTAATTTTGAAATTCAGGGGCCAAACTTTCCTTAGGGAATTTCAGATACATATATAATACTTTCCTTTTTATTTCCTTCGCTGTATGGCCAAAACATTAGATTTACTTTTCTTTTTCCTTCTGGTATAAATATAGAGGCCCAAACTGAAGCTCTAGATTCAGTGCTTCATGATGAATCTGGATTAAAGCAGAGATTTATAAAATGTACACACTCTTTCCTTCAAATGAATTAGAAACTCAGAGCAGACGTCATCTCTACTCTGAGACCATGTTACAATATTCTTCTGTTTAGAATTTTAAACAGCCTCTTACTGAGAAAAAAAAAAAAAAGACAAATTTCATCCTCCTTGTACACCTAAATTACAGTTTATTTGTCATCTACTCATAATTACATAGTCTAGTCGCGAGTGGTTTGGCTTAGATGGCAAAATTACAAGAAGTCTCAAAAATGGAATCACATTTATTTGGACAGTGTGTGATAGGATCTGGTTAAACAATTTCTGTTGCTCTCTCAGCACTTTGCTGTGGGGAACTGGTATTTTAAAGCTTCTGGCATGAAGACAGCCGACTGAGTACAGATCTCTTTCTAGTATTATGAATCATCTTCTGAAGGATTAGAGAGGAGGAATCTCGTCCTTAAAAAAAGAGCCAGTGCAAATGTAAATTTACTGCTTCACACACTTTAGGAACTATATAACATAAAGTAAAAATGTTTGTATAGTTGCTAAAAGGTTTTTGACCATCTGAATATATCAATGCTTTTATGAGTGATAACAGATCACTAGAAAAAGAAATAAACTAAACAAACAGCTGAACACAGATTCTGGAACTTTCCCAAAACAGTGCCATTTATTCTCATTCAGTACTCCTCAGGAAATTCCTAGGAGGTAATTTTTTCATATGTCTTCTTGTTGCACTCCAGGCCACACAATGTATCCTGTTTCCTGGTAAAAACATACTTCTCTGATAAACTGAGACGCTGCCTTCCACTGTTTTGAATGTTTTGAATGAAAAAAACTAACAAACTGCACCTTAGTCTCAGAAGGCCACTAGGTGGGCTTCAGGAGAAAAGAAGGAAAATAACAGGTGATATTGACTTGACTGACTGCTAAAGGAGTAAAGTGTTTACTGACATTACAATGTTTGTTTTCAAATCAGCATAAATTGATTACACGATATCCACATTGTTTAAAAATATTTCTTTAAAATGTAATCAATATAACTTGACAAGTCATAAAGAATATTCATTCTGAATTATTTTTTATAAAAAATCAAATTCTAGGATACTCAAATCACTCTGATATATTAATGAAAAAATTTAAATTTCTCAGAGGAGAAATAAAAATATTAATGTGGTTATACAACGCACTGTAGAAATGTCTGCCATGCCTCTTGCTGTTAAGCTTTATGTTTCCACTGAATATGTTTCTGTTTATCCAAGTTTTTCTCTATACTTCTTAACACTTGTTTTCTTTCTGGATAAAATACTAAAATGAGAATCTCAAAAAACTGAAAGAAATTGAACCAGAGCTCAGGACAGGTATAAATCTTCCTTTATATCTACTATAAAATAACATATGTCTTAGTAAATGTATATCACCCTAAACTGCAACAATTAATGAAATCCTCAAATCAATAAATGTCATAATAAAAATGGTTGAATGTGTATATATAGAAGTATTGAAAGCAGATATGAAATTAAATAAAGAAAAATCCACAACATGCACCCAAAAATGTATGGAGATATTTGAACAGAATGCAAGAAGCTTGTGGTCTTTATCAAACAGAGTGGATAAAATACTAGAAATTTTATCGTTGAATACAATCAGTGATAGAAAGGTGAGAAAAGTACACCATTACTGGCCCTTGTTGCTTCCTTTTGTTTTATAAATTATTGAAATGACATTGGGTTTTTACAGTAAGGTAGCCTAAGTAAGTTGCTTTCCATTGGAAAACAACAAATAAACCCCATTATTCATGAAAGGATTGGTGGAGTTTTTGGGTGAAAAATCTCTGTGATTATTTTTAAACGTTAACAAAGTGAACCATCAAGAACTGACTACTCTAACTTTTTGTTGAGTAATGAATTATACTCTTCTGTATCAGGTAATGAAAAAAACATTTATGGAACTTCATGGTATTGCTACTCTTGGGTGCCACAAAGCACGATAGTTTCTTATTTTTCTGTTACGTAAGGGTTTAAGTATTCTAGACAATTCTTTTCATGCCATATACAAACTCCTTCTATCTGTAAGCTTTACTATTTATTATCCATAATTACATTTTAGGGAGTCTGGGGTATTTTGTTTACTTAATGCCAAACCTTTCTGTAACACAGGATGTTATATAATTAAATCCTCAGGGAAAGTCAATATGAAACAAGAACTTCTATGATGTGAGTAAATCTTATAAAGACTAGTCTGCACAAAGAGAATTCAAGTACACAAACATGACAAAAAAGTTCTTGTATTCATTTGGGAAGACTCAATGTCAACATTTTTATTTCCCGTGTTCCAGAATCATTGTTTGAATCCATCATTCACAGCAACTTGCACGACATATAGGGTCCACAGACCACTGCAGAGTTAGCAGGAAGCCCCTATTGTTTCATTTTCTAATAGTCAAGTCTTTGGATATATGTGCAGCAATTGCAAAGCAGCACAGCTGCAGACCTACTCAAATTGGAAAGAAAATTCTCCAAGTGGGAAAAAAAAAATCTCAAGGAGCCTCCTAGGCAAGCAAACAAATGCATTTGATTTAATGATTTCTGTAATTTTATTGATGCAAATAACAAACCATCATAAGTAAAGCTTGTCTTGCTTCATATATTTCTGTTGGAATTAAAACCCTGGATTTTAAGGTTGCTAGAAAACAGGATAATATTTTTTTAAAAAATATTATTCTTATTTGATATGTTATAAAACACCGAATGTGTATAAGAGCCAACTTTTCATTGTCTGAAGGCTCATACATACGCAGACAGCAAAAACTTAAAAGTTTTGTGTGGTTTTTTTTTTTTTCACTGTATTTCTGTATGTGTGTATTTATAATTTAAGTAGCTACACAGTTTTTAAATTCGACACCTGGAATTCTACAATCTACAGCCTTTCTACCTACCCAATGACCAGATTAGTAAAATATATTGTGTTTTTATGCACAGATAGCACAAAAACTGTCTTCAGCCGGAGCAAGTTAACCTCTTTCTCTGAGAGACAAACACTCCCTCCTTAGATCATTCATATCAGGTGATTTATCATCCTCATCAACGGACTTGTAGACAGGAATCTCCTTATAAACAAGTGTGGTTAACCAGAGGTTAGTTTCTAATGAATCCCTTGGAAGTTTGTTTTCAGCTCACACATACTCCCTTCCAAGAGCTTCATAAAAATCATTGAAAAACTTGTCATATAAGGAAGTTTTATTGACAAATGTAAATATTCCAGACAGCAATTATTTTAAGACAGCCTCCCTTACTGCAGTGTAAATAGGTTAGGACAACAAAGCAAGGAATACTCACTGCTGGATTCAAATTGGAATTAGATGAGAGAGGTGTTAAGATACTCAGGCTTAGCCAAGCTCATGCACGGTCCGAAGTGGAATTGTTTCAAGAACTAGGGAACCTCTAATTCAGTAGGGAAAGACATAAGAAGTCTAAGCATGTCCAAGATTTGCTGGCAGCTACCTTAGGGAATTTTTTGTTTGCTTAGAGTTGCAGTATTAGTATGTACAGCTGTTCAGGCAATGATGTTTCAATTGTCTGTACTCAGTTTCACTCTGCTCATTATAAGACAGTAATATATGCCAGCCATTTTTTATCCCTCTGAATTTATTATAAATAAACATTAGGAAAAAAAATAATGAGAAACATCACTAGTAATTAATTAGATGTACAGTATCACACCAGAAATAAAGAGCTTTTTTAAAAGAAAGCTAGAACTGAAATCAGAATCAGTGCCACATGAGAATTGCATGAACTTTTGATTGCCTGCTACTGCAACGGAACTAGCAATATCAACTAAGGCTCAACAGACACAATAATCAAAGGATAAGGAAAGCAGAGAATAATTTGTAGATTAATATCATATGATCTGGATTAAGTTTCTCTGTGTTGTAGGCTGAATATTTTAAATTTTTAATAGGAAATCAAAAACACTGAAACAAGTGCATTAATAAAAAATGTCGGATAAAGCTATTAGCAAATTTGACTTGAAACAACTTTTTGTATCAACAAGTAAGAAGGAATGCATGAAATCAAAATATATACAATCTGATTGAACATTCCTTAATGACTTCAATTTTATCAGATTGCATAATTAAAACTTTTGTAGAATCATAGAATCATAGAATCACAAAATGGTTTGGGTTGGAAGGAGACCTTAAGGATCATCTAGCTCCCTGTGGGCAGGGACACCTTCAATTTGAGCAGGCTGCTCACAGCCCCATGCAGCCTGGCCTTGAACACTCCCAGGGATGGGGCACTCACAGGTTCCCTGGGCAACCTCTTCCAGTGCCTCACCACCAAGTAAATAATTCTTTCCTAATATCCAACCTAAACTCACTCTATTTTAGTCTGAACCCTTTCCCTCTTGTCTTTACATGCTCTTGTAAATAGTCCACTTGTCACTGCTGTCCATCAGGACTCTGAGCCACTGGCCACTACCCTCTGGATGTGACAATCCAACCAATCCCTAATCCACCTAACAGTCCACCACTCTCCAGTTTGGAGAGAAGGATGTTGTGGAGGACTGTGTTAAAGATTTACAGAAGTCTGGATAAAAGACATTTGTAGCTTTAGCTACTACATGTAATTATTCCATCATAGAAAGCCACTAGGTTGGACAGACAGGATTTTCCCTCGGTAAATCTGTGCTGGCTGCCTCAAATTACATTCCTATTCTCCATGTGCCTTAGCATAGCTTCTAGGAGAATCTATATAAGGATGCTGATACAAGAAAACAATGATTCTAAGTGGAAAGGAAAAAAAAAATAAGACAAATTAAAGATTTTAATGTGCACATAAAGGCAATATTTCACTGTGAATTTTAGGCTGAAGACCAGCACAATACATTATCTTGGATTTCAGTATAACAGAACTAATTGTTTTACCTCTTTTTCATCCACATAGCTTTTTTAAACTAATATTTCTTGATATAGATGAACTGACTGATGGGAAGCTCTATAAGAATCAAGTACAAGTCAAGAATTTTTGTGCTGTGGAAGATTTTACCACCTACAGGTTTCATGTACAGGTTTCATGTACATTTCTTCAACATTTTTGTAACAGAATGGCAGCAAAGATCTGAGTTATTGTGATGTAGCAGATGTGTGAAAACACAAGAAAGGACTTAATGCACATTAAGTCATGTGAACATAAAGAGGAACAAAAAATCAAATCAAATCAAATCAAGGTTCCATGCCTGCTTATTGATGTTTACAGAACCATAAAACAGTCCATAATGGAAGAGACCTTGAAGGAATGACTGGTCCAAACTTCCACAGTAGAGATGAGATTAAAAACAAAACAAAACAAAACAAAACAAAAAAACCTAGATGAGATTGTCTAGTTCCACCATGTCTAGTTTAATTCTATTTCATAGCAACATTTATCTCAGCAGCTACAAACACTTAGCATTAATGTGCCTAGTTGGCAGATGGGATCATGGTACATCTTACAGTACCTTTTTTATGAAAAGAATAAAATGAATAAAATGTCCCTAGGTCCAACCTTTTATATATATATATTTTTTTTTTCATCAGTAAAGAGAATAATCTCAGTTTGGTACAAGAAATAGGGCACTTTGGTTATGTGTTTGATTAATCATAATCTGCCAATGTAACTAAATATTGACAATTCAGTATCTAAATAACAGCTCTGTCATCTATTACAATGGATTATAGTGTCATCAGGTCTTGGTCCCTGCTGTTGAATCACAAGGTTCAGTGAGAACTTCTTACTTTCTAAATTTCTCACAGAGGTCTAGCTTGGTCTACTTAGTCTCAGATGTGGTCAACAGCTTATGTCTAAAGGGTTATAAAATAAAAACTATACCTACTTATTGACCTATTCTTTGGAAGTTATACTAATGTCCAATCTCCACTGAAGAAAAAAAATCTTTGTAAGAGCAGAAGTGTCTCAATCGATTCACGAATACATTTCTTTCCTGAATGAATTGTAGGAACTTTTGTTACTTTTGCATTTGAAATGGCTTCATGACCAAGGAGAATGTCTAAATATGAGAAAATTATAAATGACAGATATAATAAATACTGGCATATATGACACAAGGCATTTAACCAGCTCTTAAATTCAGTGCTACATTTTCAATTTTGCTCTTCAAGTAAAATCCTGCTTGTTTTAGTGCTTGAAATTCCACAGTTGTGGAACTCCATCCTATGTATGATGTCAAATCATTCTGCTCAGGAAAACACAGTAAATTAAGTAAATTAATACTTTAAGATGCATATTTTTAGTATTATCTAAGTGTTTTTACAATTTTCTTAATAAAATATATGATAGCTAACTTGATCTTCCCATAGGTATCTATCTATAGGTATCATGTAGTATATATAATGTATAATGTAATGAATCTTGAAAGAACTGCTGTTCACTGGATATTTGCTGCCATCTGCAGCCAAAATGTGAAAAATGCTTTTCTAGAAATAAAATTCTATATAAATATAAAATATATTAAATATAAATATAAAATTCTATATAAATAATGATATTTAATATTCAGTGTCCTCCCCACCCCAAGAACTTGTTTGTTATGATTATAAAATTGTTAACTGAATAATACAGGTGGCTACAACAATCAACAAGGATAAATTCCTGGGAAATCTGTTGAGCATTTAATTTCATTCTGGGTAGCTTTTTTTTTTTTATTTATTATTGGGATTTTTTATAGTAAATAATGCACAGATTCTTATAGCTTTTCATTTGATTGTGAAGCTTTTTTTTTTTTTTTTTGACATAACAAAATTTCATCTGTTTCTGTAACAGAAACTAGTGCACTTTGAAGTGTAAACTTTGAATTTATCTGGGCCTGCAAAATTTAATATTACAGTTTCTCACAGTTTCCGACTGCAAAAGGCTTGCCTCGCTTTTTTGTATAGTTTTCATGGGCAAGGACTATTGACTTTTTTTCTCTCCTATGGCTCTTGACTCTGAAGAGCCGGTTTCAGATAATCTGTTGATATCAAGAAATACTTAGCTGTTGCATCTTTTATCTCAAATTATTCTTAAAAATAAACTTTTATTTATAGAGTACCTGCAGAATTTTTCCTTGTAGAAAATGAAATGGAATTTTATGCAATTTTTATTCATAATACTTGAAGTAAGTATTAGACATTCATTAAAAAACAAACAAACAAACAAACAAAACCCATAATACTCCAAAGGGGATGATTTGGAACAAAAATTGAGCACAGGATTTACAGACAAAAATTAAAGAGGGACATAAAGGTAGGTAAATGATCGGCTGAAGCACAAGTCTGGTTCCATTCAAACATATTTAAATAATTATACAAAGTGTTGTTTTTTTTTTTCCTGGGTTGTTCTAAGGAGCTCAGAACTTTGCTGAAGTATGTCACTGTAGATCTTCCCAGCATGGACAGGAGTAAAGAGCAAATCGTTTTAATATTTTGGTCACATTTTGTTTGAAAATTACTAATGAGGCATTCAAATTGGCACCGCCCCCCCCCCCAAAAAAAAAAAAAAATTAGGAAAGTATTTAATGAAAGCATATATCAAAGAAATGTTAGTAGTTCCCTGTCATTGTTATAGAATTTCATATAGTATTTAATCTTTTCAATATTATTTTCAGATAATATGCACTCTATTTCACTTTCAGAAATAGCCATTTTTTGTGAAGACAAAGGTTGTATTGATTGAAATTCTCCATTTTATATTGAGCCTTTCACAATAATAAATAAATTGTTTATAACAATACAGTAAATCATGTAGGTCAAATTTGTAATGGATGTTATTTTATTCTTTTTTTCTTCTTCTTCTTCTTCTATTTTTCCCATGAGAGGATAAGGGTCATGGAATGGTTTGTTTTGGAAAGCACCTTTAGAGGTCATCTAGTGTTTAGGGACACCTTCCACTAAACCAATTTACTGCTATCCTTCAATCCTTCTTGAGCATCTCCAGGGATGAGGCATACATCCACAGCTTCTCTAGGAAATATGTCCCAGTGCCTCACCACCCTTATTGTTTCTTCCTTATGTTCCCATTATAATCTCTTAATTATTACAAGGGTGCAGTAATGTCTGCAAAGCAAAAGTGGAGATGGGAGCAATAATCTGGTGGCTTTTTTCTTTTTAATTTTAGAATAACTTTGAGGCAATTCTGTTTGCTGTTAAATTGATGCAAGTAAGAAATAATTCTACTGAAGTCAGTAAGATTATTTTTCATAAAGTTGGCACACGGCTAAAACTCTCAGGCCGCGTCTTTAAGAGGATTTCATATCTAAATCATTGCAGTTTATTTACTTAGAAAAATTACTTACTCTGGTCACAGAGTCCTCTGAAATTAAAGTTGAGAAAATGCAAAGGTGACAAATATTTCTGTATTTAGACCTTCTACCCCCCCCCTTTCTATTCCCAAACCACACCCCTCAAAACAAACAAGCACCAACAAAATAAACAAAAAAAAAAAACCTTCAAAAATAAAACCAACCCCAAGGAAAGATTTTCCATACTGGATATTCCATGTAAATCTTTGTGATTGTTTTGAATTGCTGCACTACAGAGCTGCACAGCTTAATAATTCAGTTAGGTTTTTGTCTCTCAGAAACATGTGATGCTACTTATTATGCAAAAATGTATTTTTAAAGTTGAAATTATATTTGGGTGCGCAGTGAGTTCCTTTCAAGTAGTTCAGCTGCAGTGTGTGTCTTGCTTTCTGTCATCTGCATTACAATAGTAGTGACTTCCTTGCCTCTGTGGGCAGTCAGCCAGAAAGACAGAGTAACCCCAGTGTCTCCCTGTGCTTTCACTGCTACTTCAATGGACTATTGCTGTAAAAATACAGTAAATCGAGGCTCTTTCTTCAGTAGAAATCCTAAGACAGAATTAAGGCATACTTCAATATTTTTACGAGAGACTGAAACCATCTGTTAAGGTCCAGCCGGATGGCTCTTGGTCTAACAGAGTGGAAATGGATCTTGTGACTATCTATTTAGGTGGTTTCTTCAGCTGTCTTTCCCATTGTTAATGTTTCAGTAATCACATTCTGTGTCACTAAGCGGTCACAGCAATTTCCTCCCTCAGGTCAAACCTCAGGGGTAACGCTTTTAATTTATTTAATTAATTACCAACTTGATGAGTTCAAGTCCTGTTAAGCTTTACACTGGCGGAAGGAAAATGGGGAAGGAAAAAAGGAGGAATATATGAATGGAGGAAGCATTTCCATTTTAAAAGGCAAATTTAGGAGTCAGACGCCATACCAGCTAAAAGAGCAACAGAAAGGTTAGGAGATACTGAAAGTTAATCTTTCCGGGATATTTTGTGATCCCAAAAGATGGGCTGTCTATTCACTAAGCTATAAAGAGGTGTTTTACAGAATCTTGAACGCAGGCTTCCTTAAGGGGGGCTCATTCAATTTTTTTTTTTTTTTTTAACACATCAGAAGCATTTGCAAAGGTAGTAGGAAATACCTGTCCACCTTCAGGTCAACAGATTTGATATCCTGGTGGGCATTTATCTTCTCATAAATTAACTCAGAGAATTAAAGACTGAATCACATTCTGCTTTGTACTAAGAGACTTAATATGTATGAAAACTGTGGTCTTTTCCAGCTTCCAACTGCACATCCTCTGATTTATAATCTGTTTTTTACTTTAAAATATCGCAGCAGTTGTAGAACTACATCCTGAACTGTATAAAAGGTGCATATGAAGGCAGGCTGAGAGAGCTGGGTTTGTTCAGCCTGGGAGAAGAAGGCACTGGAGAAACCTGACTGGGGCCTTTCAGTACATAAAAGAGACTTAAGAACAAGGTGCAGAGAGACATTTTACCAAGGCCTGTAGTGACAGGTTAGAACACAGTGGTTTGAAACTGAAAGAGGATAGATTTCAACTGGACACAGAGAAGACATCTTTTAGGGTGGTGAGACACTAGAATAGGTTGTCCACAGAGGTGGAAGGTCCTCCATCCCTGGAAGTGTTCAAGACCAAGTTGAATGGGGCCCTGAAAGATCTGGTTGAGTGGAAGGTGTCCTTATCCATGTAGTAGATGATATTTAAGGTCCCTTCCAAATCAACTATTTAATGATTCTATCATGTAGAATGCATTTAGAGAAGACTTAGAGGCAGAAATAGAGAAGTAGAAACAATATTTTCTTTTTTTTCTTGAAAAGACCCTAAAGCATAAAACCCCTATACTTTAGATAACTTTTCCTGCTGATACTCTTTAATCAAAACTTTAAAAAGGTATCTTAATAGAATGCATAAGTAACTAATTTTTCAAATTTGTAAGAAAAGATAAAATTGAAGACCAATCTTTCTTTAAATAACAGATATGAAAATTGACAGAATTGAAGTAATACACAGCACAATATCTATATTGTACTCATTGTATCAACTCTTATTTCAAGTGACACAAAATGTAGTCTATTTATTAGAGTTTTTATACTTTGAATGACCAAACTTTTTGTTTTGAGAAAATCTGCAGTTTAAAATGACAAATTTTTTACATCTTCATCACATTTTCAAGTTTCAGTAAGTTTTTTTTCACTTTCAGTAAATCTACTCAGACAGAAAAAGTATAAATTGCTTGCCATTTTTTTCTTCCTATTTTGCTGGAATAGAACAACATAACTTTTGAAAAATCTACAGGTTAATGTATAGCCTCAGACAAGATGTTGTGTGCAAATCAAACTAGATATAAAAGGCAATGTTGAAAGCTAGGTCATCTCAATGAGCTCTTAGGAGGATGGGTAAGTAATGCCTCACTCAATCACTGTGTCCTTCTAAGAAAGGCAATAATGACATAGACACCAAGGGATTTTGTGTCCTCACACACATCACATAGACTCTATATACTATTTCAGTATTTGGGGGGTTGTTTTGGCTTGAGGGTATGATGAGGATGATGGTGATTTGGAAGGTTTTGTTTGGTTGTTATTTGTCTTGGTTTGGGTTTTTTTCCCTTTTTTTCTTTTTTTTTTTTTTTTTCCTTAGTTTCTGGGTGGATATATTAATCTCTAGTTGATATTTCCTTTTCAATCTAGCAAATACTTGGTGGTTTATACAAATTAAAACACCATTAGCAGGATGTTAGTTAGAACTTCTTTCAATGCAAAGCATTCCAGTCAATTAATTAACCTGATTTAGAAGCACACTGCTCTAATTCCTTACTTTGACTCGGGGATTAACATCAGACATGCATTTTCACTGATTTTTGAGGCAGATTTTTTCCTTCTTAATGAGCACATTTTATCAAGATTGTGCTATAGGATTCAACAACCATTTGAATTTTAAAGATTTTCTTTTTTTTCGAAATGAAAAAGAACTGATAAAAGAAGTTGTGAGAGAATACATCAGGAACAGAAATCCTGACATTTTGAAAGCACTCCCCTGCATGTCTATTAGGCCAACATTTTATTAGTTTTGTTTTAGCTACTAATTGTTTGAAAACCAATTCTTAACTTCCTTGTAATTGACCTGCATTGAATAAAGCAAAATACCAAAGCATGGTTGTTCTTATGAGATGGGGTCCATCTAAGACTTTATTCCATGTTATCTTTACTAACAGAAAAACTGCAAGTGACAAAAAGAGATTTCAAAGTGTCTCTATTCTCCCTCCAGGAGTAAACCTTTAAAGTTTTTCAGCAGCCACATTTACTAGTTGGCTCTGAAACAGCCTGAGAAAACAATGTATGCTATCACTATATACACTACCAGTAATTTACAAGGATCAGAGAAGAAAATTATTTCTGAAATGTACAGGTGAAATTGTCATATGGGGGAGAAAAGATTCTTTCATTCAAGTCTTTTTCACAATAAACACATTTTTATTGTGAGTTTTAGTTCTGTTAGGTATTTTGGGGGCAAGGGTTTCGTGTTTTTTTTAGCTTCTATATCTCCACATAGTAAATCTCCTAAATCATTAATCAGTCTGTAACACCTGCAGCATATGTACCAACTGTGTCTGACTCTTAACAAAATTATTGATTCTTAGGAGCTAACAATCTGTTTTCAGGTTATCTTCTTTCTTTTATGTTTTATAGTATTTTACCAGGGTATTTGCTTTAGATATTTGTAAAACTTTTTCTGCCATATCTGTATCCTCAGCATGGTTGAAAGCCTGAAATCTGCTATTCACAAATTCTTTCTAGACATTGCTTAGAGTTTTCCATATCCCCAGCAAGAGATAATTCTTACTCACATAACATATTTGTCTAGTGATTGGATGAACTTTCAGGAGGGACGTTACAAACAGCAAAATACTATCGCATACAGAATAAAATGTTGACAAATAGGATATGAAACAAGCATGTTATGCATTTTCTGTTTGATGATAAACCCCCACTTTTTCATACTACAGAGTAAAAATTAATTAATTAATAATTATATTCCTAATCTGTGAAATGTTACAAAAAATAAGACTGATTTTTCTAAACCTGAATATTTTTCACCCACAGAATGTGCTGAAAAGAATCTGTTCTCATGATTTCTTGTCACTGAAAGTCATGTAAGGGAAAAAAAACAATTTAATTTTCTTTTTTTGGGGGGAGAGGGGGAACAACAATATATTTCTCCTATTTGATTATCCCATATCTGACCTTTCTAGATTAACGAAGTGGCATAATAAAGTCAACAAAAATATTAAATGTTCATTCAGGTCACATAGTTTACAAGAGGGAAAGTTTTCAGACAAAGTCAAATACAAATGAACTGGTGAGTGGGAAAAAATACACAGCTGTTATAGTTAGTTTCTTTCCTTCACAGGGAATCAAGTGCTCATGTCCTGTTTGGCAGTCAACAGTGAATTTGCAGTTTTTTGAAAATCTTTTTGTGGCACGAATGTGGTGAAGCCTGTGCAGTTCCCACCAAGGGCTACAGTTCCTTTCCTTCAACACAGCAGAAGGAGACCATCCTGAAACAGACTTTCACCATTAACATTTGTGCTTATAAAAGGCTGAGTTTGAAAGGCTGAAACCAGTGGTATATCCTAGATCTCACAGACAGAAAGTAGACTTTTGATTTCCACCCTCCCTTTTTTACCAACATGAAAGGTGTTTGGAAAAACAGTAGGATCACTGACAGAATATGCTTTCTTCCTGTTTGCTGATATATTTACAAACCTCTAATCCTGCAATTGCACTAATCCCTAAGAACAGGTAAAGGCTATTGAAGCTGCAAGTTTTAAGCTTATAGTCTGTATTTTTCATATCATTGTTACTTCAGTGAGTGAAAGTAGATACCAAGGACTTATGGTTTTGACTTCTTGGGAAAGTTGATGATTTTCAGAATAGTATCCCTTAAAATGTTGTATTTATGAACAAATCTAGTCAGACAGCACACATTTTTTAAAAGTATTATAATCCCTTTAAAAAGAAGTGGTTCCACATGTTCTGATTAACTTTGGAAATTTCACTCCTGTTTTGCACCTAAGGCAACAACACTGTTAAATAAACACCACACCTCAGTTCTTGTAGTTATGCACACAGAGAAATTTTATCAGTACTTCTGAAGGGAACTAGCTATGAAAAAAATGATTGTTAAACCCTTTTTTCAGAAAAGAAAACAATTAGTCATCTTTTGTATATACTGTATATGATAAATGTTCTCACAAAAATAATTTGCAAGCAAACCAAAAGAAAAAGGAAAGAAGGAATGAGAAAGAATAATATGATTTGGATGTGCTTTGATAAATTTAGATTTTATTGCCATTATTTTAATGTCTTTCAGCAAGAATAGATTTCATTTAGAGATAATATCAATCATGTACAGAAAGGTAAAAGGAGAGAAATGTCCTGAAGAATACTGATGAATACATCCATTTTTTTCTCTCCGATGAAAGCATGAACTCAGTCTGCACCACTCACCTCTTTTAATATTTTAAAATAGGAAGTTGCAGTGAGTTTTACCATTTTAGACAATGAAAATGAAAACAGGGCTTTCAGTTGCTAACGGTTTTGATTTTTGTGGTTCTTCTTTAAGTTTTAATTTAAACATGAAAGTGATAGTCACCAATTACCCAGGACAAAAGAAATAGCAATTATATAATGGTGGTTTTATTATTTAAGGGAAAGCTGGCAGAACAACAATAGCAAGTCATTACACGACTTTCATTATTCTCTTTTCTTCATATTCTCTTTTCTTCAATTTCATGACTAGTTTAGAAATCTCCATGTGTGTGTGTGAGTGTATGACAAAATTTTAAAGACATATCTTTTCTTTTCTATATAGGTCACTTTTAGTTTCCTTAAAAAGCTGTTGTACATTTCAAATAAATTTCCGACACTTTTGAGTAATTTAAGATATTATTGTTAATGTAATGGATTACTTATACATATTTATTCATACTTCACACTACAGTTTAAAACAAAGCATTATGAGATTCAGTGGCTAGAATACCTATTTATAAATAAAACATATCTCCTGTAACTTACAGAGTTTAAAACTTATTAATATAAAATGAAAAAATGTTTATGGTTGGAAGCAGACCTTAAAGATCATCTAGCTCCAACCCCCCTGCCAAGGGCAAGGAACTTTCTGCCACACTATGTTGCTCAGAGCCACATCCAAACTTGTTTTGAACATGTCCAGGAATGGCCAACCACTTCTTTCAGCAACCCATTTCCAGTACCTTACTAACCTTACAGTAAAAAATTTCTTCCTAATATCTAACCTAAACCTCTCCTCCTTCATCTTAAGGCCATTACCTCTGGTCCTATTACTACATATCCTTGTGAGAAGTCCCTCTCCAGCCTTCTTGAAGGCATTCTTTATGTATTTGAAGGTTTCCCTGAAGGCTTGTCTTCTCCAGGCTGAACAGCCTCAGCCTACTTTCATAGGAGAGGTGTTTCAGCCCTGTGGTCAACTTAGTGACTCTCCTCTGGACTTGATCCAACAGGTCCACAACTTTATGGTGGCAGAGATCTCGGAGCTGGATGCAGCTCTCCAGGTGGTTCCACACTTCGTTTGATGTAGCCCAGACCGCAGTTGGCCTTTTGGGCTGCAAGTGCACATTGCTGAGCCCTGCTGAACTTTTTGTCCACTCCCAAGTCTTTCTTCCTAGAGCTAGCATCCATTTTCTACATAGCCTGTACTACTTCTTGGATTGTTCCAATCCAAGTGCAAAAAGTCCAATCCAAGAATATGAATGCTGCCATCAGGGTTTACTGCCTCACACAGTTTGTTAACTCAGGCATCCTTGTGGTTGAATGTACTCACAGGCCACAGCCTTAGATATCCTTTATATTCCTTCAGTTTTGTGCTGCAAAATCACCACTGCAACAGTTCTGATTTTATTTATATACTCTTGATTTAAAACAGCCCCAAAATATATGAGATTATTTAAATAACATCTATTTTTTTCTTTGCATCTCAGTGTTTACGAAAAGTGCATACTACAGAAATAGGAACAAGGCAAACTGATTTTGTGCCCCAGTAACCACAGATCTTGGTCTGCAGGAACTTCATGCTTATGGAAAAACAGTGTCTCTCTCTCTCTCTCTCTCTCTCTCTCTTTTTTTCTTTTTTCTTTTTCTTCTTTTTTTAAGAAAGAAGGAATATAGTAGCTTGAAGTGCCTCCATAATCACTGAGAAAACTTGGGTAAGTAGTAAGAAACAATATGAATTTAAATTTTAGGTGTAAATATGGGGTATGTAACCCTATAAAGAATGTTACTTTATTCTCTGAAATAATCTCTAGAAATTAAGAGATCCCGTGTATCTGCCTTCTCACACTCTTCCATACTTGCCAGAGAAAGTAAAGTAGCAGAGAATAATGAGGAGAAATAGAGCAGAGGCAGCAGAGAAAGGCATCAGCACAAACACTCATGTAACCTTGCACAGTACGAGGAGGAAGAAGACAAAATTGCAATGTCAATACTGCTCATAATGACCCGTGGCTTTGCAAGCAGCCTCGTGGACTCTCTGCCAGCACATGCCTGTAAGCATATTAAGGTGAATGTGTTTTGTGAACATGGTGAAAACTCCAAGGCATACAGAACCCCACATATTTTAGGAATGACCTTCATCTGTACCTGCAGGCTGCTGACTGGACAAACCGAATCTGCTCTCAAGGGCAGTCAAACACAGTACAGTCAGATAAAATGTCTCTTGCAGTATTTCTACTGAGTGAGTTCACAAGACATGTCCTTGCTCAAGACCATATCTACTAGAATAGTAGATATATATAGATCTACTAGAAGCTACTACTAATAATTTACACTATCTAACAGTATAGTTTAAGTGATTAGGCAGGCTGGTTTCTAATGAAAAGATAAACATGTTGTATTTCAGACTATTTTACATTGGAGCATTTTATCATAGCTTCTGACTATGTCTTCACAACACTAAAATAAACTGAAATTCTGGTTGAAAATTTCCAAGGAAAAAGAAGGCTTGAAGCTTTGATTGGGAACTGAAAAATAGTCAGGTGTGAATTTTACATGACTTCAGAAATCTGAATAACATAGTACTCTTCAATGTTTGAGAAAGTTTAAAAGAAGATTTTCCACTTCCCATTCTCTGATGCACTTATTGGATCTCTGCTAGCCCTTAACATATTCTGTAGAGCCTTGAGCAAATCTTGTGGTTTCAAATGGAATCAGTATGCGTAGGGGAATCATTGCTGCTAGATCACAGACGGGCAGAAACACCAAAGTTAAAACTTGCAAGAAAAAAAGTATTATAAAAAACAACACACATTTTGAGTTTGGGTAATGAAAAAAAAATCCATAAAGGGACATAGACTGCAAAGAAAAAAAGTTAATTCCAAGGTTATTTTTTTCTATGTTCCAATATCATCAGTTATTTACACATTTTATATTTTGCTTAAAAATAAATGCACTTTTGTTGGTTTTTGTTTGTTTGCTTGTTTGTTTCAAATACTTAATTTTTAATGGTGAAAATTTGTACTTTTTTATCAGTCTTTGTGATCCAAGGTTAATTTGCATTATATACTCATATCGTTACAACTTAGCAACAAATAAATTCTATTGATTTATATTTGGGAAGACATGGGAGTAATATTCTGTAGAAGAAGTAACAGCCTTGGAACCATTAAGGTGTTGCATCTCTAGAGGATAATAATTTGGGAATTACTTTAAAATTCAATATCATTGGAAGGATGCAAGTGTGTGAGTCTGTGTCATACAGAAGTCCTGTCTATTATTTCATAGTCCCTTCAGAACTCTTTCATGAGTGTTGATGAAAACACAGCAGCATCATTTTCACTGTCATCAGATGAAATCACTTCAGTGTTTATATGAACAATTTAGAACTTATGCTGATATTTTTCTTCTGAGTTCACTGAGAGAGAGAATGCATGGTTTCACAACAAATTAAAGGCAAAGACATCAGGGAGTATTACTTGATATGATGATGCATGGCAGCCTCTGAGATGCAGTATTATAATACAATCTGATGTTCGCTGCATCCCCTGGCTATGAATTGGTTCAGTAGGTCCTTCAAAACGTCCCTCGCTTCCTTCAAATCTGTTTGAAGTGCCATCTCCTCTCTTTACATCTACCTGGGATCTGTAACAGAGTTTTATAACCACCAGCTTCAGCCATTGCCTTCTTCAGGGTAAAGACAATAGGAAAGTAGATGGCCTTGTGCCATTTAAATTTTCTCTGGTGGTGATGACATCAGTTAATTTAAACTGTCTTTAGCTATTTCATATATGAGTGCATATGAGTCCATGCATGACTAAAAAGCTAACCAAGAGATTTTGAAAGAAAAATCTGACTGTGGTCTACACATCAAAATGTGATTAGAAATAATATCCAAATGGATGACAGAGAGAAAGTGGAGATCTGCCAACTACAGCTATTTGTGGAAACATGATGAAAGAGAATTTTAATAAAAAACGTTTCTTCACAAAGACCACAGTATCTTGTTTGAAGTATTTTCTCAGAAGTCATTAGGAGATTGAAAACAGAGTTCTGACTGGGTTCAGGGTGCTGCTATGCATCATGATTTTTTTCTTCAATGCACAGATTCGAGGCAGCAAACAAACAGGTCCTGGACTGTCAAACACAGGCTGCACAGATTGTGGGTCTCATGCTTCTTCTGTGGCTTCTTCATACTGAGACCTCAGAAACAAGCTTCTTGCTATAATTTTAGATTACCTGATACAAAGTCAGACAGTCTGGGAGCATAACACTCTAGGGAAGCGATGTAGTCCTATTCCAAGAGAACACATATTTAAGTAAAGGTTATTGACATAATCATCAAAACATTTTACAAGATACAGTTTTTCTAGAATAAGGTGTAGTCTGAGGTAACACTTTGATCAATAAGAAGGCTTCCTTTCATTCTGTCTCTGTATAGCATATTAGCTATTCAATACCGGTTTTCAAAGCTGTGAACTAAAGCAGGCAATCATGTTTTGGATGTTCAGGGTTTGTCTCCACACCATAGTGAATGGAAGTAGAAGTTTAACTATTTAGTCGTCAGTTCTATAAGCTCAATTTAGATACAAGTAGTAGTTTTCAAATGAGTGTTAAAACGTAAGATCTGTGCTTAATTGCTATCAAAATACTCAGACTTTGCTCAGGCCAATATTCAGATTATAGAGAGGAAGGTGTCATAGTTATATTTCTTCTTAGATGATTCCTAATGCAAAATCTTTGTTGTTACTCATCTGTCATGATGAGTACCAAGCACTTGAATTTACTTAGGAGCAATATGTTACAATATCTATATAAACTGCAATAACTCATTAATATATGAAGCCACTGAAATCAACAAAGTTAAATTAGGAACAGCTTTTTTCCTACTTACTATAAGCATAGTATGTTCAGAATACAAAAGGAATTGCATAAAATATTTTAAGTATTTTTATCTGCCAAGTACACAGAAGTTTTCTGAGAAAAAAAAAGGAAGAACATAAAAAGATTCAAAAAACAAGAGCAACTCAAATGTAATGTATTGTGTTACATATAATAATAAATCATTAATTCAGTTCCAAATATGATTTTAAATAATTACAACACTATATTATAAAGACAATCAAGCAATTGACACATAACAATATTTATAAATGTCAATCATTAGTATTTGGCCTAGTTTTTTTAAACATTAGATGGGCCTCTAAAATAGGTCATTCAGCTTTCAAATATAAGTAGAAGTCTATCTCATCAAGGCAATTAAATGTGTATTATTAAGGGTTTATTCAGTTCTTTTAATCATTATACAACTTGTAAGTCAGTTTCTTTTATCTCTAACTTGGATGCTTGAACACAGAGAACTTGAGGGATTGAGCATCATTTTCATTAACTGTACTGTCTTTGAAGTAAAATCTTCAGTCTTTTGCAATATAATTCCATGTTAATTTAAATCACTGTTCTGCTTTCTTGTAATGAGGGGTTCTTTTACAGCACTTGACTGTAACTCTGAGGAAAGACAAAACAGATCCTGAGGACATGAATTGGCACAGGTGTAATTGGCACAGCATGTAGCTGACTCTTTTTTTTTTTTTTTTTTTAACTTTAGCTTGCTTTATGGAAAAGTGTTGCTGGTATCTGCACTTGTTATAAAATGATTCATTCTTTTCCTAGGTTAGAGCTCCACTTGGTGGTCAATAGGACAACATGTAAGATTGTCATTAACTTCATTTTAAATAGAGTTACAAGTATACTTAATGTTATTTTTATAATATAAAGCAATAATTTAAAAAATACAAATCTCAACCCTAAGTAATGTGTACCTTGATTGTACTATAAGCTAATAGTAAAGTACTTTTACTTTACTTTTTTAAAGATGGAAATACACTGTTCCTTAAAGCAAATGCTGACAAAACTTAATTAATTTTCACTGATTTATCAAAATGTATAGCAAAATAATCTTATTTGTGCTTGGCAGATATAGAGCAGATGATGCAGGAAATGGAAAAGAATTCCCACAGTGATAAAGAGAAGTGATTTTGACTTCTTTCTGGGATTCCAAGGGCTTATTGGGAGGGGAAGAAAAGAAAAAGGTAATGGTTGGTTTTTAAACCTCATGTGCAGTTAATTTGTTAAAGGTATGTCTTTTCTGTGTCAGATAGTGAAAGACTATGTCAATATTCCCCCATCTAATGAAATCTGCACCAGATAAAATTTTCAGATTCTGATATTTATAAATATAAACAAATAAGGTAATATTTACTTCTCTGTTTTACAAACAAAATGTTGCTCACTGGAAAATTATCAATGGGAAAATATTATTTTTCATTTAATTCAGTGGTTTTGGTATTAATTAATTCCTTCCACCTCCTCATAGACTTTTTGACAGCAACTTAGAACAACATAATCACACCCTTAACAGCATGTCTCCTGATCCTCTCCAGTAACTTTCATGTCTGATTATCTTCTAAATGAAGAAGATGCATAAACAAAACATGTTCATAGTGCTTTATTTAGCATTTATCAATAGTCAATGGGCACAAACTGAAACACAGGAGGAAATTTTTTTTTTTTATTTTATTCTGCAGGTGATCAATGACCGGCACACATTGCCCAGAGAGGGTGTGGAGTCTCTGTCTTGGAAGATTTTCAAAAGTCTTCTGGACATGCTCCTGAACAATCAAGATTTAAACAACCCTACTTGTGCAGGGTCATTGGGCCAGGCCAGATGTTCTCCGGAGGTCTCTCCCAAAAACAACAATTCTGTGATTATGTGTTTCTGTGTCTTTGCTTAAAAGAAAATCTCTAAAAATGTGCAGTTATGGGGATAAAATATATCCTAAAATGTGAAAATGCCTATGAATCCTTGTTGCTTCAATGCTGTTTTTAATTTTTCCTCATAGTATTTTTCATGGTCAGGCAAAATTTGACTGTTACAGTAACTCTCTTTCGGACATTTACTGGATTTTTTAATGATCTTTTCAGTGCAGTTCTTAGAATACCAGAGCTTGGAAAAGTTATGTAAAAATATTTTTCTATAAATTCTCTCAAGCATGTTTATTCTGGATAAGGTTTTTTTTTTAATTCTTGACCAATGGGTGTAAAGAGTTTTAGCATAAGTTTCTAGAGAATTTTAAAATTGGTAACTCAGAAAGAAAACAAACAAACCATCAAACAAATCTGTTTAATGGCCAAACTTTAGCAAAACTGTGGCATTTTTTAACCATTTACTGAAATTTACTATTTCTTACTCTGTTAAAAGTTCTGTGATTAGATGCACTGCTATTTTGAAGAAGAAAACTTATATGATTTATTTAATGCACACATAAACACCAATACCTTTATAAAGCTTTGAACCAAGTAAGATTTCTTACACCTAGCTTTGGTAACCTAAAAATTATATATGTCTAACCTATCTTTTTTGTCAGTGGGGGAAAACAGGCTGGTTTCGAAGCAGATTGAGTAAGCCAGTCCTACCTAAAGAAGGTGAACAGTCTTGGGGAGACACCTCTTTGTCTCTGAATGAGAGCCTGAATCTCCATCCAGATCAGTGAGGCTGTTCTCTGGCCCTGAAGTTGAGTGACAGAGAGAGTCATCTCCAAAAATATTTTAGGGAACAACATTTTGCACATACTCACTCTTGAACAGTTCTCAGATAGTCTTTGGAAAAGGCTGAGTTGCCTTAGAATGAAGCCATGCCAGGGCCTGTGAAATAAACAGTAGAAATAAACAGTAGAAATAATGGTTAGTGCCCACGAAAGTATTGTGGAACTAATAATTTACTGAAATAGGTGTAATTATGAGTTTTTACTTTCAATTTAGGTACTTCTCATGCAGCTCCACCAACTTATACACAGAACTGCTACTTCTGATGTGATAATACAGTATTTCTGAGTGACAAATTTCCTTTTTTATAAATGTGTGAACCTCCAGATAAACTCAACTTGTATGATAAATCAAAAAAAAATCGATAAAAATTGAAAGACACTGGGTTTTACTAGAAATCCTTTATGGAACTTTATGGCACAGAATTACAGGGGAGCCTAAATGTCTCAAAATGGCCTTAATCTAAAATGCCACTTTCATAACTCCTGCCTGAGGACCATATAATTCTGAAAACTCTTGAAGTGAGATGCCAGCAAAGATTTGCTCTCTTCTCCACACATAGTTATTAAACTAGAGAATTAAAAGGTAAAACAATAAAAGATTACAATAATGAGGTATCAATTGAGGAGCAAAAGATCACCAGGGTTTACGTGTGAATTAGAGAAATCATTGAAATAACAAACTAGTAAACCAGAAGGGTCATCTTTATATATGCACCAACAGTATTTCAAAAGGAGATTGTAGTTTTCTAATATATTAGATTTTTTAACCTTTTATATTCAGCTCAGAATAAAGGAGTAGATAAAAGAGAAGTGAATGGCATAAGGCTTTGAAAAGACTATTGATAGAGTAACTCAGGAAAAAAAGATCCCTTAAAGCTAAATCATATAGTGAAAGGCTAATAATAGAGCATACAATTTGGCTGAAATATGGGAAAGAGAAAAAAAAAATCTGCACATCAAAATGCTAATTCAGAATGTTTCTGTTTGCAATGAAGAATATTTTGATCATTCTTACATTACTTAACAATTAAAATGCTTTCCCACCATAGGCATTTCCATAACTATTTCTGCAAGCTGAGTGGTTTAAATAGAAAATCAAAAATACAGATGTATGAAGAATAGTCATTGCACTTTTTCATTAATAATCTCGTGTAGGTTGTTCATCATCAGCTCTTCGTTTCTAATTAATACCAGTTTTTCCATGTGAGAGTAAGGAAAAGAAAACCAGATTCACAAAGTTAAACTAGGATGCTAGCAACTAGATTATAAATAGATTTGACCAGAAATTAAGATTATATTTTATTTTATGTGTAAATAAATTAGAAGAAAGATATGTACAAAATTATAAACCATTTAGGGAACACAGATATCTGTTTTATTTCATAGTATATAAATAATTTAAAGAAATACTTAGTATTTTACAAAATAAATTAATTCAGTACTGGCAAAAGGGATATTATGCATCTGCACAGGTATTAGAACACAGAAATCAGAAACATATATTATTACTATAGAAGATAACATGGAATAGCTGATATTTCATAAATACTTATTTACTGTTTTTTTTTTTTCTCTAAGTCATGTAATACTTGGCATATAACTTTTATTTCCGGACCAAACCAATGAAATATCTCATATTTCAGAGGCAATAAATCCTATGGACACACACTGTATTTTAACTGTCTCCTGAGTGATTTTGTATATTTTTTTATTTGTTACAAGGAGATAATGCCTTTCATGACATGTCTTGAGCTTCTTCTACTTCCTTATAAAATTTTAGACTTCTATATTTTATTTTTTTCCCCCTGAAGACTGGATAAGTGCATGTTTCACATGTTGTTAGACACATGTTCTAATCCATTTGGTATTTTATTGAAAAAGAGCGTAGCAACGGTCATACTGCAAAATGGCTCATTTTTTCTCTCTGAACGGGGCCAAATGGAAGGTTATAAACCAAATCCACCCACAGGACTTTGTTCTTTGCTTCACAATCTTTGCTGCTGTGCTGTTGCCTGAGGTCAGATCTGAAGCAAAACAGACATAATCAGCAATCTGGAAAGCCCAGTGCCACCGTGTAGCTCAGTCTGTGAGTGTGTGCATGTGCATGTCTCAGAAAGAACCACCAGACACTGAGAGTTGTGAAGGCCAGATAAATATGTTTTGCTAAAATTTAACAATGAGATTCTTGTTTTGTTGGGTTTCTTTTTCTTTTAGAGAAAGCCTAGAGGGATTGCCTAGCATTAAGTTAAGGAACTAACAACCAACTCTGCCCCTCTTCTCTATGACCTCTCTATTTCTGTTTCTGCTAACATGGTCTCTTGGGTTTTGTGTGGTTTTGGTTTTGTTTCTATTGTGGTTGAAGAAATCTGGGCTTTGTTGCCTTCAGTATCTGGGATGTTCCTCCTTACATTCCTCATGGCCAGGCAATTTGCTGTCTCCCCTCTGTCCCCCAATGCTTGCACAACCTTGTATTGAGAAACAGACTGTGCCTTCACAGTAACTCCCTTAGTTTTCTCTTTTTTATGCCCTGAAGTCTTATCATCATCTCCTCTGGAGCATCCTCCCTTGCATTGCAAGGTGAGGCATAATCCTCCAGATCATAGAACCAATAAATTACAAAACATCGCAAAACAGGCTGGATGGGACCTTGAAAAATCATCTGGTCCAAATATTTTATGGAAAAGGGAAATTTAATGAAATTATCTAGCACCATGTCCAGTCTTGTCTTGAAAACCTCCATGGAAAAACACCCCATCAAGTCCTTGGGGAGATTGTTTCAGTAACAGATTTTCCTCACATTGTGGTTGGTTGGTTGGTTTTGGGTTTTTTTTGGGTTGGGTTTTTTTGTTTGTTTGTTTTTTGGTTTTTTTTACATCAATATGAACCTCTGCTAGCATAACTTGCACCCATTCTTTTATAACCTTGTTGTGTGGCTCCTTAAAGGAGAGAAATTGTCCTCTCTGTAGACAGTCCTGAAGTACTGGAAAACAGTGACGAGGTATCCCTGAGCTTTCTCTTCTACAGCATTAAAAGACCTTGCTCCTGTGGTCTTTCCACATAGGGTAGATTCTTAAGTTCTTTGATCACCCCTTTTGCAGCTTCTTTTGAATGCTGTCTGTATCTTGGTTAAATTTTGGGGTCCAGAAACAGACACAGTACTCCACGTACAGCCTTGCAAGTGCTTAGTGGGATGATCATGTCTCTATCTCTGTTACTAATGGTGCCACGGATGCAGCCCAGGATCTAAATTTGTTCTTCTGTTTTTGCTGCAGATGTCCACTGCTGGCTCATGGTCTGCTTATTGTCCACCAGGACTCCCAGGTCCCTTTCCTGCTCTAAGATAATAAGGATGCTCTACAGCCACACAGATCCTATCCTATTCGTGTTTCCGTGATTATCATCCAGGTGCAGGAGATGGCACTTTATTAAACTTGGCACTGTTCTTGCTAACCTACCTTTTCAGCAAGTCTAGGTCTTTTTGTAAGATGCCTCTCCCTTCTGACATGTCCACCTCACTGCTCAGTTTGTTTGCATCATCAGACTTGATGAGGATACTTTCAGTTCCATCCTCCAGATAATTTATGGAGAAGTTGAAGTCTCAGGCCCAGTATCAGTCCTTTGGGGATCTCACCTGTAAAAGCCATAGACTGACACCCTCTGTCTGTGGCCTATTAACCAATACTCTATCTCACAGACCAGCTATCCACTCTTGCAGTTTGTTTAGGAGGAGGCAATGGGCACCAGTGTCCAATTCTTTGCTTAAATCCAGCTAAACAGAATGCACTCTTTGCCCCATATCCATAGAAACCCCTACTTTGTTGTAGAACGTGATTGGGTTGGTCAGGCTGCCAGACGCTTCCATATGACATGTTGCTTCTTTAGAGGTAGTCACTGGGCACGTGTGCAGACCCATTTGTTGAAACTCTTGAACTTCTCATTGACAGAGTGTACACTGGCAATATCCTAGACATCACTAAGATATGAAAAATCCAGTCCAGGATCTATCTCCATTTAACAGACCAGAAAAATGGGCAAAGTAGAGCAGAAACAAGCTCCACAGGATGGGATCCAGGCTGCACTGTGAGTAAGCCCAAGAACAGAAGCTAGGTCACATGCTTTGCTGTAAAATATTGAACAGTAATGAATTTCCTTTCACAATACAGCTGTGCAAATTGAGGCCATTTGCTGCATGAATAGGCACTGAGTTTATAAGACAGAAGTAGGCTGACATCATGCATTCCTGCAGAAAGGCTCGTGGAAGAGTACCAAACATGATCATCAACCAACAGTACCTAAAAGCTTGTAGAATTGATTCTGAGGAAAAACAAACGTAAGGAAGAAGGTTTGTATGATTGAAATTTATTATTATTATTATTATTATTATTATTATTATTATTATCTGTGTTTCAGTTTTGGTTTTGCTAGTTTGGGGATTGGGTTTTTTTTTTTGCTTTTCTTCCCCCCAGATATTCCTAACAAAGATTTTTATCAAAATACAAATAAACGTATTTTGGCTATTTCGAACAGAGGCTTTGAGGGCTGAAAAGTGAGGCAGTTGTGTCAGAGATATTTAGACAAAATATGAAGAGATGGCAAGGTGAGTGCCTCTTAAGGTTTTCAAATTTTTTTTCTTTAAAAAAACCCAAGCCAAACCAGCCAAACAAACAAAAACCAGCAATAACAAAATCCCATATCTTTCTCAAAAAAAAAAAAAAAAAAAAATCCTGTCACAGTTTTGAAAAACATTGTGACAGGCAAGCATAATTTCAGCACCATTTACCCAGGTAATACTTTCTATCTGAAGTTTATTACACCTGTCTTTCCAAACAGGCACAGCTATATTTTTAGACAGCCCCTAAATCCTTCAAAGGAGCTGTCAGTTAGTCATTACCTCGCCACTGCTGGTGAGAGCGATGTGCTCCCCGCTGCCAGGCTTTGCCCAGGCAAGGCGCAGCGTGGCCGGTGCCGGGCTGCCTCCTTTGCCCTGGGCTGCTGTGGGAGTCCAGGGCATTCCTTTGGACTCCCTGGCCGAACAAAAATCTGTACAGGGGGGTTTAAAACCTGTACAGGGGGGTTCGAGGTTTGTACAGGGGGGTTGGAGACCCTGGCACGAACCTCAGACAGGCAAGGGCCTCGACCACAGTCCATGGGAAAGGTTGCCAACAATAAGAGAGGAATTTCAAGCCTCCAAAGGTGGTAAAAGATAATATTATTCTCACATATGGGGTTTTAGAATAGGGGTGACCAGAGACAAGATGGAGGATTTTGGGCGGAGCCCTGAAATCTTCTCCTTCTTGGTCTCCATCTTCTTCAGTGGTGATGACACCAAGTAGGTTTAGGGACATTGGTTTAGGGTAGATAACACCTGTTTAGTGTAGAATGTAGATATTGGTTTATAATTGTAAATAATGTGTACGTAACTATCTGTATAAAAGATGAAGAGGCTGGGTCAGGGGAGGAGATAGCACTTGCCGCCCGTGCTGTTCGGACCGCTGTCCGGCTCTGACCACAGAACTGAGATAAAGGAAAATAAAACAAAAGGAACAGCCTTGAAAAGAATGTCTGAAGATCTCGTTTGTTCGAGCGCTCGGCTTGGGGTTTTTCTGAGGGCAAAGAGGCACAGCCCATCCACATCTCGGGCAAGCAGAGACCCCGAGAGGCGGCACTGCGGCACAGGCTCTGCAGCCCCGGCAGGGACACAGGGCACGGCCGTGACACTGCTGTGCAGACAGGAGGGCACCGCTGACAGCACCCAGAGAGAAGCGCATCCCGTCGGACTGAGCATGGGAAATAGCTCTGCATGCCTAGAGAGGAGATGGTGCAGGGCAAATAGGAATTTGTTGGTAGGAATGAAGCTTAAATAAACTGCAAAGGCTGTAAGATTTAACTGCAGCAGTGATGATGCAAGCAAACATGCTTAAATGCTGTGGTAATTTTGATAGCTTTCATGATACTCTTTATGGTCTTGCCTGTAGAATTTACTATGTGACTAGATTAAAAAAAAAAAAAAAAAAAAAAAAAAAAAAAAAGGTTTTACCCCACAGAGTTGCAGTATTTAAAGTAGAGGGACTGAATTTTGAGAGTGGCACTCATAATACAAAATTTCTAATGTCTTAGGCAATAATGTTCTATGGAAGAGGAACAGACATTTATGGCATTCACAAAGTAAAGCCCATTCAAAGACTGTAAAGAAAACAGAAAATATTTACAGAGAAAGTGTGAGTGCCACTCTTTCAGAACTGTGGATTTTCCCTTGTCAGAAGCAGAAAGAGCTCTGAGGCCAGCAAAGCATTTAGAGTGCTGAAGGCTTTCAGTGTTGACTTCCAAAAACAATGAGCTTCGGCTGCTTCTAATGACTTTAATGAAACCTGATGTTCCTCCATAATTTCCGTGAAACATTTTCATACACTGTTGGCCCAAAAAGCTCCAGAGATACAGTACATTAACAGGTAATCTAGATTAAAAAAACAAGCAGGCAACAACAACCCACACACACATAGAGTAAACATGAATAATCTATTTATTTTGGTTAGGAACAATCAACATTTCTGATGTGATATGAGCATAGATGTCACCATAAACTGTATTTTCCTTCAAAGTAATCCTAACATTTTTTGCAGCAGTTGATCCTCTTTTGTACATTATTCTCTTGATATGTAGTTGCATGTCATAGCAGAACTGTGAAAGAGGAGTGATGTCTGATTGAAAACACACTTAGAAAAAAGCATGCTACTGTGGCCAAAACATCAGGTGCTAAAGTACATGCCAGTATCATGTCCTCAGGAAATATTCCAGGCTGGCAGCTGTGCCCTGCCCTTCTGTTTCAAACTCCATGTCTTCTGGCAACATTTTGCAGATCCATTATATATTTTGCAAAAGATATTTAAAAAATCATATCTTCAATAACTCACAACCTGAGGTCATTATAACTAACAATCGACACAAAGAAGTCCTGATTAAAAAGAAAAAACACACACACAAAGAAAAGTGTTAATGTTCTTAGTACTTAAAATTATATTCCTACCAGTTACTTCTTATGTGACATCTAGCTGACTGAATATTTTTAGAGGATGAGGAGTACCTGGACTAAAATCGTAATTCAGGCCAAAAATGAATAATCGTACTGCAGCTGACAAGATTAACATCATTTGCAATGATTTCTCTTGCTGCTCTTAAACAAGCTGTGATCTAAAAAAAAAAAACCAAAACTAATTAATATATAGATATAATTTTAAAAATCTATTGTTTATTTGTAAGAACAGTACTTTTAACTTACCCATGATTTTTCTCACCCACTGCTACCTAGGGGGAGAAATTATGTTGCTCTTTTTACTTTTGGTTTATATTGACTCATGTCATGCATGTTCTTAATACTTTCTCTAGCTCCTATAAAATACAGAGCTATAAAATATCTGCATCCCCTTCCAGAATAAACATATTCTTGGCAACAGTAGAATTGTGTTAGGAGGGTCTAACATATATTATTTTAAAAATCCACATATTAGGGGAAAAAAAGAGTAGTCTTTTTTTATTACTGCCTCATTTCCTTAGGAAGAAACAAAGGATGGATGGCACATTAAGGATTTAAAAGAAAGGCTGTAAAGGGAGTAAGGGAAAATGTTTTTATCAAGAGCTTAGAATCTCATAATAAGTGACAGCTGATTCCACAAACAAACTAATTAATGATGGTCTGATGAGAGAAAATGTCCCCTGGAGAAGAAACAACACAGTGCAGTGACAGAATTAGAGAGAAAAAGCTACGGGTAAGAAGAAGAAAATGTTATGGTATTAAAGCTCTGTATTTAAGTAAAAACAAAACTCAAGTTCATTAAACAGCAATGCATATGCATCTTGCAATAACTTCTACTGTTTCCATGGTACCTGTCACATTTTAGGGAAACAAACTGTACCCTTGGGGAACATTAAGTTGTGTGCTTCTGTGTGGCAATAATTAGTGAATTTTGGCTTTGTTTGTAAAAACAAGAGGAAAAATGTCTTTAGATATTTTTTGTCCAAGTTGTCTTACTCTTCATAGGAAATCAAAATTCAGATACAGCAGATAAAGTTATTAATATAGCTGTTGTGATTACTTGAATTGAGCAGATTTCACAGAATCACAAAATCAACTGGGGAAAGACTTCTGGGATCATCAAGTCCAATCTTTGACCAAACACCACCCTGTCAACTAGACCATGGCACTGAGTGCTGCATCCAGTCTTTGCTTAAACATCTCCAGGGATGGTGACTCCACCACCTCTCTGGGCAGACCATTGCAATATCTAATCACCCTGTCTGTGAAGAAATTCTTCCTGATGTCCAGCCTGTACTTCCCTGATGCAACTTGAGACTGTGTCCTCTCATCCTGTTGCTGGTTGCCTGTAAGAAGAGGCCAACCCCCACCTGGCTACAACAATTCAGTTCAACAAACAGTTTATGGAGCATTTACTTATGTAAACGGTCCAATCAGCTGTGGTTTGTTGTTGTTGTTGTGGTTTGGTTTGGTTTTTTCTGAGATGCTGCAGAGAAATGTCTAATGTTTTCTACCTCTTCCTCCATATCCCTGGATACGAGCCTTGGCAGCAGATTCCTATTTTTCCTGCTTCCTGCTCACCCAAAATTCACTATAGGTGTTTTGCAATCATGCTCCACCATTTTATAATGCTTTGAAATATGTCACACCTCACTTGCATGTCCTATCTACATTGAGAGTATGGGGAAAGTTCTTAAATGTGAGGTCATTGAGTGGACTCAGGTTCAGACCTTCCACATGTCAGTCTTTTCCTGCTCTGCCTATAAGGTTTAACTCTGACTCTAGAGCACACAGAGGCAGAGTTGTAGATATTTACTTTTTTTTTCAATTAGGTCATCTGTTATGAACTGAAGTGTTGCTGCATGGAGTAGGAATGTGCTCTGTCCTCCTCAGACTACAGGAGCAGGACATGAAGGCATGTTCTAGAGCCATAATCCCTCATGGCCCAGGCACTAAATTCCCTTTCCTTTTGTGAGGTCCATAAAGGCCAAAGTGATTATTGTGCAAGGTAAGATGGCTTGCCTTTATTCAGGAAACAAAGCACAGGGTCAAATCTTACATATTTTATTCATGGTTTGAACTCCAGATCTTCACTTTTGAGGTTTGTTTTGGCTTGGGTTTGTGTCTGGATTTTTGTTTGTGTTTTTGTTTGTTTGTTTTGTTTGTTTGTGTTTGTTTGTTTTCCCCAGGCAAGCAAATGCAAACAGTGATCTTTCAAACACCTGGAAAAGAAAAACAGATTCTTCCCATATTGTCCTTTGGATGCCACCGAAGGAATTTACTGGAGAGACCATGTCTGTTGGACTAGCTTTCAACACACGGAAAATGGTCACTTGGCAGAGGTCTGGGTTTCTCTTGCATGGGCTGCAATTGGAAGAGTTTGATGGTGGATAAATACAGGAAACCTTTCCACTTTTTCTGACTTTCCAGAAAAACTCCAGAGATTAATGTTGAAACAGAGTGGAAAGAACTCCACAACTAATAATAGTTGTTAGAGCAGTATGTATTTAGTTGACTTCGGGATGTGTGGGGAATAATTTCACCAAAGACACACATGAACACCAGAGAGCTTCCCCACATTATTATTCCTTGAGGTGTTACATATGCATGGATTGCACAATCTGCATCATACATATTCATTCCCTGGCCCCTCCCGTCCTCACCTCCTGTGGGAATTAACTCCATGCCCTTCTGGGCATGCTTAGTTTGTTGTGGTGGTCTCTGAGGGTCTCCAGAAGATGAAGGAAACAGTCTTCCTCAGCGAATCCTTCATCTTTATCTTTCTCCTCTGTGCTTTGTCTCTTTTGGCACTTTTTCAAGGTGAGGACTCAGTTTCTGCCAGCTAAAATCTGCATTCTTCTCCTTATCTGCATTCTTAGCCCTGTAATCCTGTTGTGTGACACCATGCCGGAGTCTGAAGGCTAGCTCCATCACCCTAGCACTGACGCCAGGGAGGACACTACACCCAAGTGAGTGATGGGAGCAGCGGCTTGTGGACAAGCTGAGGCACGCAGACAATGGAAGGTGCAGGTAGAAGGCAAGAATGAGGAGGAGACTCTCTGATTTGTATGATCCAAGGTTTATTTCACCAACAAACACTTGAAGGGACAAGACAGAAGAAGCACATCACTCAGGGAACATCGGGTTATAAACAGGGGAGGACCAGGGAGTGGAAACCTGAATACAACCAATCAGAAAGAGGGCTGGGAGGAGAGAAACATAAAGGGACAGGCTTTATGGACCAATTGGGGGAGCGAAGGGAGGAGGATAGGTGCCATGGCCCAACAGGGCATTGAGTTTTAGGGGAATTCCCAGGCAGGGTTTAAGCGGGGGCTGGTTCTAGGGGAAGACAGTCAGGGATCTATCTGGAAAAAGGGGCAGGATATATCATGAAGGACAATTCGAGGGAGGGTACAAGCTGAAGGATAAACCATTCATACACCAAATATGGGGATTCACAGAGAACATTAACTTGGGAACACAATTGAAGCAGATTGTTTTTAAATACACTGCCACAGTTGTGCTTACGTTAGCCCTTCTTATTATTACAAGGGGCCCCAGATGCTTGTAGTGCTTTAAAATATGCAAAGGGTAACAGACACAGGATTCGATATTCACTAAATGCCTTCTAAAATGCTGTTTAAAATATGTTCTAAAGCACTATTCAAAATATATTCTAAAATATGGTGCATGTTCTTAAGTTTGCTATAAAAGATCAGCTAGAATTTTCAGATCTCTGTCTCAATGTTGCCTGTGATGACAATAACCAGAGTTAAGTTGCCAGACTGAAAAAATCACAGGCATTTACACTTGGTGGTGCAGGCGAGTGTCTGCCCACCTTTGCCTTCAGGCATCTGGCCTGAAAAAAGCAGACTGAGAAGTCAATCTTTAACAGAAAAGTAGTCCAGATAACAGCACTATGTTTATGCCCTCCATCACCCCTATAAAACAGAAGCATCAAAAAAAGGTTTTTTAAACCTCTAATCCGCAGCACATATTAAGACTGACTTTTTAAGTCTATTAGTTGTCAAAATCAGCAGCTCTTTGTCAAAAATCTGATCTGTTGTGGAAAGGAAAATTATTCTCAATGAATTAATAAAGGGTTATCCAGTCTAACCTCCTAACCAGCTAGGTTTGCCACCAAAATGAGTAATAATAGATAAAACAATAAAAATGTCTGAGTAAACAAACTCAACTGTTCTGCAGAAATTTAGCTCAAATGCCTCTGCAGCACTTTGCAGTAACAACATATGTCAAAACTAATGATTTTTTACAGAAGACTTACTAAATTTATGTTGGTTTTTTTCTGTAAGGATCTCAGATTTTTGAGTCCACTTCAAGAAATTTCCTCTTAAACAACAGAATATTGCTATCTCTTATAATTTGAGAAAGAATTTGAAGATATTTCATTTCTAAATTTCTAGATGTTGAGAATTCATCCTAGATAACACAGACAAAATATTTGCTTTTTTTCTTAAGTTATGACATTCATAAGTATTTATTTTTTAGCCTTTAGTTTTTTCCCTTTTCTCCATGCCACCCAACCAACCCAGTGGTTAAGATATTATTTGTAAGGATGAGTAGTAAAACTGATCAACAAATAATTACAGAGTGTATGGGTACACACAGTTGTCTCTGTGCAATTCATACATTGAATATTTTGTAAGAAGGAAAAACAGGGTTAAGGAAGAAACCTGCCTAGTTGTCTTGCTTTAATGACCTATTACTGAGTTGGGGTTGGAGAAATTACACTCCACCATGTTTAAAACACCATGTTCAAGTGGGAGGATTTTTGTATTAAACAGTAGAATGAGAAATTCATTAGAGATTGGCTTCTGTGAGGAAAAAAAAAAAAATCTTGATACCAGGGAGGGGATCCTGAGTCACCTTCAGAAGTTAAAGAGAAGATTTTTCCCACTAAGAAAAAGGATCCTATCTGGAATTTATTACAATACACGAAGCCAATAAAATTGCTTAAAAAAAAAAAAAAGAAGATGAGCAGGGAAAAGGAAGTAACCATTATACACCTTTTAATATCAAGTCTGTGTCATCCTGCAGACTCAAGTTGCTGTTTTTTAAGTTTTTATATGGTACAATCTCAGAATTGACAAAAATTTACAAATGGGTATTAAGGCTCTGAACAATTCATCAACCTCTGACAAATATGATACTCAGTAAAGTGTTCTCTCATGTTTGCTGCACCAATTAATGTAGAAACGAGGGAAAATTATTATAATGGTCTTTTTTTAATATCTAAACAAGCGGATAAATATGGGCTTACATGATTCAGTTAAAAATTTAGAACATTTTGTTGCACGTACCTGATACTAATTCATCTACTTTATCTGCAGCTTACGTATCATATTAACCCTTCCAATTAGAAATTGTAGTTTTGCTGACACACCTTCGTCCTAGCTTTCACATCTGTCACGGCTTAGGAACGGTACTCCCCAGTTCAGTGCTCCCACTGAGACTCTCTAAATCATGGGCTGCCCACCTCTGCTGCAGGTGGCTGGAGAGAATTGGAGGCTCAAAAGGTAAAACTCATGGGCTGAGATAACAGCAATTTGCTGGGAACAGTGATGAGATGAGAAAGCAATGAGTAACATCAACAATATTAACAACTAAGTGTACAAGATAGGCAAACAATTCACAAGAGGTTGCTCTGAACCAGCATTACCCTACCAGAAGGAGCCCCTTCATGTTATACACAGAAAAGCTGTGGTTTGGTATGGAATAACCTTTGTGTCCTGGGCATAGCCCATCCTGGCTACTACAAAAATTAACACAGTCCTACTTGGAAACAGGACAACATCTCAACATTCAAACATTTACCAGAGCATCTTAACATTCAAACATTTACTTCGCTTTCTCAGAGCTGCAGTGAGAAACATTTGCTGCCCAAGAAACAACCAGCAATCTTCACTATTTCCTGCCATGCTATTTGGATTTTCTTTGTTTAAAGGAACAAGAAGGCTGGGTGAGTTGCTGTTCCTAAATATTTTGTTAGTTCGAAGTTGAAAAACACATCCAAGCAGATTACTACATACTTACTCAATCTCCTATATAATAACATTTCACATTTTCATTTTTCCAGCAGTATTTATCTCTTTTGCTATTCAACAGCAAAATAAATCAATCTCTGTAGAATGATAATCCACAAGGAGTTCGGAATGTGAAAATGTGACAAAGTGTCACAGCAGTTAAAGAAAATGTATCTGCAAATGTCAGTGATGTGTAAAGATTTAGATTAACTCCATAGGTTAATCTAAGGTTCATGTCCTTTCTCTGAACTTAATAACAAATGCTAGTGTCTGGACTTGAAGATAAATACTTTTAAGCTAATCTTCAAAATTACTAAATTCAGTAATTTTACTCTCTTTAAATTTACTTTACCAAAAAAATTATTAAAAATTAATAGTCTTTAATGCATTTTTTGCTTGTTTTAATTTATTTTTTATTTTGGTAGAAATCCATGATTGATTGCTGAAGTTTCTGTATAATTTGAGTTAGGAAAGATATCATATAATCTTGCAACCACTTACACTGAGCTTGTTTCCCCATGGTACCTCAGCATAATACCTCATTGTGAAATAGGAAGATTAAATGTAGAGCAGGAAGGTGGAGGGATTTTTTTTTAATTGTCTCTGAAATAGCCAGAAGAATCATCAGTGCTGAGAATGGCTATTCTTTGAAGGAAATATGCATTTAATTGTGAATATAATTATTTGACTTGCTCCATAAGAATAAAACTAAAAGCAAAATTTCATTTAACAAAGACAGGCAGTCTTTTAACAGTGAAGCTCCAGAAATACTTTGAATCACTTCTCCAATTTTGAGAATCATATGAGTCATGCGTAACAACTGAGTATTTTCTTCTTTTTCTCCAAACCTCACAAAAAGAGACATTTAGAAAGCTACTTAAAACATTGTGCTTTTTTCCAGATTTGATCAGATAAGTTATTTCTATAAACTGTTTTTCTGGTGTATTGGAGTGATGCACATTTTTGGTTGTGAGGGAAGGAGAAACGTAAAAGCCTTTTTATCACTCTATTTCCCCATCTTAAGTAGTATTTAACTTTAAGCATTAAAGGCTTTCTCCTCTTTATTCACTGGGAGTTATCCTATTGACTTCATAGAAGTGAAATTTAAGTTACTAACATAGGTGCTTTCAGTGTGTTTCAGTAATACATTTTGTCAGTTTTATTATCTCCTAGATCTTGTATTGTCACTTTAAATCTGAGTAATCTGTATCACAAGTGACATAAAACTTTGCTTTATGAAGTCTGCCATTTTGAATTTATCATATAAACTGGTAATTCAGCTGGAACTGCTGCAGGGATGTGAAGCACATTTTGTAACCTTTGCTTCTCACCTTGGCCATTGCCCTGCACACCAGCCACACATCCCAATAGCCTGTCCAGCTAAAGCAGTTTCTCTTCTGTTGGGAGAAAATAAAATGCCACAAAGTGCCTTCCTCTGAGCGTATGCAGGGCTACTACTGGATCTCTGTTTTGTTCAGGCAAAGATGGAATGGCCACAGTCATCCTGTTTTGTCTCTATACGGATATTTTTACATTTTCCCTAACAGAAATACACCCCATCAGAAAATAACTTTCAAGGAGTGTCACAGAGGACACAAGGAGTGTCACTGCAGCTAGATAGACTAAGTAAATTTTAGTTTTTAACCTGAATATGTTATAGTACTTTACAAACTTTGATGGGTACTTAAGGGAAAGATAACTGAAAAGAAACCTCTCTCTTTGTATGGATGAGAAGGTCTTATCTTCACTTATTTCTATGTACCCTACAAAAAGTAAAGAAGATAAATGTATTGAAATTGTAGACTTGAAGGATTCAATGCTACAATAGGAAAATCTAGGACCACTTTACAAGCCAGTACTACAAAATTCAGGAAAATACTTTAACATACATATGTTTTTATAGCTCTAAATTTTGGTACCTTATATTTTTTTAAACTAATGTCCATATATTAAAGATCTTCTCAACATAAAGTTTATAAATATATTTTTTTAGAAATAAGGATCCTAATTGACTTGGAAAAGTATATATTTCTTGTGGTTTGGTTATTACTGTCTTTCTGAGAGAGTAAGCAAGGGTTAATACAATGTCAATTCAATGTTGCTTTGGCTTTGTCCTGAAGGTTTCAGAGGCAGGGAAGTAAACTGCACTCAAAGTGACAATGGGGATTTTAATTTCTTGGAACTATTCTCCAGTGATCACGTGTCAGGAAACGTATGCTGAACTGTGAAGGAAAAGACTGAAATAGAGAGATACAGTCTTTAGTCTAGAAAGCAAAGACAAGGAAGCAGATGAAGGCAGAGTCTCTGGAGGGGAGGCACTAAAGCTCAATTTCACTCCCTCCTGTTTCCCCCTCAAATGTATGCACTTGACCAGGCATTGAAGTGAAGAGTCATTTCCACAAGGGATTGAGAAATGTTCCCATCTGCACTGGTTCTTAATCTGAATGTACCATTTTTAGCTTGTTATGTGAAAGGAATGGACACTATTTCATTAATTTTCATTTACAGATCAAACAAAAAATTGAAACATTCCCACTGTTTAACAGTATTCAGTCTGTGTTTAAGATGATGTTTCACACTAGATGAATTTAGTTTTGCTGAGAAAAAAATTAAAATATTCCATCAAAGGACTAATATATACACTGCAGAAACAGAACAAGAAGAGTGAAGTAAAATAATACATTAGAAACCAGCAGAAATCTATCCTTAGAATAATCAGTAGGTCTTGCATCTTAAGTCCATACTGTGTTCTCTTTTATTTCAGTACTATTTTATTTGTATTAAGTTATTATTCATTATGTTGCCCAAAGCTAACAGAAACTATATTTCCTTGGTAGTACACAGTGAGGAGGAGAGTCCCTTCTATAATCTCCAGCAAGAGAAAATAGAAAGGGGAATCAGAGTCCTCCAAGATACAGATTTAAAAAAGAGATTTCCTCATTATTCCATTTCCTCATCTCTTCATGTCCTCTTCCCCTTAAGCTTTTCCTTCTGTTTGGACTTTTTTTTGTGAATACAGAGAAAGTCTGAAGTGAAAAAAACCCATGCCATTTCAAAGCATTTGTTGACTTAAGTACTTAGAAGTAACCAAGACTTCTGTGGCACAGATAAATACTCGTTGCTGAGGCACTGTTTAGGGAAAGATGCATTTTATTCAGAAGGCTCAGTCAGAGCCTGCCACTCTGTGAATGTATATATAAGGATTCAAACATATCTACAAGAGAAAATTGTGTACTCCAAACCACATATACCATATACTGTTACAATTTTAACAGAATTGATGAGAATTATCTCCTACTTTCCAGTCAGGTTTCTCTTGCTTTTCAGTTTTAAAAAAAAAATCCTTCTTTAAGAAGAAGCAGAGAAAAAAACATTTTGCAAAGATATTCAAGAGTAAAGCTTGGAAAAATATATTAGCTATTACAGCTACCTAATAGCCTGAAATCTGCTCTATGATCTACAAACACATTACATTACCATTTTGAGGTCTTTACTGTTTTTCAATGGGATCTGTGAGAACTTTACTTAACACTTTTAACAGTTTTAACTCTACAGCATGTTTTAAAAATGCTTACAGAAAAAGTATTTTTTTATTGCATTAATAGTTTTCGTTGAGGATGGCATGAAGGTTCAGGTATTTTATAGTAACATGGCAGATTTTTGGTTCCCCTTTACAAGGGGAACAAGGTCAACAAGGCAAACAGACCAATTCAGAGCCATACAAATCACCAGTTCTTGCCATCATGCTCCTTGTTCTAGGAGCAAGAGATTAATATAAACCTAAGTCTTTCTGTTACAGTGATAAACAATAATAAACTCTTCACCTCCTTTCATTACTGCATATATTGGTATGATCCAATGGCCCTTTACTGACACAACAATGAATGATAATGGAAATTACATTTCTAAGAGGTTATTTATTAGATTTGTGAACATTTATTACATTTGGTGTGGTACTGGCCCTTTTGTTTACTTTTATTTGTGTTTAATATCTGTGATGACAATGTCAGAAATACTGGCAGAGGTCAGGTTCAGGTGGGAATGCCCAGGTACCTCCCCCAGGGCATACTGAATACATACATACTGAATGATGTAATGATGTGGATGCTTCAGGAATCTTTGATGGTTCAAGACTTTCCAGCTGCCTCTCATGTCAGCACAGTTGAGTCAATTATGGCCCATGAGAAGGAGTGAATAGGCTATGGTGAATGTCACAGTGTTTTCCCAGAGGGGAGTTTTCACAGTTGAGACATTTGTGCAAGGACTTAGGCATGATAAAAAGCATTACCCCACCTTCCCAGGATTCACCTCAGCCTCTTTCCTTATCTTGTTCAGCACCAAGCTGTAGCCTGAGGTGGTGGCTGTGCACCTGAGAGCAGAGCACATCATCAGCTTGCACCTTGATTGAGCCATCAGCATTCCAGTCTCTCACAGGTCTCTCATCAGTCCTCCCTACACTTTCATAGCTTCCCCTGGGTATCACTACAATAGTAATGAAAGGAGGTGAAGACTTTATTATTGTTTATCACTGTAACAGATAGGCTTAGGTTTATATTAATCTCTTGCTCCTAGAACAAGGAGCATGATGGCAAGAACTGGTGATTTGTGTGGCTCTGAATTGGTATGTTTGCCTCGTTGAGCTTCCTTTTGGAATTGAAGCTTTATGGAACTCAGATGTTTGCCCTGTAAAGGCTTGCAGAGATCTATCAGCTTTATGTATTACTCTCTTTTTCTGGATAATTATAATTGTGTGACCCAGTCACAGAAAATACCATTGTGAAACAAGGGCTTTCATAATTTTAATGTTAAGGAGGTTTTTAAATACAGTAACAAACATTCTAAACTTAAAGTGTTGAATATTTTGCTTTTATTTCATTTTAACATCTACATTGCCGTGTTACTATGGGTAGGCTTGAAAACAAGATTTCCATTTCCAAAAAGAAAATTATTGCTTTAAAAAATTTGGTCTTATGCTACATGCAAAAGGCATGTAGCTTTGCAAAACTATATCATGGACAGTTAATAGCACAAAAGTTTCAGCACTTAGCTAGCATATGGAAGACAAGGCATTCTGTCTCTCTTTTGCATGACTTGGAAGAGACATTTTAGACAAAATGAGAGCTTAGCAGGAAAAGCCAAAAGCCATTTGACTTTTTTAACCTAAACCCAACATTTATTGACTGAATGTATGCAGCTTCTTTAATCCCAGTTTTGCAGCTTCTCTACTTTCTCAAGGTGCTTCTATCCCAGGTGCTTCTGGCCAGCCTGCTAAGAATGTAAATCTGGTAGATGGGCTCCTAAAGCAAGAGAGACACTGACAGAAACTGTGGTGCCCATTCTGAGCTGCAGGTGCAAACTCCTGCATTTGCACTGGCCTTTTTCTTGCATGTGATACAGGTCAAACCATAACCACAGAGATGGCAGCTGCCCCTAATTCATCATCACTCCTGTGATGCCTGAATGACAGCCTACACAAAATTTACCCAGCTGTTGTGAAATGCACCTTGCCTCTGAACTAGAAAGGTTTCCCTTGACTTTTAAGTTCCTTCCTATCCTAGGTGTGGATAAAGCACTCTCCAGTCAAAGTACTAGTTCTCTCTGGGAAACTTCTATGAAAATACAAAAGAGAAACTACATTTCAGGATGAAGAAATGCAAATATTTGGCTTCTGAGCTAAAGAACCAAAAAAAAAAAAAAAGCTTTTTTCTTTTATGCTATATTTTTAAATATGCTTAAAGCATGGTAAACAAGGCTGTGCCTGTGCATTATTTTTGCAAATATTTTTTTGAAAAGAAGCTTTTATATTACATGTAACAACTGCATTTTATCCTCTTTTTCTTGATTTGTATTTCTTTGGTTTTGGGTCAAAAAGAAATAATTTCTATACAAATGAAATGCAAAACTTAAAGATTGTACTTTCACTAGGGGGCGGAATATGCTTAAGCTTTTCATTTACAGAATTATATTTGAGTTTATTTGACATAAAGTTTCTAAAACAGCTGTACTGTGAGCTGTCTAACCTCTGAATCATCATACACTAAGCAAATCAATAATATTCTATGGTAGTCACTCTTCAAGGAGAGAACACTGTGATGGAAATGCCTTCACTTAGACAGTCATGTACTGAAGATGTACACCAGTGAGTAATAATGCTTTCCAAGGAAGTCACCATGAAAAAATGAATAATGTCTCCTCTGTTTTACCAGGAGTGAGACAAAAAAAAAGGGGAGAGAGAAGGAGAAAGATGAAAATTCAAACCTTCGCCTTCAAAAACGACTTTAAAATGTTATTATTTGCATTTTAATATGTGTTATCAAATCTTCAAACTTATTTGCATTTATAGATAAATAGTTTTGATGCAGTTCTACACTTCATGAACAATATTGGCAAAATTTACGTACACTTTTATTGTTTCTGAAATAGCTGTTTCCATTAAACCTTTTGCAAAGTTTATATTAGTTAATATATTTATAACTCTGTATCAATCACAAAAAAGTATAGATATTTACATATTAATTTCACTGCATGATAAAATGAAACATTCTGGATATGAAGATAATAATATTATACTACAATCTAATGAAATACACAAAACCAGTGCTGCATACTGATTTTTTTTTCTGGTTTGTGGCATCTTTTTTAGTTTTACTGAAGCCCTTCCTTGATTTTTAAGCCTGGAAAAAAAAATCATACAGTGTTTTAATTTATGCTTGCATACCCCTATTTCCAACTGAAATCGTTAGTCAGCTGAGAAGCTGCAAAACCATCAACTCTTAGTAAGTTCACCTATGTCTTGTGGAATCAGAATAGCCCAATGCAGAATGATCCTCACTTTAGAATCAGTGTGGGTTTTCTGTGACATTTTGTTGAAATGCATTGATCTCCTTGAAAACTCCATGAGGCAAACATATTAATTTCTTGGTCCAGAACTTCAAAAAGTATTTGAAAATACCCTAAATACTTGTGAATGTATTGGTACAAATCGTGCACACAGTCCCTGGCTACAGAACTGAAGGAAAAATTATTCTTTTGACAACAAAATTTTAAATTGTTCCCTGTAACTGTTCTTGAGGAGACAAGCAAATCCCATCTACTAGCACTATTCCCCACACAAACCTTAAAATAGGCATTTGTTTAGCCTTGCAGAGAGCTTCATAGTGGGGAAGTAAATTATAATTTTTCTCCACTTGGCATGTCTGTCAGTCTTCAATGGAAAATTAACTGTTACATGAATAAATTAAAGAATCCATGGAATTTGCAACAAGTGAGAATACAATTGAATTCAATTTTTTTTTTTTTGCAGTTATTCTTTTATGTGAGTCACAGATTCCTGAAAATAAGGCCTGTGGTAGATGTAATAGCTGTTCAGTGAAGCCCCCAAAGTGAGAAACACCACATTAATCTTTCTGACTTTAAAAGCATGAGATGTAAATCATTTCACATAACTTGCATCTCCAAGATTTAGATGTCTGTATTTAACTTAGTCAACATAGCTCCCTTTTGAGGCAACAGAGCTATGCTGATTTGCAAGCGACAAGTATTTTATTATCTTTTATCAATTGTAGGATTTTCATGTGAATTCCTATATGAAGTAGGATGAGCTATAACTTATGTAAACCCCAAACACCGAACAATTCCAAGTTGCAGTCTAAGTCACTCTACCTGGAGAAGAGCAAAAAACAATTACTATCTGTACCTTCAGGGAGAGGTTCACTTAATACATCCTGTAGTATGCAACTAAGATTAGATGAGTTGCCCCCAGGAAGTGTCTATTTCTGTCTATAAAAGGTAATTTGATTTGGTTTTGATCATCTGACTTTCGTCATATGGTAAATTGATATCACGTACTGATTCTGCAGTTACTTGTGTGAAAAAGCAGTGGTGCAATGACAGTGATGTCTTGAAGGTCCTTCTAAATGTAGCTTTGTCAACAATCCTTGTGATATCCAGATACATATTTATTTAAGAAAGCAAACAGATGGCTTGGAAAATGTAATTAAGTAAAAAATTCTCATCTGTTCCTGTCTAAACCAAACTATTCAGAAAATCAACAGGACTTACTTCTTGGAACACACAAACTAAGCACTGTTGCTATTTTTATTTCCTGTTTTTCCTTCTGTGCTTTGTTTGATCAGTCATTGTTATATTTCCCATGCCCTGAATAAATATTTTACCTCATTTTTTATAGATTTCTGTAACACACCTTCTATTCACTGTCTGTTATCAGCCAATCTCATCAGTATTACTCCATTTTATTTCACTTTTATGTGATGTCAAGCTGCTGCCATTGCATTATTGAACATGAGCCTTTGTACTGGGTCTTGCGCTGAGACAATAAATTTTATACATAAGCAGCCATATGAGTCTGTGGTTTAGATTTATGACTACATCAGTGTTGATAAGAGATCAGTCTTTTAGTTATTCCTGAACACTCCACAACATCAAAGACTTTGTTGTTGCTCACTCCATCCACCAACAAGGAGGCCAGGGGTGGGCAAGATGCTGGGAAGGAGCACAGCCAAAACAACTGACCCAGCTGACCAAAGGGGTGTTTTATACTGTATGGTGTCATGCTCAGCAGTGAAATGCTAGGAGCATTTCCCATTCAGGCTTTACTCCCAGACTGGCCTAGCAATGGTCACAGAAGGTGATGACAGACTGATTTGGGGTTTCTTTTTTTGTTTGTTCTTTTTTCGCTTTCCCTCCTTTTATTAAAATGAATTTATCTTGAGTAAGCAAGTTTTCTTGTTTTCATTGTTCATTTTCTTGTTTCATTGTTCCCATTCTGTCCAGCATCCTCTTAAGAGGAATGTGACTAAGTGAGCAGCTGGTGGGCACTTAATTGGTAGCTAGGGTCAACAAACCTCAGCATTTCTAGATAATCAAAAAAAAAATAAAAATCAGTAAGTATAAATATTGCCTGAAAGAAATTTGCATCTCCCTCTCCTCATCTCTTTCTCTCTCTCTCTTTCTGCCTCTCTGTCCACCCCTCCCTCAAAATGTTTTCCAGTGTTAGTAATTGTCCTGAAGAAAATTATTCAAGAGTTTATCAACTTTTATCAACAGCAAATAAAATAACAAAGCTTCACATAAAGTTTATGGATAGAAACATTTGCCTTGTTAATTTTAGTGTTCTAGTTTCAGCACTGCATAAAAGTCTACTTCAAAACATTCAGTTTCAAAGCTTGTATGTTTCACTCTATTCAGCAGCAATTTAACCAGTTTTGAGATAATAACAATAGAAAATAATATGCTGCCTCTTTTCTGGCTGTTATCAAGTCCTCAAAATTTGTAGCAGAAAAACGTCTAACTAGCTCCTCAAAGTGAATTTCTTTACTTCACTATTTTAAGTCAGCATCTTCTTCTTTAAATAAATGTGATAAATACACATTAGAAGAAGCTCTGCTACATAATTTCAAAGTAAAATATGATAGTGTGTGATAATGAAAGGGATCTCTACTGTGCATTTTTTCTGTGCACATTTATATAACAATATAGCTCAATCATATATAATAGTATGTATGTAATTTTGGCAGGAACCTGTGTTTGAGGTGAATCTTCCTGTAGTGTACAACCTCACAAATTCTGAAAGGCTTTAAACTCAGTATGTTATGGAGGGGCTGAATAAAAGTTATGACCTTTCTTTCTCTTTAGAAAAACTAAATGTGACAGGGAAGCATAAAAAACAAAAATAACAATTATAATAAATAATAGTAATAGTAACAATAATAAAAACAACATCATCATCTTGAGTAATTTAACTGTTAAAAAGTTTGATTTACATTTTCAATTAAATACTATAATTACAATTGAGCATTTTAACATTTATTAGTGCAATTGCACAGTAAAATTTTGGTTTAATTTTAGCTTTTGACAGGTCATATTTCAACCTATGAATACAGCTCTAAGGAGATAGTTTTAGTTCATTTATAACAAATCAGAGTGAGATTTTTACTGAGGCAACATATTCAAGCATGCTGTAACAAAAGTCTTAAATGTCTGTTGTTTTAGGTGGCATGAGCTGAGGTGTATTGAAGATGAGTACTCTGGCTTGGCTTCAATAATTTTTTTTTTTTTTAATTGCCACTATTTCAGTGAAGTCAGATTCTCTGTGCTACTCTTTAGCCTGTTGCCATTCTTATCTCTTATCAGAGATTTTTGCCATGTGGTCTCAGCAAGTATCTAAGATCTGGTTTATCCATTTGCTAAAGCCTCTTCTCCTTCAGTCTATGCATTAATCCAGACCAATTTAGAAGCATGCAAACCCATATGCCCTTGGGTAAAACTTCTAGAGATGGCAACTATACAAACGCTTTTATCAGCTCCTGTTTCATTCTAAATCTGGCTTTAAAAACTATGCTTTTGTAGGAGGTCGAGAATACTGTGCAGTTAAAGAAGAGATGGCCTAAATTAATTTATGTTTTGCTTCTCTCTAGAAGTCACAGCATCTCCTGAAAATAAAAAGGAAAATGGTCAGAAATTTATGTGTTTAGACTGAGATAATAAGTACCTAAATATCTACTTATAAAGCAGGCTAAAACAAGACTATAAGTTCACAATTAAGATTGAAAATTCAGAGATTATCTAATTATCAACTGAAATTATCTTTTCACTGAATAGACAGAAAGACGTAAGAAAACTCAGTATTTGTGCTAGTAAAACTCTAATGTCTTCAATTTTAGCGAAAGCAACTCTTAACTCAGATAATGAGCTAAATAAATCTCAAATTTTTAACAACTGGAGAAGAGCAATAATAGGATTAGCATTAAAGTCTTTATAGCCAACATACTGAGCAATTTTATACTTCATTTCACTTACTACTCTACCTCTTACAATTTTCTTTACTCTTTTGCCCTAAAAAGGGCCATAGCTGAGACACAGAGCAGGCCAGGTATTTACACCAGAAAATGTCATTTTCTCACAGAGGATTCTCATGTTTATCTTCCACTGTCACCAGTTCACTGAGAAGATTTGAGAGGCAAACAACTCTGTTTTGGTTGTATGTGTGTCCATTTGATTGCATGTGTATTTTTTTTTTCCTGCGGTATGAATAAAATCCACTGACTGCATTTGAGAATGAAGTCATCAGGTCATTGAAAACCCTTGCAATGCACTTCTCAGCAGTGGATGGTATTACAACTACATCAAACATAATGCTCTATATTCAATTAACAGATCAAACACTACTCAAAATAGCAACTTAAGTCTCTCAAGAGATAATCAGAGCACCAGCATTGCTCTTTGAGTCAACAGAATATATTTTATCTGGAAGGGTAACTCTTCTCTGTGGTAAACCCTGAGGTTACCACAAGGGCGCTTGCCCTGCCATGGAGAGAGCACAGCCTATAAGCTGTATTTGCAATGGCAGAGCTCCCCACAGGGAAGTCTCCCCGGGAGACTGTTTTTCAAGTTAGGGAGAGCAAAATGTTTCACCTCCATGAGCCCTCGAGGCTCTATGTTAATTTGTTACCCCGCATTGGTTGTTTCCCCACTTCCTGGTTTTTCCCCTTCCCTGATTGGTGTGTTTTGGATCCTCTCCCCCATTGTTTGTTTTCTCAATCCTCCCCGTGATTGGTCCAAGTTGCTAGCCCCGCCTATCCCGAACCCTATATAACCCCAGTGGTTGAGCCTGTCAATTTCATTCGGTCTGTTGAATAAAGAGCCTTCTGAACTGGACGTCTGCCTCCTGCTCTGTTCCAGCGTCGCCTGAAGAGCTGCTGAGGAGAGCTGCCTTGTGCAGCCTCACATAAGAGCTGAAAGAGCTGCCGAGGAGAGCTGCCTCATGCAGCCTCACAAAAGAGCTGATAGAGAAAGAGCTGCCGGAGATAGCTGCCTTGTGCAGCTTCACAAAAGAGCTGATATCACCACCGAGTGCCTGTACCTCTCAGAAGCCCGAGACACCCATTCTGGGACGGTCTCGCTGGGGAAGGTCGCGGCACCGGAGTGACCACTACAGCGGTCACCGGCGGTCGGCAGCACTTCTCTGTGCAGGTGATGATGGTAAGAGCCTCTGCAGGGAGTCAAAAAGCTGCCAGAAACCTCAGCAAATATGAAGAACGCTGTTTTGTCATTCTTTCATAATTATAACCTTTTTACACAGATAGGAATCTGTACATATTGAAAAAATTAGTCTGCAGACCTATTTTTCTTTCTTACACAGAACAAAGAACTATTTGTTATTTTTTTATTGTATATCCTACTTAACAACTTGAAAAATATTCAGACAATGCAATGGTAAGACATAAGAACTTCCTGTTTCTAAGAAATGAAAATGTCTTGAGTACTTTCTCCAACATTTCTAAGTTTTTAGACAATATCTTTTTCTTAGTATTTATACAATAAAGTTTTGATCATCTATTTTACACCTGGATGTGCTGGGGCTTTATGTTAACAGAGAGAAAGATACTTAGACTTTGTAAAGTCTCACTTCAAATGATATTTACTAGATTTAACATTATAAAGGAAGAGAGAATAATATAGACGACCACCTCTTTCAGTGGTGAGAATCTTGAGAAATGTATCACTGAACATCTCCAATCCACAGGCAGCACACCATGAAGACCTCACTTGTGGAAAGGGTTACTTCTTTTTGGTTCTTCAAGCTGTCACAGAATTTTCTTCCAAGAAAATAATGCTATTCATAATTTCTACTATCAAACAGAAAGAAGGTTTACATGAGGACTCCTTGCTGCACTACTAGCTAAAGGCAAGGCCATAGAGGTAACATAATTGTGCTGCCTGCAGCTCCTCTGTTGCTGGACAATGTTATTCTGCAGACAAGGGATTTGCTCAGCAAGAGGTCCTGAAGGCTAGGCTGTACATTTAGCTCAGGAAAGTAAAGGACAGCACATGCCTGGGCCTGCTTTGTGGGTCATGAGCTCTTTGATGTCAAACGATCTTCTAGTGAGGATCACAACAACATCTCCCTTGGACACAGGTTTTACCTCTATCTAATGGAAGAAATTCTGGGTGATCTCTGTTTTATTTTGCTTTGGAGAAAATTAGACTTTTTGAGAAGAATGTTTGGTTTTTTTTACTCAGCCAACAGTGTGCCCAAACCTCATTATGTGACAGTGTGTGCATCTCGTCTAGTCCTATTAATCAAAAAGCTGAAAATTCTGTCCTTGTCCTGCCTCTAGGGACAGTAAAAAGGGATAGTCACCCCCACAGTATCCTCAGATGGCTTATGTACAGTAAGTAACCTTTGGAATATTCTTAATTCTCATTAATTTATAAGGGACATTAAAATAATTTAGATGATGCATTGAACTTTTAATTAGTTGAAGTTTAATGAGATGAATACCAACTCAATTCTGTAGGCTAGTTACTGCACACAGATTTTTGTGTTTCATTTAGTCAAAAATGTAAAGAAAATCTTTCTCTATTCTGACTGTATAAAAACTTAAAGAACTGAAAGATATTCAGATTACAACAGTTGAATCAAAGAATTTAATATGGCTGGTGAAGGGTTTTCGTATGCCATCACCTTTGCATAATTTTGAGTGTTGAAGTTAGCTGGGACAAGGAATTATTTATATGGAGGTTTTATTATCCTTTGAATGAAAAAATCTACTTTTTCCAGTGAGAGATTGGAACAATGTCAAATCCACAAAACAACAGGAAGAGAACTCAGGAGCAGAGTAGCTTCTTTCCTATGTGTACTCAATAAGGATATGCACTTTTATGGCAAACAAACTGGTGCGTTACTGGACAGTATAAGCAAGCTACTATCACTCTTAAAAATACAGAACTAAAATTACTGAGACTATGGAAATTAATTTGTTCTTATTTAAAGATTGTGACATTATAACTAAAACAAACAAGCCTTTAAAGCCTTTATTTGGAAAATAAAATATTTGAAATAAATATAAGCTTTATTAAAATTTTGTTTTGGTTTACACAGTTATAGAAAGGAGTGATTAACAACTATTTAAGTTATGTTTAGACTAAATAACCCTGTAAATGCAGTTTGGAAAAGTTTTTGGTTTTTGCACATATCTAGATTTACAAAATTATCTGACATATAGATTAGAGACTGGTGGTGTAGCTCACTGATTCTGAAACTAACTCAATTTACAGCAGTTAAGAATGTGACCAAGTAGAAATGTTCTCACTCTGAGATATTAAGGTTTGTTTCTTTTTTTTAATCAATCAGTAGAGAAGGACATTTTTAATCTCTTCCCTTCTGCGTAGAAAAAGCCACTACTGGACTGTACTCATACCAGATAAAAAGTAAGATATGCCTTACTAAACCAATTTTATGGTGAAGTGTATCTTGGTTATCAGTAGAGTGAATTTCCTAGAGGAGAAAGAAAACTGCATTAACTTTATTGAATCTCTCAACTAAAGGTCTTTAATTATCTTTTAGTTTAGGTTTCACTTAATTTTTAAATGGACCTTTTTTACTGAATTAAAGCTGTCTTCTGCACAAAGTAGAAATAACTTCTTATGCCTACTTGGGTACTGTCTGACTTCTACAGCTTTTTTTAAGTTCAGAAGTTGCATAACAATTTAAGTCAACATGATTACCAAGCTTCAGCGGTATACAAAAACTGATGTCTGGGAGCTGTGAGAATCACCACAGTCCTAGGAAGAACACATCCAAAACACTTTCATGGAACAGAGATGAGAAACACTCATGCAAGTCTTCTTCAGGACAAAAGGTCATACCTTAGATTTTAGCTTTCATAGTTTCAGATTCTATGCTGCCTAAGGATGTAGTTCTGAGCCTCATATTAAGTGCCAGTGAGCTCTCTTAACAGAACAAGTAGACAAAAAATATATCTTTCCTGCTGAGGACCAAGGACAACTTTCAGCCCAAAAACCGTAAACAGTGGACTGAAGGGAGGAACAAGAAGGATGGGACCTCACAACCTGAAGCTGTAATCAGACAATTAAACCCCAATATGCAAATGGACCAAAACTTACAAAAATGTAAAATCTCGTGATTGGGTAGTCATTTTGTGTGGCCATTCCTAACCCACCTGGGTGCAGCCTCGTTAAGGCTCCTGTAATGCCCAGGGTGAGTCCTGGAAGCCTTTTAACAAATATCTTTATTCTCTAGCTCTATCCAGCCTCTGTTTCAGGTCAGCCTTCCTAAGGCATCAATACATGCTATGTATGGGGTTAAAAATTTATGTCCTGGTAATGTTTCAGAACTCTTAAAATAATGCAATAAATAGTCACAGTTAAAATTTCAGTAACAGTAAAGCTCACTCAATAAAAGCTAAAATGAAGAGAGACAACACTTATTCAATACAAACAGTTAATAAATATTAGCTTCCTATTATGTATTCCTGTCTTCTGCTGTTATGCTCCCCTTCTGTCTCACTGGGTACTAGGTCAAGACCATCAGTCTTAGTAGGAAGTGGGGGGCTAAAACAACCCATCAGTGTCCTGAGCTTTTTGCCAGAAGTCATGTATTTTTAATGGTGGGAAGTTCTTCTGCCTTGGGCTTCAATTTTTCTGTTCTCTACTTTTTCTCTGAAGTTAGCTTTAGCTGGCTCACACAGGTGCACTCCTGCATTGATCAGCTTTTGACCACTGTGTTCTGTTTTCATAAACTGGAACATCTGATGTTACTATATATGCACGCTCTTCAACACCACATTTGCTGCTGTCACCAGCAATTCCTCTCACATGGAATGGCTGTTTGTTACTGTTATATAATCTGAAGGAGATTTTGGAAATTGTTACCATATTCTGAGACAATTACTATCACAAGGAAAGCAAGGTAACATCAGCTCAGGACAAGGCAAGTGCAATTGAGTCTTGAGAGACAGCACTGCCAGGTCAATTCAAAGCCTGAGGCTTTTTACAAATAATGACAAAACATCATATTTCCTGTGCTACAGAAAGGCTACCCTTCGGCAATCCTGCTGTGCTGTGTAGTATCTAAGCATGAAATTGGATTCCAGAGCAACCAGAAAATTTGGCCCCATTGACCTTTGTTGCCCTTACTTCCTTCTGCAGCTAAAAGAGTTAACAGCCTTTGTGGTAGCATAACCCAATTACATGACCTAATCCTTCACAGGAACTTATCAGCAACTGCAAAAGTTATTGTGATATGTTAAAATACATAAGATATTTATTGCATAAATATAACAGTTATTCAAATACTACTTTTGCAGACATTCTCAAGTAACAGGGCAACATTTGTCACTTAAAATCTTTATAACTATGAACCTAAAACATGTCAAAATGAATAATTTCAGTTAATCGTCAGTTAGACAAAATGAAAAAATGTCGTCAGTATTTGTTTATCAACTGCCAAAGAACACATTTCAGACTGTCTAAAGTAGTATAAGATTCATTGGACAAACACTGAATATAAAATTATTTGGGAGTCTTTTCTGTTCTGCTTTGTAAGAAGACAACTTACTGTAAAAGGGAGTTGCACATGTTGAATATATATGCAGTTGTAATAAAATTTTAACGGGAATATTAGATTAATTTTGGATTTGAGTATCCAAAATATTTTATTTTGATACCATATAAATTATTTATTTTAGCAAAATTTGTTTACCATTGAATCATTAAATGTTTTATGCCTTATGATTCTCAGTTTTCTGAACCCAAAATTTACAAATACCTAGGTACAAGCTATATAAATTTCAGTTTGGGCCTAGATATAAATTCTTGTTCATACATCTGGCAACAGCTTTACAAACCAACCTTTCACACATGAAAATAGCAAACATTTCAGTGACCATGGACATTCCCTTTTTGTTTCTGTTTGTTTGGCTTGGTTTAGTTTGGTTTAAAATGACCTTCTGTATTAAAATTTTACTGGTTTTCAGTCACTTTTGGAAGAACTGAACTTTCTATGACCAGATGTCCTAGGCAGCTCCTGGCAATACACATATGAGTATTCCTCAAATGTTCTCGAATCATTTGGAACTAATATTTCTGAGAGTAATTGTGAAGAGTCAGCAATTAGCAGCTACTTTGTACTTTATTTCAGTTATGCTGCCCCATAGGCTAAGAGCTTTATTGCTTCAGAAATACAAATTTTTTTTCTCGGTTTTCCCTCAGTAGTATTACTGTAAAACTGAAAAATTTAATCAAGAATTAATAGCTAATGTTCAGTCTATATGGGCAAACATATAATCCATTACAAATATATTTGAGATTGCTGTCCCTAAGAATTCACAACTAATCTACCATCTTTTTATCTGCTTTATTTTAGAAATGTCTCTAGTGATTCAATGACTAACATTTGCAAAGGGATTTCATTGGCAATAACCTATATTGTCCTAAATTTAATTATTCAGGAAAAAGTACTCACATAGATCTGCTAAGGACAGGAATAACTATGCTCTAAAGATTGGGAGGAAAAAAAATATAAAAGAAAATGTTTGACAGAGAAGGTTTTGAAAATTTGGTTCAGAAATTGCGCTATTCTAGTAAGATACAGTAAGATACTTCTAGCTATTTATTTTATATATATAAAAATATCTTAAAAATCTGGAGTATTTTTTTTTAAATCTCTGTAAATGATCTTGATTTTTTTACTGTTTCAATTAGTACCATATTATGTACTTACCTCCTGAGTTAACTAAGAAAGTGTAATCAGTTGATCATTCATATTTCAATCAAACCAGCAAAAATAATCAGAAGTGAGATAGAGGCACATAAAATCTATATTCTTCAAATATCCTGTGAATATGTTTAATTTAAATCTTACATTATTTCCATGCCTTCTTCTAACAGCTGCAGTAACAGTTTTCTCTCATACACTTTAAGAAGTTTGATACAGAGATAATGTGGTATTGTATTTAAACTGTTTCAATGGTGAAGTGGTATTAAAACTACAGCAATCCTCTAGTACAACTGGTGCCAATTACCTTTCCATCCACTCTCAATAGTTTTGTTTTGTTTTGGGTTTTTGTTTGTTTGTTTTAAATTTAGTTATTTTTATGTTTGAACATTTTACCTCTAATATCTTCAATATTCATCTGAACCTATTAATAGCTGTGGAAACATTTTTCAACATTGGAGTAGCTGTCATTTATTACTATGCAAGAAATTGAACAAAAAAATGCAATTCATCCTAATATTAAAAATTATTTGCAGAATTCACTTAGAAATAAAGATATGAATAGTGTATTGTGATATAAAGACTAGATGCATTGTAGCCTTCATTCCATCTGAGAAAAGACCTACGTCTGTGTTTGCACATGCATGCATGTGTATCATCTTCTGTGACATAAACAACTAATTTTCTGCAAAATGAGTATAAGAATGGTTTTAAACTGGTTGTGAGGAGTAACAATATATGTGCCTTCTGATGTAAATCTCCTTTCAGAACTAGAGGCAGAATGCATTATTCAAAATGGCCTTATCAGTTTTGCAAAGATATTTTGAGAAAGATGTTTCTATGAAGCAACTGTTTAAGCAGATAGTTATTTGGAATCCTTTTCTAATGGAAATAATTACATTCATGTTGAGTATTTAAGCTATATTTTTACTTAGAGTATTATTGACGTGTATTAAGTGTTTATGTATTTAAATTACTAACTGGATGGACTGGTTTAGAAATCCCCAAAACTTCACTATGCATTTTTCAGTATTTAAAAATATATTTAATAAATAAGAATGCAGTTGCTGTACTTTGTGATCATAATTTTTTTAGAAATGTCTAGATAACAAATAATTTGAATGCAAAATAATTTTGATATATTTCTTTGCCAATATATGATGTATTTTATTTCTCAAACCACTTCAGCAACATCTATCAAAACACTCTTGAAGGATACAGGATAAATTCTGTATCTTTAAACCAGCCTGAGACTATTGCAAAGGAGGATGTTACCTGTATTCTTTTCCTCCCCTTCAAGGGCAACTTTGTCTGTAATACTGCTTCTGTCTTCCTTTGCACCTTTGTTTAGGGCTAGGAAGACGTCTTAGGTTATGGAACCAAAAAATGTGTATTCTATTTCATCTGTTGAAAGCAGCTGGGGAGATGGTTTTTTTCTTTATCTCTTGTAACTCTGGAAGGAGGAGGGCGGATGCCTTCTGATAATGGGCCCACTGTTAAAACCAGGTGGAGTAGTGTTTCTTATCTCTTTCACTGCTGGTCCTCCCTACAGGGGGATATTTTCTGCTAATGGACCATTAAGGCTCACCAAGCCATCATCCACAAGCAATCATCCACATTCCATCATCCCAGTGTGAGATGCTCCACCCACTGGGGGGAGCCAACCATTCCTACCTAAATAAAAACTGAGCCTCAGGAACACGAAGCTCTCTGGCTCCACCCGATTCCCGGAGGAAGACTGGACCCTCCTCACCCACTGGACCCTTCTCACCATCACTGGACCCTTTGCTACAGGATCATCTCTGCTCCAACAGAACCACATCTTCCACTCCAGGAGGACTTACTTTTGGACTGCTTCCAACACCCTGACCAACAGGGTGTCAGGTTGTAGCTCTGACTCTGTCAGGGTTTCTAGGATTGTTGTTTGTTTGTTTGTTTGGGGTTTTTTCTACTACATTTGTATTGTTACTATTCCTAGTAAAGAACTGTTATTCCTATTCCCAAATCTTTGCCTGAAAGCCCTTAATTGCAAAATTCTAATTTGGTGGGGGGTGAGAGGTTTACATTCTCAATTCCAAGGGAAACTCCAGCTTTCCCTGGCAGATACCTGTCTTTCAAAACTAAAACAGAAGATAATTCCTGCCATGTGAATCACAAGTTTATATTTATAGTATCCATATATATAGTATCCATATATATATAGTGTATATAGTATCCATAGGGCCATATAGTGCAATATTGGCCCTTATACATGAAAACCCTTCAAATCTTTTTTTTTTTTTTTTTTATTTAGCTCTCACATTGTCGTAAATATTAGTCAATGAATGAAAGGAATTGGTGTCACAAAGCAAGTCCAGAACAAAGGAAAATAAATGACATAATTGTTGCAAACACTGTCATCTGTACAACATTGAAATAGGGATAAAAATCTGAGTCATCATTTTCAGAACAGGGAAATAAGTAAAGTTGTTTCACACATTTTTTTATTACTGGACGGTGTATGTGAGGGACCTTACTGTTTATTTTTCTCTCTCTTTCTCTCTTTCTGTATACATATCTAGAGATATATATATCTCAAAGTAGGAGTGCAGAATATAATGCCTTGTTAGGGTAAGTCTTCACATAGTTCCTCATTATTTTTCTCTTGGTATTAACTTCCTAATTTATGTGTTCTTTAAATAATATTTTTAATTTTACTTTGAATTATGTGTGTTTTCATTTGCACTTAGAACAAAACTTCATTTATTTTTTTTATCTTTATTTATCTTTTAGATAAATAATTTTCAATTGGACTGTATCAAATTTCTAAAAAATAATTCTCTGATCATCTATATCATCTATATCAGCCTATATCATCTCATTAGTCTACAATTTTTAGCAACTTTTGCTATTTCGTATGACATATCATCTCTAGAAAAAGCTAGTATTTACCAAATATTTAATTATGCATTTTTATTGACATGAAATAAATGTCCAGATTTCATATTTACAGTGGGATAGTGTCTGTTCAGAAAGCCTTGTACAAACACCAAAAGTAATCTTACACCTGCAGGCATTTGTATTCATGGGGAAAAATAATCACTTCAGTACATCCTGCAAAGGCAACATGTCTGAATACAGGCAACCCAAATGTCTGAATACAGGCAACCCAGGTGATTTCTGAAGAATATAAAATACAATTTATTGACTTACATGCTCAACAAACCAATAGGATGATGTGTGCCACTAGATTTACAGATCCCAAAGCAGACCAGAGTTGTGAAGGTTAATGGCAGACTTGGTCCTTCACAATAGTTGTGACTGCTGGAGAATTTGAGGAGACTAAGTAGAAGGGGAAGAGAATTAGAGAGACATTCTTCAGGACAACAGATTTTGGCTTGTCAAGGGATCTGCTTGGGAAGATTCAATGGGAAATTTCTCTGAGGGGCAAAGGAGCCCAGGACAGATAACTGATCTTCAGGAAACACAATTCTCAGAGTGCAAAAGCAAGCTGTTCCTTGCAGAAGGTTAGGCAAATATGGCAGAAAGCCAGCAACATTTGGACAGTGATTGTCTGATTGAGCTCAAGTGCAAAACTGAAGCACACCGATGGTGGAAGAATGGACAGTGGAAATAAAACATTGCCCAAGTGTGCAGTGGGGAGTTAGGAAAGCAAAAACTCAGATGCAGATGAAATTATTGAGAAAAAAAGAAAGAGCAAAACACAGGGTTTCTCTAAGTACTTTGCCAAAGAGAAAAGGTTCAAGAAAACCTTAACCTGTTTCTCAGTGACGTAGGGCACCCAGTAACAAAGGTCTTGGAGATGGATGGCGTACTTAAAGATTATTGTGTCCTGTTTTCAGGGTCAGAGGGATGTGTATGAAATTGCTGAGTGTTTGGAACCTGCAAGGCACGACCAGCCTTGATTGTCCTTGTCCAACCCCCCTAAGTCTTCCCCTACACTGACCAGTGCCCAGAAACCCATTTCAGCCACTGCTTGGGCCACCAGCCTCTGCTCCAGCAACACTGAAGTAGGATCAGTCTCCAGATCATCCACAACACTATCACTTATCCCAGCTGTCCCTGTCCCCAGTTGCCTGATGCCTGGACCTATATTCTACTCTACCTCCGTTCCATTAAAGATATCTGTTTGTTAGTGGTAGTTTACACATTGCAGTATTTTATTCTGTATACCCATTTCCCACACGTATTCAAAAATATGTTGAATCATTATAAGGATAAAACTAAAATGCTGATTCTTCAAAGATTTGTACACATACTTAACTGAGATCAGTTCCATTGACTTCACTATGTGACTTCAAGCTGGTGCTTTTCATTTTTGGTAAAGTTAATCGTGTGTATGTGTGGGCCTAATATTTCTGGGTCTGAGAGATTTTAGCCTGTTAACATCTGCTAACTTTTCCCAAGGAAAATTTCTCAAGAAAGTTTCTTCTCAAAACAATCTTGGTAAAAAAATATCCTTTCTCAAAACAATCTTTCTCCAGGCGGTGTTTTGCTGTTTCTTTAGTTTAACCAATGGGATTAGAGAGGTGTCATTCCTATTCACCAGTCATGTTAAGTCTGCATCAGAACACCTTATAAAAGGTAGTAAGAATTAGACAATAAAACCTTTTTTTCTATGCTCTTTGCCTTCTGAAATATTTGGAGTCTCTCATCTTTCTTTCATGTCCTACAGCAACATGTATCCCCATGATGCTTTCAGCTCTACAGTCTTCTATTTTTTCTTTTTTTTAATAATTGAACTGCATGTGGATCTGCTAAAATTAATATTGATTTAGGCTATTTATATATTTGAAATACATATATATTAGAAATAATTGCAAAATATTAACTTTATGACTTTTTATTCACTTCAATAAAACCAAGAAAGTTCCATATTAGTAAACGTAATACCTATTCTGCAAATGTAAAAGAAGAAAAATGTGGATTTTCACATAGTTGATTGAGTTTTCTGGCCAAAGACTTTTATATGTAAACAAATTGTGAGAGGCACAGAAATGACTAAGGATATCCACCACAAAATCTTCCAGAGTAAGGTCAAACAGCACCATTATATCATCAGTCTTAGCCCTTTCCAATTACAAAACTCTAAACTTTACCCAGTTTTATTGAGCTCAGAAGAGCTCAATAACTTTTATTTGAGTAGACAATAACTTGTGTTTGGCTGAAGTATATCTCCTAGAAAGGTAACCATTCTTTATTTAAAGGTTTCCACAGACAGAGAAATCTACTTCATCCCTCGGTAGCTTGTTTCAGTGATTAATTGCCCTTGCAGTTAAAAAGATGTGCCTAAATTCTAATTGGAATTTATCTGGCTTCAGCTTCCAGACATAGGTCCTTGATAGCCCTTTTTCTGCCAGATTGAAGCCTGTTAGCAATGGGCATTTTGCCCCTGTATAAGTACTTATGATTGCAATCAAATCACTTAATCTTTTTGATCAACCAAACAGACTGTGCTCTAAATCTTCCACCATGAGCCATTTTTTACAGCTCTTGGAAATGTCTCTTCTCTGTACCTTTTACAATTTTACATCTTTAAAAAATATGAACACTAACTTTGTGTGTTGGTCTCACTGAGCCGAGCAGAGATATCACCCCTTTTACTCTTACGATCCTCTTTTTTTATGTCTTTCAGTATTCTTTTCCACCAGCATTGCAATAGGTGGTCTCAGCAAATTGCAAAAAACTTTGTCTCTTTCATAATTGTTGCTTTCCAATTTTGTCTTTTTATTCAATAGAATGTACTTCTTTGAATTTCAGTACTTTTATTGGAGTGTGATCCTTTGAAATTACAAAGTGAACCAGATTATTTTTTCTGACTCTTCTATTTACTTCTGGTTTTTATTTTTACTATAATTAGGACCATTTACGATCCATAAGTCCTTGTTTTATCCACTGTTAGGTTTGGTTGACCCTCTCAATTACTATATAATATCCAAATCTGGTTATTTCTGAGTTATTAAAAAAAACAAAGCAAAATAAAACAATGATTTTCCACCATGGGCAACTGTTCCAGGTTTGTCACTTGGTAATTTTTAATCAACTGATCTTGTATAATTGCAGAATTTTACTAAACTTCTTGATATTCTTTATTTAAGAACAGCTAACACAAATTTAAATTAGAGGATGTAGGCATCTGAAGTGGAGAATTTTTACATGCTCTTCACATATATCCAAGGAAACAAGTTTTCTCCCCTCTAGGTTGTTCTTGTTCCTGCTCTTGGTTTTATTCAACTCAGAATAAATAATCAAAAAGAACAAAATAAGGAAAAAAAGAAAGGTACATAAGAATCAAACTGAAAAGTATATTTTGCATTGCAAAATGCAGAATAGCATGGTCTATTGTTTACAGCTAGTATACAGAGTGAGCTTTTTCTTCATTATTGAGTAACTAATTTGTTCCCTGACAGACAAAGTGACCTCCTTTTTTCAACCAATTTCTTCACATTCAAATACAAAGCATTATACAATTTCTTATTTGTTCTTTATTGATGCAATCAATAAGTATTCCACATAAACATGTTTACATGACAAAGATTATTCATGTTTAAAATTGCCATTTGATAGAATAGAAGTGCAGTTTATTTAATTTATAATGTGATGGATTTCTTGAACTTGTTTTCTGAAGATTCATTTCAAATCTCTCTCAGAAAATCATACTTCTATCTCTGAAAACTTTTTGCTACTTTTTGATCACAAAAGTGTCACTACTTTGGCAATATGTGCCATGACATCATATTCCACTTTCACAAGGGTAAAAATGAAAAATGTGTGTAGGCAGTTCCAAAACTGATTCTGGAACACATGAGCACTTGCAAATTTAATGGAAGTCAAGAGCTGTAGATAAACATTATGTGGGGAAAATGTTAGGACTACCATTAGTGAACAAATGTGTTCACCATGACAACTTCTTAGAATTGACACATTGGATTTAGCTCCCATGTACACCTACAAAATGCTTAGATTTATCCACAGTTTGAAATTTGACCACCAAAGTTTCTCCTCTGCTATGGCAGAAAAGCAGTTTAAAAATTTATGGATTTTAAAGAAGCTAAACAATTGGCATACAAGACAGCTTCTCATTGATCTGTGTGCTTAATAAAGCTAAATGTTAGGAAGACTAATGTACCATACTGATGTTTTAGGAATTTCATTAGTGTATTTGAACGACTATCATAACTCACTCACCTCTGCTGAGTTTATGAGCCATGGGTTTTCTCCAGCTCATAAAATCATCTTGCCTAGCACAATACAGTGACTGATAGCATCAGAGATGACACTTCATGAAGCAAGGTGACTTTTTTTCCTTCTTTTTTTAAATGAGTTTTGTAGAACAATGCAGAGATACAGAAAAGACTGCTGAATAAGAAAAATCTGATGAAATATTATTCTGACTTAGTGACAAGATAAATACAAATACCCTAGGTCTACTGGTCTTTGTAATGTTGAATGTAAACTGTGACAATGTTAACTTCTGACCTACTGAGAAATTATTTCTGTTTTTCTACTTTTTTAAATGTAGTACTCATGGCATGAAAAATCACCACTGGAAATAGTAAAGTGGCTTTCTGTCAATGGGTCTTTATACTGAACATTCACCTAAGCATTTTAAAATTAAGATCATTTACAATTTACCTTTAAGTGGAATGAATGAAAGAAGGTACCTTGACATTTGAACACATTTTCTCACTACAGACATCAAACCCATTAATTTTTTTTAAGTGTTCTTACCTCTTTCTAGTCATCTTATTGCGCAGATATCATCTTAAGTAATCGTTGAAGTCTCCCTTTGTCCATGGATCAAAAAAAGGGTCCCAAATATGTGATTTCTGAGGTATTATTTGTCTTCCGATTACTGCAAAGGAGACCCTAAAGGAACAGCCCAAATGTAGATCTTTATAATGAGATACATAAGATATATTTAGACCTAGTTGTTCTCATTCTTATCCCTGAAGTAGAATCTACATCTTTAGCCATCACCTACAAAGTATCGTAAAAGGTATTTTAAACCTGGTTCAAAACAATTTGATCCAGAAGTTTATATGGGTGCAGGGTAAAATGAAGTTTTTGAAATAAACCTTTGGATTTTATAAGTGTTCATATTTAATTCCAGTCAGATGCCTAAGTTAAAATTTACCTTGTGAATATGTGCCAAGTAAATGGGTTTGATATCCAGACTGCATGTCATTTTAAAATGAATGTTACATTATTTCTTGACTCTTTCATCCATTTAAAGAATCTTTATGAAAATCTCCTCTCTGTCACTCTCTTATAACATATTACCAGAATGAATTTATTTTCATTTTCAGTTATGCACTTACGTAATTTAGCTCTGTAAAAATGATCACTTCCTTTGAAATATAATTTAAGAGTACCATAACTGTCCTTATGTGCTATTGTATTATTGAGTATAGTTGGTGTTTTAGTATGTTCTCCACCACATGAGAAGAAAGTGATCTTAGTTCAATAGCCATTCCTGAGACTGAAAAGTTTATTTACATAGATAATTTTTATATTGTTTTTATAATTACATTTTAATCAACTTATTCTCCAAGTTTCTTCACTGCTAAACAAGTTCCTCTATTTTTTTTCTGTTGCCTCTAATCAGAATATCTCCATGTCTGCTATTTTGGGTAAGGGTGCATGTATAGTTAAATTTCAGTTATGGGATTAAATTTAACTTTTCCTCCCTTTCTCTAAGATTAAAAGTAGAGAAGAATTTACTAACATCTGCTAAAGATCTAGATCCAGCTTGCCAAATGAAATGCTATGCCTCCTCTGCATATGTCATACAATTTCAGATACTAACACCTTTATCAGACTAAAGCTTTCACAATTTGCAAGAATACTTCAGTTTGTTGAGAGCTACATTTTTACTCAGTAAATATGATTATCTTGTATCTGTTGTTGACTGAGTTCATATTACATTCTTTATTTTCCTTGGATTCAGTTATGAATCTGAGATAAGTAGGACTGCAGTTTTTGTCCTATGTTCCAAGTTATTAATTCTTATTTAGTCTAATAGTGATTAATAATGCCTGAATCTATAAAATACTTGTATGTCACAAAAAAGAATGCATATTATAGTTAAGGAAATAAAGATCTAGGATAATATTAGGAAATAAAGCAGATTATTAAAATTTAAATTTTTTATTATTTTGTAAATTTTTAGTGTTAAAAATCCTGTATATTAGACGTTGTTCTTCTAGATATTTCTCACCCTTAATGAAGATTAGTTTACTTTTCAAAAGTGTTCTCTATTAGTCTAAACTTAACTAGGTCCTTTTGAATTTAAACTTGCAGAAGATATCTTTTCTTGGAGGTGTAATTACTTCTTTATGAAATAACTATAAACAAGTATAAAGCCTTCATGAGAACATATAGTCTTGGACAGAATTTTTGTTATTTTTGACCCATTTTGACCCCTGTGCATTAACACTACAACAGTTGAGTTTTCCTGCATTTTAGAATAGAATCATAGATTGGAAGGGACCTTAAAGATCATTTAGTTCCAAACCCGCTCCTGTGGGCAGGGACACTAGATCATGTTGCTCAGAGTTCCATCCAACCTAGTTGGAAATATTTCCAGCGATGGGACACCAGCAACTTTTCTGAGCAAGCTCTTCCACTCCCTTACTGTCCTCATAATGAAGAATTCTTTCCCAATATCTAATCTAAGTCTACTCTCTTTTAGTTTAAACCCATTCCCCCTTGTCCTATCACTACATGCTGTTGTAAATAGTCTTTTTCCACATTTTGCATCTGTCATGGATGCAAAAGAATCTGATGGGTATTAGAATTTCTCTTTTGCACGAAGAGCTGCAGGCATAAAAAATGGCTGGAATTGACAGCACTGCAAGGAGGGCTTAGCAACATTGTTGGTATTACAGACTAGTGCTTCAAGGAACACAATTGCCTAGTTAAATCTCAGACATATTACCCAAGGAATGGGAAAGTCAAAGATCAGTAATTCTAAGCTATCAGCTGAACCAAGGCTTTCATGTAATGCAGAGAAAATGTGAAAGCATTTTAAGCAGAGAATTTTTCAGTATCTATATTACTAACCAAGGCTTAACTGATAAGAAAAGAGACAGCTAGGCACACGTGTATCACTATGGTAACAGACACCCTAAAAACAATGTAATGGCAGTGGATTTAGAGTCATTGAAGAATAAAAGAGCAAAATATAATAAACAGTATATGAGTAATTGCATACAGTGGCAACAGCAAATTGCCTATTCTGTCTGAGGACAGCGTGTAGCTTCGTTTTGCAATTTAGGGTGAGAAGTTGCTGAGTTACTACATCTACACCAAAGATTTTGGAAATATTTGAAACTTTTGGGAAAATTAAGAAATTTAAAAAATCATAGACTCACCAAGGTTGAAAGACACCTTTAAGATAACCAAGTCCAACCCAGCACTACCATCTTAACCTTTAAACTACTAAACCATATCACCTCCCTGGGTAACCTATTCAAATGCATGACCATACTAACAGTGAATTTTTATTTTTTTTTCTAGTATCTAATCTGAATCTCCCCTGCCTCAGTTAAGGCCATTTCTTCTAGTTATCTCACTGCAGGAGAGTGAGAGACCTCACTACACTCTCCCATCAAGTAGTTATAGAGAGCAATGAAGTTACCCCTGAGCCTCCTCTTCCTGAGCCTAAACAAACCCAGCTCCTTCAGCCATTCCTCTTAAGACAGTTTTCTAGACCTTTCAAAAACCTTGTTGCTTTTTTTTGGACATACTCCAGCACCACAAGGCCCTTTTTAAAGTGAGGGGCCCAGAACTGAAGACAGCACTCAAGATATGCCTCACCAGTGCTGAGTACAGGGGCGAGATCACTTCCATAGTCCTAGTGGCCACACTATTCTTGATACAGGCCAAGACACCACCTTGGACTTCTCGGCCAGCTGGGCACACTGCTGGCTCATATTCAGCTGGCTCATACTCAGCTGTCAGCCAGCACTCCCAAGCCCCTTTCTTCTGAACAACTTTCAAACCACTCTGTCCCCAGCCTGTAGAGCTGCAAGGGATTGTTGTGACCCAAGAGCAGGATCTGGTACTTGGCCTTGTTGAACCTCATTAAGTTGTCTTGGCCCATTGATCGAGTCTTTCCATATACCTCTGTTGAGCCTTCCTACCTTTGAATAGATTGACATTCCCATCCGACTTGGGTGATTCCTCCTACTGAAAAGAAGACATAAAATGTCAGAGGCCCGTTCTTGCTAAATTGATCATTTCCCTGGAATGCCTATAAAGGAAGCCTAGACTGTTCCTGGAATGTGTGTGTCTAGAGTATGATAACTGTGAATGATACAAACCTCTTCTAAAGTAACTGTTCATTACTATGTCTGATGTTTTAAGCATGAAATGAAAGATCTTCTCTCTAATTTGATGAATAGTTTTTTTGTTGTTTTGTGGGATTTTTGGTGTGTTTTGTTTGGTTGGTTTTTTTCGTGTGTTTTCAGGGTTTTTTCATTGTTTTTGATTGGTTGGTTGGCTAATTGTTTGGCTGATTGTGTGGGGTTTCTTTGGGGTTTTTTTGGTCTAGGTGGTCATTGTTTTGTATTAACAAATGAGCAATTCTAGGACAACTCTGTTATTTTAGATACTGATTTTCCTTATCAATCTCTTTTTTTGTTAGATTTCAACCTTTGACTTCTTTGTATTTCAACATTTTTAAATAAATGAGATTGGAGATAGTGTGTAGCAAATATAATTCTTCTAATTAACTTGTTAGATTCTCTTTCAAGGCTCTTGAAAGCTTCTTATGAACTGGCAGGAGTGTCCTAACAGCAAATTGTAATTTTGGACTTAGAGGAATAAATATTTTGGCCAAAGAGCATGTAATATTAAGAGGAAGAAAAGAAAAGAAAAGAAAAGAAAAGAAAAGAAAAGAAAAGAAAAGAAAAGAAAAGAAAAGAAAAGAAAAGAAAAGAAAAGAAAAGAAAAGAAAAGAAAAGAGAAAAGAAAAGAAAAGAAAAGAAAAGAAAAGAAAAGAAAAGAAAAGAAAAGAAAAGAAAATCCTTGTTTTTCAGCATAGAAGAAACTTCAGAAATTCTATTTGTTTTGTGAATATTATAGATACCGTTATAAACTTATAGGCATAAAACAAGCCTGGGAAAACAAACTGTTGAAGCCTCTAAAGGCAGTCAGTAGAGGGAGCCATGTTCATATGCAGTTTATTACATGCGACTGCAAAGCTTTCTAAAATAACCCAGCTGATGAACAAATGAGATTTTTTTATTTGCTGCAGTATCCTTACATAGGAAAAGGATGTAATATGGAAAACACCAGACTCTTTCCTGACTGAATATGTTAGTCAAGTGAACGATCATAGTAATAACAACATTAAGGTGCAGCTGCAACCTTAGATTTGCTGTATTCTATGATTTTTAGATTTACCCAGGGATTTAAGTACTAAATATTAACCTCCTGGGTATTTTAGTGTGCAGATTCCAAAAGGCACAAGGGGAGGAAAAACCTGCTGTACTGATGCTTATCCCTGTCAATAGCAGTTGCTTTCATGTTCAGCTTCAAAGTTACTGAGTATTTTTATATTAAGAGCTGAGTGTTTTAGGGATTGATGTCTCAGTAATCAGTGACTGGTGGGGTTTGTTCTGAAAAATATAACTAGAGAACCCTTAGGTATTCTCACTGCTGAAATATTTAAACCACAGGAAGACTGAATTCCCAGTGAAATGCAGTTGCAGCCATTTTCTTTGAAAACGCAGCTGGAGCCCTTTCATGGGGATAATGAAGGTGAGTTCTTCACACTGAGAGGAGCATTGAAATAGGGGTTTGAGATCTCATACAATGGGTAAAGAGGGAAACACAGCAGCTACAGTACATGTAGTAATAAATATCGCTCTTGCACAAACCCTTCTTCGACAGAGAGGAGTAAGCCACTGCTCATTAGCTATTGCTGTGTGAAAGGACTCAGCCCACTACCAAGAACCCCTGCCAGGCCACTGTACTGAGGCATACTGTAAGAATTACAGCTTTCAGGTTTTCTACACTGACTGAGGTATGATTTATGATGTTGGGTTGCTCTTCAACACTAAGAATAAGGAAATTGTGTATAAAAGGGTGGTGCAATTTTAAGATCTGTTGATGCTGTCACTGATACAGATGTATGAGGAAAGTGCAGCAGTGTTTAGGAGTTAGGAGAAAAGTGACTTAGGAGCAGCATTTTTCAGAAACTGAACTTTATTCCTAGGGAATTACAGTGAATTTGTGTTTTAACCATGTACATATATACACATAGAGGTATATTTATCTGTGGGAACTATTCCATGGTTGGTTTTCTGCTCAGATCTGTGGAGATAATTCTTCCCTATGTTAAAACTTTATGGGAAAAATTTAACAATAATAATAAAAGAAAAAAAAAAAGAGCTGAACAACAAGAAGACTGCTCTCCCTTCTGCTGTAGAAGCTAAGGAAATTACAGCAATAGTAAAAAGCATCAGTCTCCTGAAAATACCTAAAATCATAGGTTAAACAGAAGTTAAAATTATATATATGTAAATGCTATATCACAGTTTAGTTCTATTCAGTTCTATTCCAATATTTTTCTTCTTACAGTCGTTACTACGTGCCGAATCATGTAACTTCAGCTCAGATTTTTTTCAAAAGGGTCTACCTGCCCTATTTTTTCCCTTTATTTTGTGGTTTTTTTAGCAGTTATCTTGTTTTGACATTATTTTATTGAAACTGTTAGTCTAGTATTCATATGGCATAAACATGAACTTATTTAAAGTTTAAGAATAAGGCACTTAAAGAAAAAAAAAATAAAGTAGATTTCACATGCTCTTCCTCTTTTGTAAGGGAACTTATGGATCTAGACCTGTCGATTTCTGATTCAGCATGGATGTAAGCATTGCAGTTTCAAGGAGAGTAGCAAATTTCCTGTGGCTCATTATGTGAGTGGTTATTGTATCCATAGCTCAAAACACATATAATCAGCAGCATGATTTGTTCTGAGATGGAATATCAAGTTCAAGTTAATAAATGTCTTGCATAAAATAGATTTTTTAAAAAATATAAGGTGTAATTGATGAAAGATTTTTCAAATTACATGGTAACCTGTTGCAGGAAACAATCTCCCTGTGTATTTTTCATACTATATAACACTGGAAATCACTCTTCCAGGACCTTGCAGTAAACTTGCATAACATTTATTTGCCCACTCTGTAATAGAGTTGTGCATTAAATTTTCAGTAAAGTTACTCTTGATATTTGGACGGTACAAAAATCTTCCTATCTGTGATGCAAATGTAAGACCTATGACTAATAAGAACATAATTTTTTTTTTAGACTAGGCTGGACAGGGATGCTTTGATTATAGACACATTTTCACATTTTGTCTTAGACTCGTATATCATAACTGCAGAATCTTCCCAGTTTGAATTCTGGGACTGGAGCAGATGGCAGAGATGTATTTCAAATAATGGTACTTGACATATAATTTCTATAAATAGCTACAGAGCTACAAGGTGCTATTTGTAATTTTTCTGTCTTGGGAAGAAACTAGAAATTATCTGTCACTTCGTGATAATTGTTCTTGAAATACTTCACAAATGAATATTTTTTTTGAGATTTTTACCTTCAAGTGAAAAGACAGATATCAAGACAGATGCTCTTTTGCATGTTACTGGATTCACAAATGTCTCCACAGCATAGTCATAGAATCAATTCCTGCCACATATTATGCACACATATACAGATACATAGTCATAGAGAAAAAATATGAAAGACATACATTCTCTATTTTTATAAAACATTTATTAAGTCTATTGGTCATGATAGAGGGGTCTACTGGAAAAATAAATTCTTTTTATACCCAAGAAAAACTACATGAATGATAAAATGTATTATGTATCTTACTAAGAGTGAGTTTATGTGTTAAATCATGTTCCCTTCAGCTCATTGATGCAATGATTTTAAAAAGCCAAAACTGATACTGAAATTATACTGAAATGTCAGCTATGGAGAGGAGAGAGTTGTACACCATACCAAAAATAATGTTGTGGTTTTATGTCTCTGGTGGGTGCTCTTTGGGAGAACAGTTAGTTCTTGTTTCAAGCAGAATAAAAATGAAAAATGGTCTTAGATATCTTAGAGTTTATGGTAATATAAAATGAAAAACTAATGCTTCAGAATCTTTAGCCAATTTCCATATGTTGTATTCTGTTCCAGTATTGGTATTGTCATGTTTTCAATCAAGGTTAATGTAAACAAAACAAAAACCTCAGAAAATCAGGTTTTTACAACTTATGTAAAAAATCTTGCTGAAAACAAGTTAGAATGAACAGACTGTGTGATTTAAATATTCTTTTAAATTTTTGGCAGCTTGAGATTTACTTTATATCCCATTTGCTCCATATTCTTTTAGTTATAGTAAGCAGGTAATGCTTCCTTTGCTGTGAAAAATGCTGTTGTTGCCAACTTTGTCATCTGAGCTTCATTTTTACAGTTCTAGTAGCATCAGTTTGTCAACATAAAAGCTAAAATATTCTGAACTCAATCAGCTTTCTCAGGCTTGTCTCCAGAGATGGCATTAAAGGGTTTGGATAACCTTATCTGTTCAATACTGAGGATGTTTGTAGCTTCTGCTAAGTGCTCTCTAGTGATTCCTTTCAAAACTTTTAATGGACAACAATATGTCTGTCTGATCATAGACACACTCCTTACCATATCATCCTAGAGAATTTTTAAAACAGCCTGATAGTAGTGCTAGTCTTTCAACCAGTTTTATATGGACCAATAATAGTAGCATAATAGCGAAAAAAACCCCTCAGACATTTAACGCTATTCTTTATTTTGGTATAGTTATTATTGGATGTTTTAGGAGATATAAGCAAGTTGTGGACTGCCTCCAGAAAACAAACAAACAAACAAACCACCAAAACAATCAAAAACAAGAAACATATCATGCAAGAAAACTCTTTCATATTCAGAAAGTTGAAAAATGTTGCATTGATAAAAGAAATATGGTATAGAACAAGACTCACATTTGAACATCGCTTATCTTGCACAGCTTTGAAGAATTTAATTTTTTATGAGATTGCGTAGATTTTCATTGGGAAGGTTACTTGTATTAGCAAATACTATTTCTATTGTTGAATGCATACTGAATTATGTCAGTGAAGTGGAACAGCTCTGACTGCATTACAAAAAAAATACCCCAAACAATTTTTAAATGCAATTTCCAGTTACAATGCACCTTTTTTTTTTTTTTTTTAGTTCTGCAGAGAGCATGCTATCCTTCAGGATTTTAAATTAGTACACAGACAGATTTGAGGTTAAACTTCGTGCAATAACATCTCCATTTTATGTTTTTGAAAGCAAATTATAAGTTTTGCCAATGTAACAATTGTATTTTCTCTGATAGCATGGGTGGGACTCTCATAGACATTTAAATTAGAATATTATATCATCTATTTCTTCAGCAAAATCATACTCTTAACATTTTGATATACCTCTTTGGGAATCAAAAAGAAGGAAAAACTAACATTCTACCTTTAGCACTGTCTTTTCCTACTAATTTAATTTCATAATGCTGCCCTCTGCATGGAACAAGGATTTTTATTTTTGCTTGAGGTCATAATTCTTTACACAGATAACACAACAGAAGAGTTGGCCTGCTGGGGTAGAACTATTGCTACTCTTAGTTGATGCAATGCCTCTGGTAGTGACCTACACTCTATTAAGGAAAATGTGTATTTCTGACATTAGCTCATTTGTAAGGTTAAAACCTTGGATGGAAAATTACATTCAAACTAATATAACTCCAGAACTTTCTTAGAAGGGTAAAAAAGTACCACATTTGAGCTTTAAAATGACTATGCTCAGTTCAATCTCTGTCAGAAATGAACACCAGGCATACAACAAATTGCAGCTTTTGATTAATATGACACTGTTTGATGGTGCAGCACAGAAAGTATGAGCAGTCTTTCCATGGAAGGAAGATATGCGGAGAAAAAACTGATTTATTTACATAGGGGGAAAAAAAAAGTAAAATGTTTCTGTGCACAACTACAGAACTAGTTTTGATTTTGTTCCCAGGCATTGTCAAATGCAAACATGCATAAACAATGTAAGGAGTATAGCCTTAGTTGAGTCTTTATTAAGTTATACACAGTAGAATTTATTTTCCCATTTATTTTTCTACTTAAACATTCAAAGACTGCAAGGAGATTGATGTAGATGTTAGCTTAGAGGCATTTTGTTGGGATAAAATGCAATGTGCAATGAAAACTATGAACACTGACTTAAGATCTTGAACATGCTGATCCCACACACAGCTCCTCCAAGACACCATATGCAGTGGCCCATCTAATATTTTATGGCTCAAACTGCTATTCAAGCATTTCTACAGAAATAGTTTGAAATATTATCCTTACATCAACAGACTCAAAGTTGGGCTGGGGAGAGAATATCTTAACTAAGCTAGAAAAAGAAGTAAAAACATCTTAAAAAACAAAGTGACAGCAACAAAACCAAAACCAACCATCCAAAAAATCCACACTCGCAAACCAAAAATTAAACCTAAGTGAATTTTCTGAACGTGCATGGAAAAAACCCAAAACAACCAAAAAACCCTGTAAACATCCCTTCATTTGTGATAGAACTGTTGTTAAATAGAGTGGGAAGGGATTTCAAGGTATCAGCTAGTCTGTCACTTAATGAAAGCAGAATCAAGTAAGTTTAAGTAATTTTTTTTCTTGCAGGTATTTTTCTATCCTTTCCTTAAAATATTTCTTTGTTACCTTTATAGCATCCAAAACTATTAAAAACACATTTAGTGTTTTAATCATGTGACTCATTAAAAATTTTGCTCAACTACTATCTATACTAACAGATCTTTGTCTCAGTTCAATTATTTACTTTTCTGTTCTGAGTGAAGGAGAAAGTTTACCTCTTCATAGCCATCTTTTTACTTGTAACATTTTTTCATCCTGTCTATGGCTCAGTTTTCTTTGTTCCAGACAAACCCACATATTCTAAGCCCTTCTTTGAAATATGGACAAGTGTAATAAAGCATGGGCCTTGCAGTGTCATGCTGAACTGCCTAGCCTTTAGCTGTAGTGAAAGCTGTTTCAGAGAGAACGGTCGCTGTCTTTCACTGAGTGCTGACCCATTGGCACATCTTACCTTCACACTCAGTGCAAAAAAGGGATAAGGATAATTTCCTCTTCACTGTACAAATACTGTCTAACAAAAGTTATTCCATAATACTAATCTTTTCTTCTTCATTAAGTCAAAATGTTATGAGATGTGTAGAGACTGATCCATGTTGTTCAGTTAGATAAGAATTTATAAAAGAACACCATAAGAATTTTTTTCATAAAGCTGAGGCTACCACATTAAAAAAAATCGCCTTCTTCCTGGAGTTAAGTATTAAAATCTAAGGAAGAGTTCAATATAAACACAGATAAATTGTTCATCTTGTTCATGTATGTGCAAATCTAAAATCTGCCTCTTCATTCCTCTCTGTGGCTTTAATGGCTCCAAAATATGTCTTTGTTTCTGCATGAACATAGTATTGAAAATGGTTTTGTGAATCCTAAGACAGATCAGTCAGCATAAAACATTCACTTTTAGAGTTAAGGAAATTAATTGCAAGACAAGATTTCTGAAAAAAAAAATAAAAATGGATTGTATCAAAATATAATCTCCACAACAGAAACTTTAGATATCTTTCTTCCTCAATGAATCACGGATGATCACGGATGAGAGTCAGAAACACTTGTATGGACAAAAATGTTGGGGACATGGAAGAGAAGACTAGAAGAAATTCCTTATGGGGAAGATTTTTCATTTGAAAATAAGTGAACAAGTTATGCTGAGCCGGTATCTTAATTGGCCTCCATTAATTTAGACACCCATGAATAGATAATCCTGGACAGTTATGGTCTTACTTTATAATTCATGCTTCACATAAAAGGAGATATTTATCTTTGGAGAAAGAGTAGGATTATCATGTAACCAAACTGCTACAAATATAGATAAGGCTACAAATACAGCTACAAATGTAGAGAAAGATTAAGCTGATTACCCATCCTTATTGTCTGAATAAGCAGTATCTATGCTACTTCCAGGGAGTTTCCTCTATACCCAGATTGTAGGCGACCTATGGCAACTAAATGGATTTTACTGTAAAAAGGAAGAAAATACGATTTCAATTGTCTTCACAAGTATGTGAGCGTTAAATATTTTTCTCCTGTGACACTTAAGGTAAGGGGATCCATAAAATTAAGACATCTGTTTGTACGAACATACTGAATTATGCTAAAACATCATGCTTTGCAGCATTACTCTCTCTGCTATTCAGTTGTTATTCTTCAATATCCAATCTGTGAATCATGGTCCTGAGCACGCTCCCTCCCCACTGTAAGGTGTCATCTGGTTTGCTGGTGCAGTTGGGTCATCTGGGATCAGGCTACTGAGAAAGACAAAAGACCCTTCTCAGCCTGCTCTTTCTTCTCTGCTTGGGAACTCAAACACTCCTTCCTAGCTTGCCTGAGCTGCTTGTCAGCATGCTAAGTATGGTTATTCACCTTATTGAGACCAACCTTGATTTCCCAGCTTGAATTTGGGCCTACCTGAACACTGTGGTCTTGTCTGACCATTTCTAGGCTCCTGACTGGTACCTGTCACTATCCACATACTTGGTTGCCTGGTTGGGTACTGTGCCCACAGGATCCACAGAATTACCCAGAATTGTTAGGGTTTGAAAGAACCTCTGAAGATTCTCTAGTCCAACACTCCTGCCAAGGCAGGGTCACCCTAGAGCAGGTTGCACAGATGAGTTTTGAATGTCTCCAGAAAGGATTCACTCCACAAAACCCATGGGCAGCCTTTTCCAGTGCTCTGCTGTTGCAGCAGCCCTTTTGTTAGAGGGTAAAAATGAGACAAGACACAGACTCCTTCTTAAACACAGCATAAAAAAGGTCCTGGTTTATTCATCTTCACAGCTTAGTCATCTTAACTCCAACTGTTCACTGACTCTGGCTGCAGCAAGCTCCTGCTGTAGGTTTCCCTTGCAGCTTCTGACTGCTGGTTATTTCCTGCTAACCTCTGACTGCATGTATTAGTTTGCAGACTCTGACTGCAGGTTCCAACAACAGGCTGTAACTGCAGACCCAGACTAACATCACACATTCTTTCTCTTCCCAGGATCCTTCTTCATGAGTCTCTGCTTCATGCTTCTCAAGGTTCCTCCTCCATAATGATCCTCCCCTTTACCAGCTAACCTCCTCTTTTATCTCACTCATCCTTATTGGATATAACTGTTACTCATCGGGGTGAGGCTGTATGGGTTAATTAACACTGCTGTTACTCATCAGGGGTGAGGTCACCTGTATTCCCTTCTCCTACACTCTGCTACGTTCAATGAAAAGAGGTTCTTCCTCATGCTGAGGTGGAACTGCTGTTATAGTTTATGGTCATTGCTCCTCGTCCTGTCACTGGGCACCATCAAAAAGAATGTGACACCATCCTCTTGACACCATTATTCACGATATTTATATTCTTTAATGAGACCCTCTATCAGTCTTCTCTTCTCTAGATTTAAGAGATTCATTGAATTGTTGCCCAGCCACCCTCCTACAGCCTTGGTTTCTGGCACTGTACTCTGCCCAAACTCCCTGGCACAGAGCATGGGAGCTAACAGGAGTCAGCTACCACAAAAAACATGACATGTAGGTTAGACAACCTTAATCTGGTTAAAAAGTCTTGCGAATGTGATAATACAGATGAGGCAAATCACCTGTTACGAATTTAACCAGTGTTAAACTATTAAATGTACATATGTATATAGGTAGTCTTAGAGAGGTCAGGTGATTTACATCCTACATTACTTGAAATTGGGACTGGCAAATGTCTGGACATGTTGTCAGGGCACACAGATTTGGGTCAGAAGGTAGATTTAATTGCTGTGGGTTGTCACACAACTCTGCCAGGGAACATGGAGCAAAGGCAAGAAGAACAAGCTGGGAGCGTGATGCAATAGGGGCACTTTGTGTTGGAACTGAAAGTGATTGTGTCAGGTTGTTCATGATGAGTTCAGAAGACCAGGTGGGCTCATTTGGGTTGGACAAGCCCTGGGCTGGAGGAAGCACTCAGAGGCATGGGGAGTGCAAGTGGAACAGGAAGGGCAGACCCTGACAGAAGGGCCACTCCTAGTTACACTCTCAGCTGCCAGAGAGCCAGGGGCGGTGGGGCAGCTCCAGGCATCAGACATATCCCTGAGGACAGTGACAGGCTGAGGCTGTGATGCCTTAGATTTTAGCTTTCATAGTTTCAAATTCTGTGCTGCCTAAGGATGTAGTTCTGAGCCTCATATTAAGTGCCAGTAAGCTCTCTTCACAGAGCAGGTAGACAAAACAAATCCTTTCCTGCTGAGGACCAAAGACAATTTTCAGCCCAAAAACCGTAAACAACGGTGGACTGATGGGAGGAACAAGAACGATGGGACCTCACAACCTGAAGTTGTAATTGGACAATTAAACCCCAATATGCAAATGGACAAAGACTTATAAAAATGTGATTGGGTGGTCATTTTGTTTGGCCATTCCTAATCCACCCTGGGTGCAGCCTTGTTCAGGCTCCTGTAATGCCCAGGGTGGGTCCTGGAAGCCTTTTAATAAATACCTTTAGCTCTGTCCAGCCTCTGTTTCAGGTCAGCCTTCCTAAGGCATCAGCTGCACCAGGGTGGACTTGGCTAACCAGGGGCATGGCTGGACAGGACAGGGCAGTGGGAGCTGGAGACCTGCTCTGCTGCAGCATCACTGGGGCATGGGATGATGGCACTGGAGGGTGCCATGGGATCATGGGCTGTGGACAGGGGTAGCCCTGATGGGGCCAGATAGGGACAGCTAGTCCTCAGGACCCTGTCACATATGTATAATTTCTACACAGTTACTCATATTAATAATATATTGTAGCTGATTCTCTAGTAGACCATTAAAAACAAAACAAAACAAACAAACAAACAAAAAACAAAACAAACAAACAAAAAACCCCCACCTTTTTATTTTCATTAGAGACTAGATTTCAAAGTAATACGTGGATTTCTAACTTCTGTACTTGTGGTAGCAATACACTACTTATCCTTTATTGATAATCCTGAGCACCCAGTCTCAAAAATGTTTCTCAGCTGATTCCTTGTTGGAAAGAGAATGAGCAGAAATTCATGAGGAAGCAAGTGGTTGTTGTGTTAAAAGGAATGTCATCATGACAGAGAAAAATAGGAATAGACAACTGACACTGCAGATTAATTCATAACATCATAGAATCAATCACTGAGGTGTGAAAAGTACCTTAGACAGTGGCAGCTATCAATACCAGATTAACACTTCTCTTAGCTGCTGCTGATTTTCTTTTACAAAATAACATGGGTGCTGGTGGTAAAAAAACCCTGTACTTATTCAGTATCTCAGCTCTTAAATATTCAAATTTCACTTCTGTTTTATAGTCAGTACGTATGCCTTCATTTCAATTATGTATTCTATTTTTTCCATTTCCTTTCAAACTGACATGTGGTTTATTAAAGATTTTTAGGTATTCCATGCTTTTATTTAGATTTTTTTTAAGGGTTCATTTTTGGCACCTTATTGTTTCTGCTGGAAAAATAAACTGTAACAGCACGGTTTTACACCTCAGCAAATACTCTGCAATTAAATCATCTGGACAAATGAAATGAGTTTATAGTCTTTGTGAAAACAGTGGCTGAACTTCTCTCTCATTTGCAGGTCATTTATCATTTCCCTTTTTATTTTCAGGATTTGACAAGTAAAAATTTTCCACTTTCTGCTTCACAAAAATTGTATAATTGTGTTAGATATGCTCAAGATCACATATACTTTGAGAATTAATATGAGAACAACTACAAACTACAGCCAATTCTTTTCCCTTTTGTAGGCAGAAGGAAGTGGTGGGTATTTAAAAAAGAAAATCCTAAAGGTCTTTGAGGTTTTATTTCAACAATTCTTGTGCATTATTTGAAACTTCTCACCTGCTTGATATCTGTGTCTGTAGTATTAATTTAGTGTATTTTTACAGTCCAGTAAAAAATTCTCATTGTGCATACTTTGGCAAATGATACAATGGTGATTTAGTAGCAATTTATGAGTGCTATTCTAAGCTTCCTGAAGTGGACCTAAACCTTATACATTGAATATGAAAGATACAGCACTTTAACATATATTTTTTCTTATGTAAACAGCCTTGAGTGTCACAATTAGGATGGCAATGATTTTCAGTTAACTGACTTTCATTAATCGGGTACAAGCACAATGGAACAGTTCCACAAATTACAGCAATATTGTGTGAACACTTCAAACACTCCAAACTCTGTCTTCCCTTTCCCTACATTTTTACCCCTTTTCCTGCATTCAGTATACATCTGTTATCTCCTGTTCTGTCACTTTAGAAGAGTATCAGTTTTAAAGACTGTCCTGAGTTTTCCTGTGACTTTGTGGGATTAGTTTTTATGTGCTTCTATTCAGACTGTGGCTACATCTGAAATTTTAAGGTCTTTGGTGTTTTTGAACATATGTGAACACTTCTCTTTTAAATTCATACCTACGCTTTCTGCCAAAGAACTGAAAATGGCGCATATAAAGCATTTAATTGACAGGAGCAGGTCTGGGGTTTCTTATTGCCTGTTATAAAAATATAACGCATAAAAGCCATCCAGCCATCCATCAGGACAACATTTTTCTTTATCTGTTCAGATAAAGACCAGAGCTATTACTTGAGATGACCATTGGTCATTGCAGCCAAAGGTACTGTCCAAATTACTTCAAGACAGCTTGACATTACAAAGGATAAATGACCTACAAAGTCATGATACTGAAATCCAAAGTAATCTCTCATTTTATTTCCACAAAGCTAATCTCTTGATTGGCATAATGAAGTATTTTGAGTTATTACATTAAAATATTCTAATTATATTCTAACATTCAAGGTTAAAACTAAAAAAAAAAAAAAAAAAAAAAAAAAAAAAAACCTTAAAAAAAACCAAACCAAACCAAACCAAAACAAAACAAAACAAAAAAAAAAAAAAAAAAAAAAAAAAAAACAACAACCACAAAACCAAAACCCAGACTTTCATAGATATTTCATAGTAGCTAATGTGCTTTACTTGCAATTTCACGGAGTAATACAATGGTAATTGGAGTGAAGACTAAAAATAATGAAAGTTTCTTTTTGATTGCTCATTGCAAATTCTTTTCCTTTAAAGTCTTACAAGTGAGTTCAAACAGGCCACCTGCAGAAGAAACTGAAGACTTCTAGTTGTTTTAAATAAATTATAAGGTAACAATACCCTTTACTTTGTCTCACTGAGTAAAGGGAATTATCACGCATTTCTAAATTGGTACGTATAAATCTTCACTGCAGTGTATGTTCATGAAATTAGGAAACTAAGGAGAAATTGTAGTTGTCAAAAGTCTTAAAAAAGGAAACTTCTCATTCAGGAAGGGAAAAGATGTAAACAGTATTTACCTTGATTTAATTAGGCATTTTACTAAGTTATAAAAAAATGTAGGTAATGCTTCAGATTTGCCATGTTTATATTCACTTTCTCAATTTTTAACAGCAGTCTTTTAAGACTGGGAAGATTATTAAATGTTTTGACATAACTTCCAGGTCCACTGTTGTTTCAGCTAGACCCTCTTGAATTCTCATGATTGCATTCCCCAAAACTTTGCCCTGATAGAAGATAAACATTCAAAAAAAACCACAAACCAGCTCAGTGAAGTACAATGTAGATTTTATGACAGTGCAGTGTTTTTTTGTGGTTTTTTTTTTTTTTCCAATTTACAAGTTCAGCCTGGTTATCCAGTGCAGGAAAGAAAGCGATTCAGTTTTCTTCATTTTATATTATTCCATCCCATTCGACTGTAGAGACAGTTCCACCCAAATGAGTGATCATCAGAGAGACAGTACCTTTTATGCTTGGTTAGTGTTTGCTTCACATCTCAAGACAAAGCTGTTCAGAACATGTGTGAAATTCTCTCCCTGAAAGTCAGTGAGAAAGTTCCCAGTGACTTTACAGAAGCTACAATTTCCTGAGAGGATTCAGGCTAGCACTCACCAGACTTAGAGCAGACTATAGCCCTAAATACCTCCCTTGCTAGTGTTAGTACCCCAGAAAATCCCCTCTAGAGCAAGAAAGGTGTGTAAAATCTTTCCAGTAGCAGTATTAGATGATCCTATCCTTTACCCTCAACAGGACCAACACAACGGTCTCACCCAACTTCTCACTTATTTCTTTCATGTAGCAGGAAAACTGACCTCTGACTTCCAGTTTCCAGAGGCACCTCTCCCCACCTCTATATTAGGCCTAGACAAATATTCAGTGCAACGGATCTTTCTGGAGACTAATCAAAACAAATCCATCTGACCAAAGAGCAAAGGATACCTGTTTCCATTGCAGACTTTTTCTGGACTTCAGTCTGATGTTTTGTTCCAAAATGGATGAAAGCTAGTTGTTCTAGCTTTTTTTTTATCAGGCTTTTAGGTACAGTATATAGAGCATGATGTCTTACTGAAGTGTATTTGCAATTTTTTTCTTCAGCTCTCATTTCTTTGGATTTTAAAATAAAACAGTGTTTTTTAAAAGTTTTTAACCATGCCTATGCATTACGAATTGTAAATAGTCCAACTGCCAGTAAAAAAAAAAACAAAAAGTTTCCTTACTTTAAAGATGTGGGGTTTTTTCAACAATTGGAATGTCACAGAGTGGAAATTGCACTGCTTGTCTGAGTTACAGGATTCATTTGCTGCAGCCTATGACTCTTTAACCTCTAAAAATGACTGATTTGAACCCTACACATAAGCACATTTAAATGTCATAGCCTATTCATTAGTGGGAAGTACAGAAAGATTAAAAAAAATCCAAAGAAACCCTAAGTGAAGGTTGATTTTGTATGCACTTGTTCACACATATCTTAGAGTTACAATACCACAGCTATGAATAATTACTGAGGAAAAGGACAGAGAGCTGAGATGAACTCTATGAAGTTCAAACATGCAAACCCTCTCTGTTTCAGAAGTGAAGTGACATTCTCTGACTTGGGTGAGAATTTGCATAATGTGGGAAACCTTTTTTCTTATCTTCACATAGTTGTGCTTGCTCTGGAATTATCAATTTTCGAGGAGCATTTCAAAATGTATGCAAAAAAGGGCTGCTCTTGAACCTCTGCATGCTTATATCCATTTGGAACACACATCAGAGGTTTACTAAACCTCTGGCTCTCCCATAATACTGCTTACATGACAATGATAGACTTCTTAAAGAGCCACCACAGAAAAATAATTAAAGGCAAGTTTAGAAGAGACAGAAATTGTTACAGAAATAATCTCAATATTTGAAAGCAAATCACATTTCAATAGAAGGTCATACTGTGTAATTATGTGTTCCCAAAATATCTTGGAAAAACTATTTCAGAAGGCACAGGTTTGCATCGGGCAAACAAAGCTATTTTAAGTGTCTGTGTTTGCTTTTCCAGTGCAGCACATTTCTATATTGCTTTCATCTGTCCATGTGGACTCTGCAAGGAATCAGGAAGATTAAGCTGAACATATTAGCAGTAACTGTAGGTACACACAGATTTAAAGAGTCTTATGACTTATATCCTTTGTCTCACATTCTATGATAACATTAACATTGTGGGTCTGAGGAATGCTTGCAAATGATGAAATTATTTTTGTTAATATCAAATATGAGTAGAATTTTACTGAATCTCTGAAAGATTTTTAGAAGTTAACACAGCTGCAAAATATCGTTAAGAAAATCTTGGTTCCATTTTTTGTTGCTTTTTCATTTTTTTTCTTTTTCTTTTCATTTTCTCCTTTTGCCACTTTTCAAATGAAAAGCTGAGTATTCAAATGGTCTAATTTTCAAAAAGGTGAGTAATCCAATTTCATTCATGCTCTGTAAGCACCTGATTAAGAAAAACGAATCTTTGGCCAAGTAAGTTTTTACACGGTAAGAGACTTCCCAATTTTGTTCCTCGATGTCAAAATCACTGTAGGCTTAGGGCTTTGATATTTCTCTAATGCAATTTCTTAGTTGTGTACTTGGGATAATATTGTAGTTCTTCAGTAAAAACAGCATTATGAGAATAAATGCGTAAGAAAATTATTCCCATGCCGCACTAGTGAGAACATAGCATTGGCACCAATGAGTCTGAGTTATGAATAATTTTAATGGAGGTAAGGTAAAGGATTTGAAGTTATGCAGGAAATATCACAAAATGCCTTCATAATGATGCTTGAAAAAAAAATACACTCGCACATTAATTTATTTATGCTACAATTCAAATCTTTTGTAATATCATTCAACTATTTAACATCCACTTGAATTACTGTACACTGTGACTAATGTTATTAAATAAAACCAAGAGGTTTTAATGGGATTTCTCACACTTTTCCAATTCTTATTATTTCTATGGTAAAAACAAACAAACAAACAAACAAGCAAAACGTGTTTTAGTTTGTTTTCTGAGCATTTTCATCTGCAGAATTCAGTGAAAAAAAAATTAACTTTCAAGGCACCTGCAAAATGTCACAGAAAAGAAAAAGCATAGACTGCTTTCTGCCCCTACCCCCTCCCCTTTGTACAGTTGTCCTTGGCAAGATGAAATAAGTGAAATGAATCATGTGCTGTCACCATTATTGAGCAAGTCCTGATAGCTTTAGCTCGAGGTTAAGGTTAGAAAATCTCTCTGAAAATTACAGTTTGCTTTCTCTCTCCATATCTGAGGCTGAAATGTCTGTTTTTAAAATCTGTTTCTCCCGTCCTCCAAATCGATGCAATCAGGCTTTGCTAAAAAATTGAAAAATTATGTTCTTCAGCTTTTGTGTATTTTTCTGAAAGCAAACAGAAACTCTTGACATTTTCTTGAACTCATGTATGATTCCATATTATTTATCTAGAGGTCCTATCTTCACATCTGAAAGCAGACTCTGCTTGTTCTTTTCCCTGATTGTAGACTTGTTTGCTGATTAATATTACTGTATTACTACAATAATAATATTGCATTCTATTTCTACACACATTCCAATTTTGCACACATAGAAAAGCTATTCTGTTAATTCATTATTTTTTCACAAAGTATGACTTAAGCAGATTTAAGCATTTCACAAAAATGATGCTATAGAAATTAGAAGTCTTTGTTGTGTGACAATTCTGGAAACAGATATAGTTGCTCTTTCAACCCACTCATTATAAAATGAAGCCGGAAATAAACTCACACAGTGTCAAGTGCTGTGATAAAAGTCTCAGGGCTGGGCTATCTCTAATCACCAAGCTCAAGAATCTATGTGTACATGTCACACCTCTTTTTCAGTTTGCTTTGACTTGTTTATGTAGAAACCTAAAATCAGAGTAGGAGTAGTGCTATGATTTGAGAACATAACAGACAGACACATCTAGACCCGAGAACCCGTAAGCTTCGCTCTGCCCGGTAATACAATAACATGCAGACAGCAGAGGTTAAAAAATAAAACAACTGAGAATAGTTACATAATTTTTCTTTGTGAAGTTAATTGAAAAGGGGCTGAAAATATCCACAATTTTACAGACAGGAAATAAATAAATAGTGCTAAATGTGATTTGTGGAAGTGAAGCTCTAGAAAAGACAAGAATAAAAACCATTCCTTCCTCATTTAAAAATAATTTTATATAAGGTTCCTGGTAACCTGCATTTTGAGGAAGAGAATGATGTAAGCATAGGTCAATGAAACATTTGTTTCTGTGTCTGTGAATAACTTAGAAGCATATGGTAGACGGGATACAAGATTAGGCCATTTAACTGAAAAATACATAGTATAATGTATAATACATAGTATAAATATGAATCTCTACTTGGGCATTCAGATCTGTTGCCTAAACAGAGGTGTCCAGTGCCATCTTTTTTATGACACTGTCCCACAATACGTACACCATCTGTCTTTCCGGAGAGGACTGGTCACCTGGAGTCTTGTACTGTATCTGACAGAATTATGCAGATCTCATCTGACACTATACATATATATGTAGACAAGTTAATAAAGTCCCTAGTCAGTATAGGTAATGGAGCTTTAGAGCTATTCAGCTGACCAAATGAAGGTGCCTAGTTTACGGTGACATGCGCGGTTTTCAAGGTAACATTGATCGTACCGACCAAAGGCTTGATGTAGGTTCATTTTTATAGTGTCTGAGATACAGAGCATCTGACACATTTCAAACTGTAATGCTTTTCTAACTATGGGCAAGTTTAAATTGAATACAGTGATCTTGATGGGTCCTTTCCACCTTGAAATGTTCTGTGATTCTATTACTTTGCAAAATGTAAGCAGAGTGAATGCATATCTACACAGAACTGTCAGTTTGTGTAAATCTTTGACAAATGCAGTTGAAATACTGTGCTTAAAACAAGCAGAAGTGTGGGAAAAAAACGTTTACATCCTTCATTATACAAGTTTTCCATCTAGTTTTTTTATTTTCCTCTTTAATTCCCTTAATGCATATTAGAGTCCATTTTGCTTCCTGCTAGTTTTAGTCAGGGCTTGATTCTGTTGCCACACCTAATTTTGTATGTCATTAAGGTGTTTGTGCATAAACTGCTGAACCCTTAGGTGCCCCTCCAAAAGATAATGGTTCTTGTGTAACCTTGCCACACTGTGTGAACATTTCAGGTACTTTAAGAGGTCTCTGATTGCAACATACACTTTTCTTTAGGCAAGGAAATTAACCCCTAATATTTCACAATGAAAAAACAATTAGGGGTTCTGATAACAGCTCCAGCACACAAAAATAGTGGCAATTTTATGCAAAACATCAATTCAATCAAAGTTTATGCACTAAAAATGCAAGCAATATTCTTAACTGCTGTTTCTAGAGTAAGAAAACACAGTGGGTTAACAATCCAGTGACCTATTCTCACTAACACTCATCTGATACAGCATGTCATTATAACTCAGATTCATTTAACATGAAATGCAATTTTTTTCAGTGCTACTTCACACTGTAAAATGATGTAAATGAAAATTAAGCCTTGGATTTTCCCTACAGTGTATTTTGCTGAGTTTTAACTACAGTTACATTCACAGAAATTTAGAAGAAGTTATGAGATTGCAACCAGTAAGAATGCTGCTCACTATTTCAAATCCTATTTTAAGGTTTCCGTTAATTTCTTGCTGTGTAGGCTAAATCATTGAGAATGATGCAGATTGGGTTTTCACTTAGCTAGTTGAATGTTTGAAGTTAAAAGTATGCTTAAGAATATTTTTTTTCTTTAATTTTATTGCTTCAGACTGAAATGGTTTGATTTCACCCTCCTGACAAGAAAGTCAAATGAATATTTTTGGATATTTCAAAACAATATCTTGATAAATGATGCAAATTAGGTATCTAGAAATCCAACAAAGAAATTCATGATCTAGCACCACATAAGTGATGGAAGAGATCAGAGTGACGTTTGAAAAGTATCACTCTATCTAGCCTTTTATAAAGTGGAAGAATTATTTTGGATTCTAAGTTTTATAATTTAACATCTCAAAGTTGTTTTTTTTTTTTCTAGGGTTCTCCCAGTTTTCGTAAAAGATTACCTAAGAATGGAAGGCAAAAATAATCTTTTAAGTAGAGAAAAATTTAAAAGTAAATTTTAGAATTCTTTGTTCATAGAGAATGTATAAAAATATTTAGTGACTGTTCTGTAGCAGGGAAAGGGAGGAGAAGGGTGGGTATTAAGAAGGAGGCAGAGAAGTTGCAGGTTCCCTTCTGGCTTTTAATAAGAAGGATCCAACAGCAAGGTAAATCTGTCTATTAAGACATAATTAGAAGAGGAATATAGTTAAGTAAATATTATACACTTTGAAAGGCTGTAGGAAGAACTGATTCAGTCAACATCCATGCAGCATCAGAATGGCCACAGGATGGATATTTCCACTTCATACAACACAGATCCTCAGATCCCTCAGTGAGATATTGTTGCAGCAGTCCTCTCATTAGAGGGTAGAAATGAGTCGAGGCACAGACTCCTTGTTTATCACAGCATGAAAAGGGTCCTGGTTTATTCCTCTTTACAGCTTGGCCACCCTGACTCCAACTATTCACTGACTCTGGCTGCAGCAGGCCCCTGTTGTAGGTTTCCCTTGCAGCTTCTGACTGCTGGTTATTTCCTGCTAACCTATGACTGCATGTATTATTTTGCAGACTCTGACTGCAGGCTTTTACCAATTAGATTATGACTGTAGGTTCCACCAACAGGCTCTAACTGCGGAGACAGACTAACCTCACAGCAGTCATTCTCTCTCCCCAGGATCCTTCTTCATGAGCCTCCCATTTCCTCTTCCTCAAGGTTCCTCCTCCTTCTTGATTGCCCCTCACCAGCTAACTCACTCCCTTTTATCACACATATCTTTATTGGAGGTAGCTATGACCCATCGAGGGCGAGGCTGTATTGGGTAATTAGCATAACTGTTACTTTTTAGGGGCAAAGTCACCCGTATTCCCTTCTCCTACAGGATATTATATAACTTTCTTACAAGGAAACAGATATTTTTGTACAGAACTTCTTGCTGCAATTTCAGATTGAGGCAAGAATTAAGTGATGTAATTGCCAGGACCAAGTGGGAGCTGTCTGGAGGTTCCTTGTTCTAAGTTTATCTGTAGCCAAGAGTTTTGTGCAGCCCAACAGAGCCTGAAGACCACCCTGGACATGCAGCATGGTGCAGCAGAGGCTTGCACCTGCTCAGGTTAACTGTACTGTGGATCACTAACCCCTTTACTTCCAGCAGCTTCCTAGCCAAGATTATTACAGTGACTGAAAGTATTCTGGAAAGTAAGACCATCTGAAAATCTCCAAAGTAATGAAATATTTAACCTCTAGGTATATTTAGCCTTTAGAGAGTAATATGAAAAAGCCATAGCAGAAGCATGTTTTAGTCAGTGTAACAGAAACTGAGTATCCCCCAAGGACAAATTCAGCACAAGAAAATAAAATGAACTTGGGATCTTTCTGAAATGTCCCCTGCATAAATTCAGTTTAATTCACATGAGCTCTGAAAGGAGAACCCTTCGATAAGGAAAAATATTCTTATAGTCTTATGAAGTTAAATATAAAAGTCTATTCTCTCCACTGCCATTCACCATAATTGGATTTCTGTCTGAATAGTTTGACTGAATACTTCAAGATCAACAAAGATGGCAGAATCTCATCCTAAATTTCAGTAAAAGTCTCATAAGACAAGAGACATACATGTAAGAGTCAGTTTTACAATATAAAATCCAATAATTTATGCTTTCATCTACAGGATAAAAAATACATGAAAAAGGCTAGAGTTTTACTAGATAAATGTACCAGTTTAACAGTCTAAATGGGTGCATAACTGTCACTATGCTCCTCGTTATTTAGCAAGAAAACCTCCCTGATACATTAGCCATACAATAGGGGTTGCTAAGTAACAAAGAAAAAAAATTTTGACAATAATGGAGGCTTACTTGTAACCATAAGAAAAGAAAGCTTATGTATTTAGTAAAGAAAAAGAGAAAGGAGAGAAAAGTTATGCTATAATTTCTCCTTTTTCCTTAAAAAAATATACCTATTTAGACCTCACGTCTTGTCTTTTAAGTCAATCCTTGGTTTACTTCTTTTCATTGTCAAAATGAGATTTCATTTCTTTTTAACTGCTGAACATGGACTAGACATATACTTTTCTCCATTTAAGGTAACGATTTAAAAGCAAGATATCTATCCTGCATATATAGATGGTCACCCTCACATTTAAATGAAGGCTTATTTTGCATTATAGGTCTCTGGATCAAACCCTTAGTGACAGGCTTTTTAGAGAAGGAGAAAATCACTGATCAGACAGATACTGTATTGCTTTATAATGTACCAATATGCTTCAACAAAAATAACTTTCTAAACTAGCTCCTCCAAACAGAATGAGGAAAAATTACGTTTAAATTTTCAGTTTTCTGATATAAACTGTATTTTTCTTAGAGAATTGATGTTTGTTCCTGGAATTATGCTAGTCTAATGCTGAATGGTACTCTGAAAGATTCACATATTAAAGCAGTGAATAATCACAGCTTGAGACATATTCCATGGTAGCTGTGCTGTGAGAACAGCCCAGTGGTTGGTCCCACAGAGGTATTTCTCTTTGCACTGCTAGCCACAGGCACAGACTACTCAGGCAAGTCCGGTCACGTCCCAAGGCTCCAGACAGCGCCGGACCCGGGGTGCGGCAGCGAGCTGGGGCAGGATAAATCCTGCGTGACCCTCTCAGGAAGGCAGGATGACCAGTGAAGATAGGAAACAGATCTGCGTGGAAGTTTCATCCAGAGTTTTATTCCAGTTCCAGCAGGACTTCTGAAGAGTGTGAGTTTCAAGGCAGAACAAGAGATCATGCGCCTCCCCCGGGTTTTTACCCGGGAGAGGGGGAAGGGGGAAGGGCAGTGAATCTACCAATCCAAGAGGGAGGAGGAGTGACCCAAGGGCACAAGGGCAACCTAAGGGTCAAATCACCTTTGGGGAGGGGTGGGGTATTTCTGTTCTGGCCAATCCCTTCGACTGTCTCCCTGGAATTTTTCCAGGGGTGGCAAGGAGACCCCTTATGTTAAAATCAAACCCCTTTGGATTGGCCGGGTAATTCTATCCTGGGGAGGGAGAAACCCCAAAGGGAACCCACCCTGGAAGCATTAGGGTTATATTAAAGACATGATACAACAACATATGACTTATTAAGCCATAGTTAAGCTGGGATAAGAGGTCTCAGAAAATATGTACTTGTCTTACAGTAGTACAAAGTTTAAAGAGGTAGAAATATTAAATATATATGAGTTAATGTAATGCATTTTCCTTCACTAAAATTAATGGAACTTAATAGGAATAAAATCATTAGGGAATTGTTGAATGTAGAGTTTTAATGAAAGTGTTTTGAAACATATAGAACTGAATTAAGAATTATGTCCATTAAAACTCTTCTGTACTTTATGATATGAAAATTTCCTTTTTTATCTCTTTGTTATAGGATTAATTTAGCTTTGGGTGTAAAAATCTATGGAAATAACCAAAAATATGTTTTCAATTGAGGTATATGAGTAAATCTATGCACTTTGCTACATCCAAGAAAAATACTCCCCCCCTAGCTTTTTTATAATTTTGGTTCTAAATGGAACTAATCTATGACAATTGTATGTGACTAATGCATTGTGGGTTTATTCCTCAACGAATACATATGGATTTTTTTTTTTTTTTAAGAATAAAGTCTTCATACATTTGCTTATAGGTAGATTTTTTTTTATCATTGTCTGGAGAGTTAGATAACATTTTTTTTTTGTAAAGACAGAAGGGACCTTAAAGATTAACTAGCTTAAACACCCCTGTTATGGCCAGGGACACCTTTCACTAGAAAAGATTACTCAAAGTCCCATCCAGCATGGCCTTAAACTCCTCCAGGGATGGGGTATCCACAACCTCCCTGGAAACCTGTTCCAGCATCTCCCCACCCTCTCAGTGAAGACATTGTTCCTAATCGTAAATCTAAACCTTCTCTCTTTCAGTTTTAAACAATTACCCCTTGTCCTTTGACTATATACCTTTGTAAAAAGTCCCTCTCCATCTTTCCTTCCCCTTAGGAGCTCGCTAGAAGGTCTCCCTGGAGCCTTCTCTTCTCCATGCTGACTAACCCTAACTCTCAGTTTGTCTTCATAGGAGAGGTGCTCCAGCCCTCTGATAATCTTTATGGTCCTCCTCTGGACTTGTTACAGGAGGTCCATGTCTTTAATATGTTGAGGTCCCAAGCAGGACACAGCTGGACAAGAGCAAAGAAGAGGGAGAGAATCACATCCCTCAGACAGACACTAGAAGTTGAAGAGCATTTTTTCCCCGCCTAAATTTGGCATCCAGATCTGGTCAGCAGAAAAGGTCTCCATACTCCACTGATTGTATTAGCTCAAATACATGAGGCAAGATGGCTTAGGGTTATCACAAATTGCATGGCTTCTATCCTTAGAAAATTGAAATATAACTTCTTGTTTTCAGCTTAATAAGAATGAAAGCTTACATGTTGATTACTTTTTCTAGTGATTAAGTTTTTTTGTGTATCAAGTTAAGTAGGAACTAGAGCTAAATTTCTGTACTGCCAATAAATGTAATTTCCTGTTTCTAAACTGATAATGTTATAAAATTTCCTAGTTTTGAGGGAAGGTTGACTTTGGGTATGGTTTGTTTGGTTGGTTTTCTAAGTACTAACAGTGTTACTACTGCCACTGGCCTCTCAATATCCATTTTTTCCCACTAGTGTGAGGAAATTTAAAAATTTGATTTTGGAAGAAGGTACGCGATATTTATAGCAGACTGCTCCCATACTCTAAAAGCACTTAAATATCAACTTTGCTGTCATGATAAGAATGTTATTATTGTACCATCTGGGAGAACTCACACACGTAGTATTAGGCATTTTTAAGTATACCATCTAACCAGAAACTGCCTATTCAAGTTGATGACAAAAAAGATTATCACCTTTATAAAGGTTAATTTCAACTTAATTTAGTACATATGTTTTATTTTTGATAGTTGTACAATTCCTGTTCAAAGTTTTATCTGGGTTTTTTTTGTTTTTGTTTGTTTGTTTGTTTTTTGGTTGTTGTTGTTGTTGTTTTGTTTTTTCCACTTCTACAGAACTCAGTTTATTTCAGCTTACCAAAGTGATTTTCAGGACTCCTTGTGGCTTGAAATAATGGAGGATCACCACTGACAGCTACTAGTACAGTTCACATATATCTGAAGAAAACCAGGACCACCCATCTTGAATGTGAGACTTTACATAGAATTGAAAGGGGGTTAATATGGTACAAACACTCTTCACAAAGAAAGAACATTGAATGTTGGAGATTGAATTGATTTTAAAAGGTGAAGTTAGATAAACTGTGAAGTAGTATTTTACACTGAATTTGCATGTGATATTATTTCTGGAGGGCCAGCCACTTGAGCTGTTTCAAAATTCATACAGAAAAAAAAAAAAGCTTCTATTGAAATTGTACAAGTATCTGTTAATTTGTTTGGGATAAAATAAGGCCTATATCACAATTCTAAATAGCTTGTCTAATATGGAGTCTTGATGCAGAAGTGCTGTTATCCTATAGTGTTGGCTTCATTTAAGATATTTAGTGCTTGAACTATAAGTTTAGTGTCAAATCTAAGAAGTTATGTACAAGAATCAGTTTCTTTTGTTGAAGTAAAGCATGTACTAACAAGTCTGTTTTTCCTTCTGTAGAGAGCTTGCATAGCCTTGCACCATATTATGCTACTTTCTCACTACACTGAACTAAAGAGGCTGAAGGTATTGTATTCTGTATCTAGCCTAGAGTAGATTATCAGAAAAAGAGAACTACAAAATTATTCAGGTTGGAAGGGGTGCCAAGAAGTCTCTAATACAATTTTGCTTCAAAGGAAGGTCAGCACTGATTTCACCAAGTTTTTTAAGTCTTTATTCAGATGAATCCTCAAGGCCAGCATTGTAAATATTCTTCATCTACTCATGGAATGTCGATTCCTCTTGTGGTTTTTCCCATGCTGTGTGAATTTGTGCACATGAACTTCAGGTAGGTCAGCCTCTAATGTTCTTACAAGACCTCCCTTACACCCATCACCCTGCCCTTTGTACACCCTTGTCTTACTTTTCTTCACTTAACTGAAAGCTGTTATCACCACATGATGATATGATTGATTTATGGTCTTCATCACCAGTCTGGCGAGTCCTGTTTTCAAGAAGATTCATCCACATTTTTTCAGCTAGATCTCATGTCTCAGTAGCAGTCCTTATTCCTTAGAAATCTCTGTCATAAAAAATCAAAGCACTGTTTGTGACAATGCCTCTAATCTGTTTGTCATTTCAGGATATGTCAGGAGCCTCTGTCTGAGACTTTCCTATCATCCACGGGACCAAGGGGAAAACCATCTTTGTCCCCACCTCCCTGTACTCCTTTCTGATTGCTCCAGGTCTCCCTTGGCAGCATTAATGGTGCACACATGGATGAGCAAAAATCCGAAGGTCACATGAGACTCATCATCCTCTATGCAACATCCCTGATCCAAGCCCCATCAAAGAATTAATCTCCTGTGGCAGTAGTTCTGGTTGGCAGGTGGGTGCTTTTATCTCTTGCAGAACGGAATCTCAAAGCACTTTTGCCAGCTGCTTCCTCTCAACAATAATTCTTGGTCCGGGCCCAGCTGGCTCTGAAATCTATTTCAAAGAAGTTCCTTCTCTTTCCTTGGCTATTAGTGCAATGAATGAATTTGTCATTTCATTCGTAAATTCAGATCTGGAAGCCAAGGAATCTTTCTCCTCCTGACAGAGAACACAAGTCCCCATCAATCTTCATCTTGGGAATGCCATCCACAGTTATTCATGCATAATCTTTCATTGTCCCTCTTTCTTTTCATTCTGTAGCTCAGCCTTCTGCCTCTGCAGTCTCTATGACGATCATACAAACCTGCCACTCATCCTCCCTGAAGTTTCACTGTCTGTTTGCCTTCCCTAACAAGTGAGGGAGGCCACCATTGCTCTCACTCCACACTACACCGGGTAAAGCAACAGATGTGAGCCCTTGGGAGGCAGCATCCTCTGTCTGAAGACGTGTGGGACCCATGGCCTCCAATGTGCCAGGGTTCTTACTCAAGCCGAGCTTGGATAATGACCCTGGTGAGGACGCCACCATTGCTATGCTGTCCTACTGTCTGGAGGAGAGTTCCTGGATCCGCTTTGTACTCACTGCAAGAAAAGTGTCCTACAAATAGCCAAGATTCCTGTAAGCTTACTTATCTTGCTGGGCACTGTGGTCTGATTCACCAGCTGAGCAGACATCCCCACTGTAGAGGAACAGTAGGTCACTCACTCATCAGAAGGCAGTTGTTTAGCAAACAACTTAAACCCAGTTTGTTTTAGCAACAAAAAGAATATGAACACAGAGGGACCAGAGTTCTGGGATTTGCATATTTTGTAATGAAATTAACTAGGGAAATTTCTTAATTGCCTTTTTTTTTTTCCATGCCTTATCTTAACTTCAGAAATAGTTGAGCATTTATAATTAAAATACTATGATCATGAAAATATTAATAATTGCAAACTTGATTAAAAAAATCAGGAGCAAAATCTGCACTTCACAAAAGCAGAAGCCTTGAATATTCTAAAGGACATGGAAATGAGATTTGAGGATTTCAAGGGAGGTTTTATCCTCTATCAGTTTTATAGGATTATTTTTGGTGCAGTTTCAACTGCTGACTAGAGTAAATCTTCCTGCCAGCATACAATTTTCTGAAAACTAATTATTGTTCTAGTGGTTCATAGGTGAGGTAGATAGGGACATCTATTTTTAATGTTCCTGGAAAATCTCAATTTTTACAACCCTATTTTCCACTGCTTACAGTTTTGCCAGGTTCCAAACATTTGGAATTAAATAGCTATGTATGCTATCTCCCGCTTAAATACTCTTCAAACACTTTTTCAGGATCTAGTGGTAGAAGTCGGGGAATAGTAGGTTGCCCCTCACAGCCCCCAAACTCTCAAGAAGCTCCAACACTTTCTGTCATCTTTAAAGGCAAGAATGTCTTCCTGTTTAATTTCCCAAGGTGGTTAGCTTGTTTTTTATTACTCAGTCAATACCACCAAAGTATAAGAACTAGACAAATTCTTATATATTTGGACTTCTTTTTTTTTTTTTTTTTTTTTTTTAATTCTATGATTCTCAATTCTGAATTTTTTAACTGTTTTGGACATCTGATACTTTTCAACTGTCCTGTGCATACACCTTTCTCTGAGAAGGACTGAGCTCTTGTTAACTGAGTAATTTAAGCAGTGAGGAACGTTTTCCTTAAGCCATTCATTCTGACTGAAGCATTTAAATCAGGAAGTTCTCAGGATTTTGTAGTGCTCTTTGTGTTTCCTTTATTAACAATCAGAGCCAAAAAAATAAGAAGAATGAAAAACCTTCTTAAATAAACCCAAAGAATAAGGAAGAAGTGAGATAGGTGTTACAGAATTCAGAAATTTGACTGGAGAGCTGAATTTAATTTTCCACTGCATACCTGGATTCTTTAATATCCTAATTTTGATACAGCTGAATGTTGAAATATGTATCTCTGAAAAGGTTGCTGAAAACATATTGCTGCATTAAACAATACAAAGCAAATAATAAAAAAAAAGGCCAAACAAAAAAAGTCCATATTCAGTGTGGTTTAGGATATGTGTGTCCTATTTGCCTGTGAGAACCTAACCTGAAATACAGAATTTATGTATTTATGTATATATATTTATATTTTCATTGTTTAAATAAAAGGTTCTACATTTCTCATGTTTGATTTGGCGTAAACAAAAGATTTATACACTGTAAGAACACAAATGTTGGTAACTTCTTCACAAAAGGTGGTGTAAACCAGAAAAATATAAGTTGTCTTTTATTTAGTGTTTCCAGTAATGCTAAAATTTTTTAGATAAGTCAAATAAAATGATGTGTAGCTTCTACAACCTTCAGCATAATCTTATCAATGTAATATTAGAAACATTAATCAATAAGATATCTGAAAAGAAAAATAAAATTTTCCTCTTCTATAGTAAGTAATGTATGGGTTTACCTCCAGATGGTATCAAGCAAAACAGTTTTGGCTATCTTCTAAATTACATAATTCAAAACTATTATTTTGTGCAGAGTAGGAATTCTGTTCTTGACAGACTATAACTCATGAACTCTTTGTTGTGAAGGAAAACAGTATGCTCCTAAGGAAACCATTATTTATTTGACCTAGGTTTTCTCAAAGAAAACATATGGTTTAATGAGATTTGAAATGATTGGGCCTTGATAATTGTTGTTTTGTGACTTCAAGATTTATAAGGTTAAACAGTATTATCAACATTACAGTTTTAAAGGGTTAAAGCTGAATGAAAGTTCTTTTTGAGGTTATCTGTCAAAAATGGTAGTTAGATCACTGTGACACGCTAGATACTACTGCAGTATTTCAAACCTGCACCAGTCAAACCAGAATGACTTTTCCCCCTTCTTTGTCATGCATATAAAAATACATTGTGTCAACTACACGTTCTTAAGTGTAAAAATGTACAAAGGACCAACAGCTGCTGAAAAGAACAAGAAGCCTAAATATGAGCAGGTCTACTGCCTTTCTTTCTGAACCCTGAGCATACTCTCAATTCATATTGTGAAATTTAACTAGGGGCAATAAATATTAATTTTTTACTCAACAGACTGAAATAACGTTTGTGTTTAACCTGCTGTGTTCTGTTCTTTGAACAGTAAAAGCTCATATCTTCCAGGTGAGATGTGACAGCAAAGTTCACCATGTTCAGTAAAGATCAAATTGGTATATTTTCAAGAGACAAAAGTTCCAGACTGAGTGGGGTCAAAGTTTTCTGGGAGTCAGTAATATAGATTATGGTTAATGCTCTTTTGATGTCTTTGAGACCCTGCTTGTCTTCTCCTGAAATCCATGGAAAAACCCTGACTGACATGTTGAAGCCTTGAGGTCTCTAGATTTTTCTCCATTTTGTGAAGTAGGCAATAGCATAACAAAAAAAGGTCCATCATACACATTGTACTCATGCAGCCAGTGATTTTACCAGAGAATGTAATTATTTGCATAACAAGGATTTCTCAGATGAGTAATGCCTTGAAAATCAGATCCTATGCTGTAAAATGTTTCATGATTTCTAAGGATAAAGTGATTTTAAAAAGCAGTTTCATCAGAGCATTCTTTTTATAAACAAATGCATTTATAATTTCTATATGTAAACAATGCCTTTGCAACAGTAGCAACCGAGAGTTTGGTGTTAACAATTAACAAGTGCTGTTCCTCCTCTAAAATTTTATTTGGAAAAAAAGACAAGTTTGCCATCTTTGATTTTTAGTTCTCAAAGCCATTTTTTAGACTAATGATCATTCATTTGTTGTAAGTTGGCTAGTGAAAAAGTTAAATACAACAATAATGTATATTAACTGTAGGTGAACTGCTAATATGGTAATGTACATCTGATTTTTGCAACATTTATTCCCTAATGCTGAGAAAATAGGGATCTGTTTTGGTTTAACCCTGGTTAGCAACTAAGCTCTCTGCAGTCACTGATCAGTTCCCTACCAGCAGGACTGGGGAGAGGAAAAAGGGTAAAACTTGAAGGGTAAAACCAGGATTTATTGTGTCTAGGAATAGTTGACCTTTTTGAAAATAACATCTCAGGATAATCAGGTGTCTTGAGTTGCAATGCAAAATGTAACCAAAAGCATGTATTCTATTCCCAATCTGTTAAAACCGGTTGAAGAGTTGTTTTTTTTTTATCTCATAAATTGGGTGTGGAGGGGTGGGGGTGGGTTGGGGAGGTTAGGGGTAGGCAGGTGCCTTCTGATAATGGGCCAGCTGTTAAAACCAGGTGGAGCAGTGTTCCTTATCTCTTACGTGACCCATTCCCCCTCCAGGAGGATATCTTCTGCTAATGGGCCATTAAGGCTCACCGCATGACTGAAAACATCACATCAACACATTGTGAGATACTCCACCCATTGAGAGGAGCCAAGCATTCCTACCTGGATAAAAACTGCAATTCAGAACGCTAAGGCAGCCTGTTTTTTCCGTGGCATTTCCCACAGAAAAAGTAGACCCACCTTGCCACTGCTAGACTCCTTTACAGGATCATCTCTACTCCAACAGAACCACATTTGCCACTCCAGGAGGATTTATTTGGACTCCTTCCAACACCCTGACCAACAAGGTGTCAGGTCATATTTCTGACTCTGTCAGGGTTTCTAGGATTTTTGTTTGCTTGTTTGTTTGCTCAGTTTTTTGTACTATTACATTTGTATTTTTAATATTCCTAGTAAAAGAACTGCTATTGGTATTCTCATATCTTTGTCTGAAAGCCCCTAATTGCAAAATTATAATAATTTGGAGGGAGAGGGTTTGCATTCTCCATTCCAAGGAAAGCTCCAGCTTTCCCTGGCAGACACCTGTCTTTCTGAATGAAGACACCAGGTAAGCCCATTCAAAGAGCCTAAACATTCAAATTTGAATATATCCTGAACATGATTTTCTACTTCATTCCAAAAGTGAAATATAAAATAGCAGTGTAGTATACTGTTCCGTGCTATTTCACATAAATTTTTGTAGCACAAGATAATGAGAACAAAGCAGACACAATAAAAATAAAAAACTACACATTGGTGCTCAGCATTTTGTGTTGCATCTTTCAAGTCATTGAAATGTGATGGTGAATATACTATTAAGGTCATATATTAAAAAGATAAACTAGGCAGTAAACCTGTTTACCTAATGAAATAATAAATCATAAAACCAGTGTAAAAAAGATTTTTATCCACAGTTTATAGGAAGACCATTAAGAGTCACAAATGAATGTATTACTAGGCAAAAACAAGGGTCTTTAAAAATAAAAGTAGGAAATAAAATTTTGATGGATTTCCAAGGTAATTTGTGTTGGATACGCATAGTATCAGATCACCTTTCAATATAAAATTAAAATTAATCATATTCAAACATAGAATCACGTCTTTGATGAAGAAACCAAAGAAAATAATAGGTATTGTATGGAACATGATTCCTGATCTGGCATAAATTTAAGTTGATATTTACTGATAGTAACTGATCTGGCATGTTCCAGCTTGTGATGATCCCTTTGAACACATAGTAAGAAATTTGAATGAATACTTGTAAAACATAGACTTAACAGAGAAAAAAGAAACATGAAAAGAAAGATTGTATCAGAAAAACTTCTCCCACTTGTACTCCTTTTTATATTCAAAGTGCTTCAGACCTGAAGCATAATGTTAAACTTAAGTTTTTTTCACAACTGAGGTAATATTAATTAGTATATTCTATTTTTTTTTTTATGCAAAAGAGATGTTTCCTTCACTCCTAAATTAGAAGCATGCCAAGGAAAATCTAATAGAAGCTTCTTACGATTCTCAAGATAAGGCCTCCAATATAGTATAACACAAGAAATATTGTTACTGCTAGTGGCCCCGTGAAAAATAGGATTGCTATTGCCCGTGAGGGAACACAGCCCTTGTATTGGCTATGCTTAGGGTGACTGTGCAAGACCCTAGTCCTGGTCAGCTATTATCAATTTACCCTGGGCGCTGGCAGTGTGAGCTTGATACGAAGTTTCTCTTTTGATAATGTGCAGCTTAAATGTGGGGTAATAAAAAAGGCTTTGAAAATACGAAACAGGTCAAAAGCAGAGATTCCAGAGGCAGTAAAGTGTGGGTCATTGAAGAACCTCAATGTAAAGAGATGGGATAAGACAGCTTTTACTTTAAGGAAAGGAGCATCAGTTAAGTAAGGGAAAAGGAAAATTAAATGAAAAACAAACAAACAAACAAAAACAACAAAAAACCAAACAAGTGAAGGAATAGGATAAGAAAACTATCAGGAATGGTAAAGCACCCTCCATCTCACCCCACCAAACATGGTGCCAAAGGCTGAGATTTGCCAAGAAATCAGCTGTCTGATAAAAGGACAAGACCCTAAATTGAGGCATGAGGTCAAAGAATTCATATACACTGTTCTTCTGCATTCTCTCCTTGAAGGAGATAAGGTCAATGGTTAACACCATCAAGGACCCTTGTGATCAGGAATGTGTGACACCAGCTGTGAACACTGGATGTTCAAAGATAGTGTAAGATAGGCCTCTAAAGCATTTTTGACTTCAAATACAAAAATGTTAAAACTACATTTTGGCAGTGTGTGTTGCTAGTCAATGTAAGTCTTGTAAAGTTATGTTTGGAAGCCTTAAACTGGTTTGATTTATCACTTTTTAATATTCCCTTCACAACTATCTCTGACACAGATACACACACAGTTGAAACAGTTATACCTATAATTTATCATGTTTGCAATTATCTTCTCTTTTATACATTTTGGGTAAACACCTAAGTGGTAGTTTTGGATAGTATTTTACATTCAGGATCTTTTTACTTGTAATAAATGGCTAGTCAGGTATTATCTGATTTCTGTTATCATCCTGTTTCTGTACCCTTCTACAGCACATTTAAGTTAGAGACTCCACACTGTTCATATCCAACTTGGTATTTAAACATAAACAGGCCTAAGTCAAGGCAAATTTAGGATATATTCACTTCACTGTTAGACAATTGCTACTATACCTTAGCCTGGCTAAAACCATCTCAGATCAAGACAAGACTAGATAAGTCTAAATGGTGTTTTCAGCAGGTTGATGGAAAGCTTGTGGTCCTTCATTAGTAATAGCAAAACTCAAATTAACCAAGATTTTACAGTTCAGTTTAATTTTCACTTCCTACATTGCATTTGACTATTTTGCAACAGTTCTACATTTAAGAATGTTCACAGGGATATATTTGTGACATACAGAAGAGGGAGGTATCTACCTGATGCTTAAATAACCATGGGTACCTAATCTTGTTAAATCTTTGTAGAAGACAATTTTTTTATCATTTTTTGTGATTATGAAAAATTACAAAAGGAATGTTTATCTTTACACTTGGAAATCACTATGCCTACAGGAATTTAAAATAAAAATGTCAATCATCTTACTGTGGTAGAGCATATGGCAGAATGAGATGAAAAGTTGTTTGAAGTGAATACACCTCTAGGTTGATTTTTTTTCCCATATTAACATTTTCCCAAACCTTTTTCCTTTTTCTTATTCTCAAGTGTCTTTTTGTTTTTGTTTTTGTTTTTTTTTCTCTGTATTAACATGATATGGATTTTTCTTTATGGAAAAATGTCAGTGTTGGTTCCATAATTTCTATTTATATATATAAATGCATGTGTTGCATTTATGCAAACTTTCTAAATATGTTGTCATTTGCTTTTGTATAATCCTCTCAATCATTGCATTTTTAAATTATGCAATGTGAGTACTTTAATCTTAGCTCATCAATGTTTCCTTCTAATACCTTAATAATTTTTGCTGTTTAGAATTTTACTCTTCTGTAACAAGGGGAGGGATTCCAGATTTACACAAATCTATATTTAATGATGGGATACAGATTCAGACTGTATATTACTAAATTTAGGTATTTACAATCTGGAGCTGAATTTTATTTCAGTTTTGGGTGAGTATGCTGAAGACCAAAATATGATAGTGCATAATTTCTGAGGCTGTGTTTAGCTTCAAAGGCTTGATTTTTTTAATTTTTTTATTTTTTGGGAAAGGGAGCAGGAAGAAACTACAGTTTCTTCAGAGTAAAATCACCAGATTCTTAAGACATGATTGCAATTCATTGTTCAGTGGGCCAGGTGTCAGTGTCTCAAAGAGCTAGGGCTAATAGCAGAAACCTCTTAGTTGAGATCTGCATAGATTATTTTACTTTTTTTACTTTGATATTTTGAGGTAGATGCAATGACAGTACATATAAATTCACACAGTATTTCTGTCTTCTCCCTTGTGATGCCTGTGGTGTCGACATTAGCAGTACATTCATAGATACAGAAGACACAACCTGGTGAAGAATTTCCTATGTCAAGTTTGTCCTGATCCACACACCTGTCTGTCTATCCTCCTTTCAGACAATATAGCCAGTGGACTGATTTTCACCACAAATTCAGGTAGCTTTCTGTCAAGCATAAAGTGGCAGGTATTTTCATTAAGCAACCCAGATTAGGAAAATGAATTATCTTGTTGGCTGGACCTTTTACCTAGAAAGTAGACCAGGTTTTGTGATTTTATTTCAGCCCAAATCCTTATTCACTTTGATTACCTTATCAGGCCTGAAAATATTCTTGGTGGGGTCCTTTTCCTCCTGTTTTACCATTAAGTAACTAGATAACTGGCTGCAGCTGAGAATCTTGGAATGGCAGGAACAGAAGTGGAATAAGTGAAAACTAGCACAAGCATGACTTCTAGCTAGAAGACAGCTTAGAAGACTAAGGCTTTTTTCCCTGGTTTATCTTTTTTTTTTTTTTTTTCATGTAGCAGACATAAACAGATCTCTGAGCAGTACTCTTTGGACAAATGAGCTCTTTTGCAAGCCTTCATATCATTCCTTATGGACAAGTATATAATTATTGTTTTTATTCATAAAAATATAATTTTTAAATGTTAATACGATATTAATATTTATTTAATGATATAATAAGCATTAAGTTATTTATTATTAACTTTAGTTGAATTCGTAAAGCATTCTTATTAAATATAATAGTCATTGCTATTATTATTTTGGCTTAAATTTCCCCACACCTTTCCACTACATAATTCACTAAATCAATTTTCTACCCCTGCTATCTACTAAATCCATTTAATAGCAGCCATCATGAAAAAATAAAAAGACAAGAGAAGGGAGAAATCCACTACTGGAAAGAACATCTTAAAAGGACCTCTGTAAAAAAAATAATTGAGCTCAAGCAAATGGATAATTTTTATGTCATTGGTTATCGCCACAGTTTGTAGAAATGAAAAAAATACATAAGTTTTTGGAAACTCAAGGTCTCCATGACTGAAAACTACTGAAATTTGAAATAGTGTCTTATTCTTTACTGCAGATGGGGGACACAAAATGTGGCGCATTCTAGTTGTAGCCAAGTGCGTTGATAAAGATTTTCTTTAAACCGATCTTCTTATGAGCCCTAATGAAATGATAAGACAGACTAAAGTCCCACAGAATGGAAAATATTGGCTTATTATGCATAAACTAAAAATAAAGTGAAATTCCTTCTCAGGAAGCTATAGATATGGTGATTTTTTAAAATTTAATTTTAGATCATAATTCAGAAAATGATCTTTCTTCTTTTTTAAATTATTGGCAAAAACATACTACTATCATCACTTTCATGACTCCTTTTATGATTAAAATACTATGACTGTGATTATTATAAACTGTGTTTTTTTTATAAACACACTTAAAAGCATGTATTAACTATAGATAATGACAACATGAAATAGTTTGTGGATATTTAATTCAAAATAAATTATTAAGACTTAAGTTCTTGTCAGACTGTGAGACTGATCCAAGTTTTGACATCTCAAAATTTGCCACAGGAAGATGACTCTGAATTGCAAATCACCTCTAATGTTAAACCTCTTATTTTCTTTTCAGAAAGTTAATGTATCCAGAAGCTTTTTATTATATTTCGTGATGATTGCATAAATTAGCAAGTTAAGTTTCCAATAGCAAGTAATTTATTTTGTAAATTGAGCCTATATCTTGTTCCTTCTCTTTAGATTTCTCATTGTCTCTAAATTCTATAAAAGTTTAACTTCCAGATTCTATGTTTTTAAGGTTCCGAGATTTTAAACTGAAGTATAATAAAAACACTAAACCTCAGATAAAACTCCCCAAAGCTGAGCAGCAGCCGATGTTAAACTTGTAGAATTGCATATTTTTATTTAAGCATGTTCAAAGTTAGCATCGTTCTTCTCTGGCAGGAAATTACTGAAAACGCTCACACACAAAAAATACTTTGATTTCTCTCCTGATTTCTCTTCTGAAATCAGATCCGAGATTCACCTGGAATGGTCACTAGAGGAGAGAGTGATGGATTTGCACCTGTAATGTTTGGCTAGATGTCAAGTGGCAGCTTACACATTTCTAATAGCTGTAGAAAGCTTTAGAGTACTTACCGGAACTTATGGAGGTTTTAACACTTAACCTCTCGGAAGTCTCTCCTAAGAATATGCAAACTACACCATTTCTCAGGCTTATAACTAGGTCAAACAAGGACAAATTTTCACAAGAAAAAAAAATAAAATAAAGAAAATATATATATAAAATTGAAAAAAAAAAATAAAAAATAGAATATGCAAAACTCAATTTGCTGCCAGATTTCAAATCCCTATCCTACTGCTTGGTGCTATAAGACCATTCCAAAGAATAGATTGCCAGAATTCCTACTAACATTAAAAAAACCCAAAACATGAAACTCAAAGTTTTTCCTTAGGTTCATGAAATAGCTGAAGTATTTTTGTCGGAAGATAAAAGTACACCTAGCATCATAAAAATTTCAGCTTGAGATAATTGAATTTGTTAAAGTCTGACTAAATGACTTTAAAAGCATCTAAAATCTAGTTCTAAAATTAAAGTTTCAGGGGACATTGAAAAGAATGGTAAATTGACCTGCTTGTAACAGAACAGAAAGACAAGCCTGAGCAGCATGTTTCCTTCAAGCCATGAAACTTTGAATAGGTAAACTCTGTGTATAAATTCCACAATAATCTCAGCATAGAGTCAAAACCAGAGATATGTTTCTGTCAAATAAGTCAGTGTGTGATAATTACTTGACTAAAGTTATTAGTATTTGTCCTGGAAGAAAAAATAGCTGAGAAATCTGTAGGTGAACAAAATTCAAACTATCAGCAAAATTTTCAATACTGAAAATAAATTTCAGCTGTCCTATCAGTGAAATCTACGTATTTCATTCATTCCATCTAGTTTGTTTTTTCTTCATTTCAAGTTGAATTTTTGATGTATACACTACCTTTTGGTACTACGGTGGTAATTTATTGATGAGAGAAACCTGAGAAAGACTTTTGTTGGCTTGAAGAACGAAAACTTAGTCATGGACCGGATCAAGACGTTTCATCTCTCAATCAGTGACAGCTCCTGAAACATAGCTCTGTACCATTTTTACTGGTAAATATTTCCTACATGTGGTTATTCAAATAAATGAGTTCCAAGCTCACAGGTACTGTTTAAATTCACAACAGTTTTCATCTCTTTGAGTTGAATTGTGGCTTTATTTCTATTATTATTTTTATTAATATTTTTAAAGGGTGCCCCTTCTCTTTTAAACATAATGTTTTCATGGCAGGATGAATTTTAAAACATAATGAGATTAAAAGGTTACGGCTTTTTCCAATTTAGATCTGAGCCTTAAAACTCTAGCAGAAATGACATGAACTTAAAGCTGACAGGTTGGAAGAAGAATGTATTAAGAGGTTAAATGGTCTTAGTAAACTAGGATTAGAAATCATTTCCATATCCATCTATTGAAACAATAAATGGCTACTCTTTTATCAAAGACACTGAAATGAAGAGGAATTATTTCATGTCACTGAAACAAAGATTTTAAAATATCTTGATTTATATTTTATTGGTCAGATTGCACAACTCTTTACCTGATGTTCATTTTTCTGGAACATGTAGATAGGGATCAAAACCTAACTAATTCAGAGTAGTGTTTCAAACCAGCATTGAATAAGTTTGGGTTAAGATATATCAAGTATAACAGCACTTGTTTAGAGGAAGAATGAGGGCAAAGCAATTATGTGTATTACAATAGCCATAGTTTTTGGTGGTTTGGGGTTTTTTTCTTTTTTTTTTGGTTTTGTTTTGGGGTGTTTTTTGTTTGTTGGTTTGGTTTTTTTCTTCTACATAGGAATAAAGACATCCCCTCTGCATTGAATTTAGAGCATTTTTGTTTGTTAAAATTGTTCCTATGTCTTTAATTTCTTAATAAGATAGTATTTGCTGCCTGAAGTCATCCTGGTTTTAGGTTTAGTGTGGCTTTACTTTTGGGAATCTTGTGTGTGTGTGAGTCTGTGTGTGTTGTCCCATTCTACCTACAGCTCTGTTTTGTTTCTTTCCATAAATGTTTGCATTTGGCTACAGCTGAGCCATAATCAATCACTGCTGTGGCTAACTGATGTAAATATTAGTTGACTTCAGGATTACTGTGGAGTTAATCAATGATGTTTGGTTTAACATGAGTCACCTGCTTTGCACATTCTGTTCTTGGCAGTCTTCTGGCCATCATTCTTTGTAAGCAAGATTCTACATTTCACTAAGAGGTAAAAAAGGTGTTTGTTCTTTGCTTGTTGTGTTCGTTTACTTATTTCAAGAAAACAGTAATGTTTATAGGAGAGAGAAAAGCAAAAACGAACATCCACCTCTTGAGATGCTGTTGAAATAGGAAATTCTGCAAGAAATATAACGGAGTCCTCTACAGAAAAAAAAAATAAAATTGAGACAATCATTCACTTCAAAACCATAAAAAATAAAGATAAAACTATGCATTTCTTTATTCAGTCACACTGAGTTTTGGCTTCCCTTTTTCTAAACAGTAAAAAGTCCTAGCAAAGTGAAAGTCGGTTTGTCATTTTGAAGGGAAAAAAGAAGCAAAATAAATTGCACTTCATTCCAAACTAACATCAAAATGGTTTGGTCCTGGGGTTTTGGTTGGTTGGTTTTGGTTTGGAGTTTGTTTATTTGTTTATTTGTTTTGGTTTTGGAGTTTGTTTGTTTGTTTGTTTGCTTGTGTGTTGTTTTGTTTTGGTTTTCTCTGCCACAAGGATTCTATCTTAGTTTCTTGAGAAGACCAGAGTTAAGTGGGACAACATTTCTGGGTCCTGAGTATGCATCTACACACAACAGCATTAAGGTGTGATAAACCTTAGTAATTTTTGTTCAATACTTCAGTCCACAGAGATTGATGTCAGTGAAATCCAGTAAGGTTAATGGAATTTGCCAGTCTGACTGGGAAAAGAGTCAGATGCTGATAACACTTATGGATTTCTTTTAATCATAGCATTGAAGATAAAGAGATTGGAAGCTAGTTTACAGCTTTCTCTTTCAATCAGATCAATGTGAAGGAGAGATTCCTTGAAGGGCTCACTTTATCTCTAAGGATAACATCAATGTCAAGGACAAAACTGTCACAAAGGTTATTATGTTTGACAATTACCCAAGAGCTTAGATTTATCATATGGCTTACAATGGTAGGTAGAACTCCAAAATTTTGCCTTCTCTAGTCAAACATATGGTCATGAAAATGTGTAACTGTTATTAAAGCGCATATCCAAGCACAAGAACAGGATTTTTCTGAGTTTGCCCTATTTGGCAATAATTTACACTATTTGTTATGAAACATTAATTCTCCAACATAGACACTTGCTGCTGGACACTTCTCCCAGTACTACATCAGTCTGAAACCATTTTTCATGTCTTTAGAATTCTTCAGTTCTTAAGGAAAATACCCTGCAACTCTTCAGAAACTTTGGTTGTGGTTTATTTATCATCAGTCTACAATTTTCAGCATTCACAGTCTAGATTAAGAAAATTGTAATGAGGACTTACAAGTTTTAGTAACTGTATTACAGAATCAAGAAGAATTTGACAGTAATTTAATTTTTATTTCATTCTGCTTCTTACCAGCTGAGAAACCTCATCAGCTTTTAAATTATAGTAAATTATGGACATCTTTAAAAAACAGGAAGCTGTGGAGACATCTGGACATAAAACTTTTAATGACAACTCTTTGTATCAATAAAGGGAAAATAATGTCTAAAAAAGTTTGTCACGAGACAGATTTATAGAAGATATAAATACAGGACCTTACAAGGGTAAGCAATTGTAATGGTTGGCAGAGAACAACTGCTGAGGTAGAAAAAGATGAGGAAAGCAGAAAAAAAAAAATAAATCAAAGTATATTGATTTGTCTCAGACCAGACTCTCAAAAGGAATTTTCCTGATTACTTTCACTGTATATGAATTCCTAGGCAGATGAATTAAGGAAACTGAGAAATTTCTCACTTCTGCTTTGTGGAGCAAAAATAATATGCTGGATAGTAACTTTGTATCCCAAATATAGTCAAGTGAGATTCCTCATGACTTCAACTTGCAATATTTTTCATGTTCATTTTAAGTTCTGCATTCTGGTAGTAGAAAATACTTCTCATCACCTTTTGCGCCATCTTTTGGCTTAATCGTTAAAATTATTACACATCTGCAAAAATTAGGCTTGAAATTAAATTAATTTATGATAAAAATAAATCCTAGTGATCTATAGTTTGATATCAATGCAAAGTGCAGGTGCTTAGCACCTTTGGAATTCATCCCTGAGGTCTGATTATCAGTAAAAGATGAGAGAAAGAAAAGATTAGGAAGAAAACTACATTAATAAAGGCAGGTCAGAATGATCCAGACACATTGAATGGAAGGTTTAAAAGTGTGGAAAGCTGTTATGTTTTTGGTGGCCTGGTCTTTTTACAATATTGACAGAAGCATGCACCATAGCAGATTATGGTGTTCTGTTGCATCACAATTGTGTGTCTTCATATTCTTTAAAAGTTTGATAGAGAGAATAACGACAATGTCTGCAAGGCACTGTGCCTAGACTTCAAACAAACAAACAAACAAAAAAACCCCCCAAAAAACCCCGAAAAAACAAAACAAAAATCCCCAACCAACAAAAACAAAAACAAAATAAAAAGGAAAGAAGTAACAAATATGTAGTGAGTTGGTTATTGACACATTTTTGTTGGCATCTGGAGGCATATCATGTCTGTAACCTTCTGGACACAAGTGCTATGTAATGTGTAAAGCAGAAAAATAAACTGTGGCACATTAAGCCGTTTCATAAGTGATTACAATCACCAGGTCACAGAACATATAGGACTGTAAAACAATGGCAGAACATAGAATACATTTGTATTGTGTAAGTGCATTTGTTTTTCAGATAAAATTCACAATGCGAAAAATATTTTATTTATTTTTTCTTTAAGTGGAGTTATCTTCTGAAAACAATATATATAGACCAATGAGTCCTAATCTCAGAAACATAGCATGTGCTCTGCAACATGCAAAGTCACAAAGACACTTTTCACTAGTCGAACAGTACTGGTTTTAACACATTTAATAAAATGAAGGAAGACTGAATTGGATGTTTTGGGCCCCATTTTGCAAAAATGGAGCATTCAGAAATTCTAAGTTAAAAATAAAAATATTTTTCAAGCACTTACAAACTCCATATAAAAATAAAGTACCATGTGTAATTGGTACTTAACATTGAAGTGCATTAAAAGTGTGTTGTCTAATGACAGACTCAATTTTTTGCTATGCATCTTTTGTTCTTAACAGGCAGCTAAGTATTGTAAGTATTTCCTCTGAAGAGGAAACAAAGAATAAAGTACTTACCACAAAATACTTTCCAATCTATCTGGAAATATCTAGCTAAATAAAACTAACTTAGAAACTGGAATATGTCTCACAAATCAAGAAATCAACAGTGTTATCAACACTGTTCTCATACTATATCTAAAATACAGAACTGTACAAGTTACTAAGAAAAATATAATTCTATCCCAGCCAAACCCCAGACAATATATCCGATAAAATACCATGCTGCACTCTTGCAACACATAAGCAGTGTAAGTAGCATACATTTGCCACACTTACTAGAAATTACCAAATAATGAAAACCTACTAGGAAAAACATACATTTTCTAATCTGAATAAAAATATCTATTGAAGAAAATGATACTACAGATTATTGTAGCAAGGAATTTAAAAGATATTACTTGTTTTGTGGTATAAAAAATTCCTTTAGCATTATACCTAAACTGCCTTATATTTTCCATTCCTAGAATATAATGGCTTAACCAAAAAATGGTATATTTTTTTTCCTGAACCACCACAGAGCTTTATGAATAGAAGGTCTAGCATACTATTTTCCTAAAAACAAAGATCACTTCAGCTTAGTCATTGTATCAAAATTTTTGTAACTGCACTCCTTTGAGTAACATACACTCATATAGAGTGATACTTGTAAATCTATGGCAAAGGAAGTCATGCTTATACATGGGTATATCAAATAATACAGGGCAAAATATTCTGTAAAATTTCTGATTGAAGTTAGATATTCAGTTTTAAATGCTTATTGCATATGTATGCTTCTTGTCTTTGTAGCAGGCTGAAACTGATATTAAGCCAACAATTAGTAGATTGTGAAAAATTATGACTATGAAAAAATTTTTAGCAAAATTTTCATTATTTTTTATTGCGAGTAGTTTTGATTTATTTTTAAATTTTTGGAAAAACCTGAATGAATAGCTATCAAGGCACAAAAAAATTTGTACATGGAGCTAGGAATCAAGAGGCCTATGTGGTATTCTTGGTTCTGTTTCTTCCTCACAAGGAACTTCACATCTCTAGATCTCATTTTCTGTAAGGTGGCTATATTGGTACTGCAGCCTTTCTGTAAGCTGCTGTGTGGTCTGTTCTGCCCATGAAAATTGTTATGTGAGCAGTGTTATTCTATTATTAATGTTGCTACGCTACAGCTATTGTGGTTATTATATTTTTGCTTTTTTATACTAATGAATTGAATACCTTTCCTCTTCATTTGTATTTTTAACTTTATTAATTTGTATTTTCAACTTTATTCTTTTGTCATTACCATAATTATTTATATCATGCAGATCACTCTACTTCATCCTTGTTTTGTAATATACATACATATATAGATATATACATGTGCAGGCATATACTTTTATCTGTATGCATCTAGACATATCTATACACAAATATATCATGAGTATCTGCATGAAAGCTCCATATAATCTTTTAAAGATATTATGTAGGAGTACTATTTTCCCTGCACTTCTTTTCCATAGTCTTACTCATATTTAGTATTACCTCACCATTAGTCTTATCAGACACCCACATAACATTTTGAAAATATTCTACATTTTTATCAAAGATAAAGCTATCTAAGTGACACTTTCAGATATTAGCAAAATGCTAATGGGATCCATTTGCTTAAAAATGGTTGAGCCCTCCTGTGGTTTTGGGTTTTTTCTCTGTTTTGCTGTGGCTGGTTTGTTCAACTAAAATTAACCAAAGTGGTAAGCGAGAATCTGGTGGTTGTTTCATGTGTCTCCAGATTTTTCTTCAAAGCAGTAACAAAGTGCTTTTTACCGAATTGCATAAGAAACAAACTTATAATGGTTCATTTCACTTCAGAAAAATGTCAGATCAGAAGCGAACCTCAAATTAGTTCCATTATAACATTGCATTTTTTTTAGTCTTATGTTTTGGCTAGTGAGAAGTAACATAAAGTTTGAGTAAACTGTTGAGGCAGTCAAATGACTGGAGTGAATTTTACTTTTTTCCCAGCAATTTTTACAAATAGCTGAGTAAATGAAACTTTTTTTTTTTTTTTTCTTAAATGGTGAAATTCAGCCAAGATTTCTGTTGAATTTGTTTACCAAAAGGTAGTGGATCTAGGGTCACAATGACTCCAATTCTACAATGAGACATCCTATTGCAAAATTGATTACGTTGCTAAGTCTCCTGCAACCATTCATTCTCATCTGTTTTACACACAGATATTTCAAAAGCCACATGGTCATCTGTTCACTTGGTGGGAAATTGATGTAGTGCTAATAAAATTCCTGTTGATTTCAGGCAGAAATATGTCTAGAGATTTATGCAAGTGCTCCCCAATGAATGTTGATATTTTCCCTCTATACCCAGGCTAGGCTTCTCTTTGGGCTTTGAAGATATGCAGATTATTCTACTTTATGATATCACAGCACCAGTACGGAAAAAAGTATCACCATGCTATCAAGATTCATGGCTTCAAAAATATATTGCTCTTATTTTAGTTTTCATCTACTCTCCATTGTCTTTCCACTTTGTCTAAATTTTCTGATGGGTTAAAACTGTGCCTCCTCCACAAAGAGGTGCTTTCCACAGACATACGAGGGCCCACCACTCCAAAGCTCCTTCTTTGGACTCTTACTACCACTCCCTGCATAGGAATGCTCCATTTTTTACAATAATTTGCAAAGAAGACAGAAGATTCTTATCCCTGAATTGAAGAGATGAGTTTTTAGATGAATAAGGAAGTGGGCTGAAAGTCTGCATCCAAAAAGATCAGTGTCTCTAGGCCCAAAGGAAGATCAATTTTGAGTGGGGCTCCTCAAGTATCTCTACTGGAACAAGAAAATTAGGTCCTGCACCTGAGATTGGTGAATGCCAGTACTGATGCAGGCTGTGAAATTAATGGATTGAGAGCAGCCCAGCAGAGAAGGATTAGTGTGTGCTGATGGATGAAGAGTTGAACATGAGTTGTGGCAATGTGTGCTTACCACACTACCCAGAAAGTCAGTCATATCCAGGTATTCATAAAAAACAATGTAGCCAGCAGGTTGAATGAGCTGATTCTCCCTTCTCTACTTTGCTCTCGGCAGACTTTACCTGTATCATTCAGTTTTGAGGTCCCCAGCACAGTAAAGATATAAACCTGTAAGAGCAAGTCAAGAAAAGAACTTCTTGTCCAGAACATTTCCTATGAGGGAGGATTGAGACGATTTGAGCTGTTAAACTTGGAGAAGGCTTTGGTGACATCTTAATGTGGCCTTTCCATATTTGAAAGTGTTTATAAAAAAGATGTTGGAAGAATTCTTTTTACCTGGACATGTAGCAACAGAACTGAAAGAAGTTTAAATAGAATTTTTTTATGACAAGGATGGTGAGACGTTGAAACAGATTTCCCAGAGAAACTGTGGATATCCCATCACTGGAATTTTTCAAAATCAAATTGACTAGGCTTTAAGAAACCCAACCCAGTGCAGGATGTCCTGGCCCATAACTGGGAGTTTGGACTAGATTGTTTTTAAAGGTCCTTTCCAATCCAAACCATTCTGTTACTTGCTCTAAATTGAAAAATTGCCTTTACCTATTTTCATTCTTGTTTCCAGACTGTCTCTTTGCATCATCAGGTATGTTACCAGTGTTTGGTTTCCCAGCCATCAGCTGGCAAACTGAGGCAAACTGAGTCGGAGTCTCAAGAAACTAAATGAAACAGTGATAGGCCATATTTATAATAAAAAGGACAAACATTTTTATATGTGTGTGTATGTCAATTTCTAGATTGTGTGTATATATATTATAGAAGGTATATGTAGTTATTTACTTTCTACACAGAATATATCCTATAGCATGTATACTATGAATATATTGTTAGGATATAAGGTAGTACTTAATGTTGATTTTTTCTGTATCTGTGTGGTAGTATGCACTACAGTAGTCGACATCCCTGAAAACAACAGTTTGATAAATTCTCTCAATACCAGTATTTCCCATTATAAAAATCTTCAATCTTCTTATTAATAACCTGAACGAAGGTCTTAGGAATGTGATAATCAGATTTGAAGTATTCACCTTTTAAATTATCAACTCCATAGTGAAATTTCTGAGCTAAAATCATGCAGACGATCTTAAAAAAAATATACCTATATAACAGTATATTTTGCATGTACAACTTTAAAGGTATTGGTGGGTTGAAAAGAAGAATCCTGCATTTTACTCTTCCTCTGTTACAAAAATTTACTTCCTCTAAATGAGACACAAATTAATGTGACTGCAATTATTATTAACATTCTCATATAGACAAAATTATTGTATTCTTATGAAATGACACAAAATTCAGAAAATTAAATGGGTTGAGTTTCAGTTTTGGAGGCCAAGACCAGCTCAGCCTACCAAATATTAAGCACGCAAGTGTTAGTGGCCCAAATATATGTGTCAGAAACATTTGTGACAGCTTGGTATCTGAGACCATCTGCATGAAGCTAAATTGTGATTTTTGCTCTTCCACATGTTGTTTCAAATAATAACAGAAGAGAAAGTTCCTCACTTCAGATACTGGAATAAACCTATCAAACTCCTGAAGTCACCATATATATTGTCTCATCATATTGTCTCATAATCAAAGGACAAATTTAAGAATGAGACAGGACAGAACCTTTTTTATTTTAATTGCAGTTAAACTTGAAATATGAATTTCAAAAGTATTTAAAGTTACCAAAACTCTCAAAGTACAGAAAAAGCCAATAATAAATCCAAATTGAATCACATTACCAGTAATAGATTATAGTATATCATGACTGAATTAATTAAAAATACGAGGTCACCTATTTAATGAACTTTAGAAACCTTCAATCACCTTTCATCTCCTAGGCTAATTGAAACCAGATGTATTTATAGTGCTGTGTTGTAAGCTGTTGTAATTGAAAAATATAAAGCAGAGTTGTAAATATCTTATTTACACTAGTACTGCCACTAGTGGAGTCAGCAATAATTGTCTGTGGGAATTTGTTATGTCTACTAGGTCTTCTACTGCTTGAAAACAATTTAATCTACATGTATTGTATGTATGTATATGTACACTCTAATCTATACAGTCTTATATGCTAAGAAATTTAAATTAAGGATATTTTTCAGTTAGAAATCAGGTTGGAGATTATCCAGGAACAAAAAATGTCTAAGTGATGAATAATGAGTAAGTTATACCTGCATTAATCTGATCCTTTCTATCCTTGCATACATCATAGAACAGCGTTGTGTAAGAAAATATGGAAGTAATCCCAGTGCAAAACATGATTCTTGGAAAAGTCAGTGATGTTTAAAAATGGATCAGCATTTTCTTAATAGCTTTGTCTTCATTCTACCTATGGGCAAAATTGAGTTTTATATTGTACTAGTTAAAGTATTTCTGAGTGTTAATTCATACAAATTCTCTCTAGCAAGTTCTGTTCCACAATCTTTATTGCATGTTCCTCTTAAATACCTTTCTAACACATATTTGTTTCTAATTATTCCCCAAGGACTTATTGGGGGAAAGAAAAAATTCAAATAATGTCCTAGAGGAAGCATTGCTTACTTCCACTTTCCGCACAACCATCTCATCTTAAACACATACGGTAAGTTAAATCATACTTTAAGTGGCAGAGTGAAGTGAATTGTATAGCAGAAGCAAAACACTCAATAGAAATTAATAGTTTCAGAAAAAAAACTAGTGACTTAACACAGTAAAAAATAGGGTTACAGTAAAAAAATTATCCAGAACAGTGGAAATGCTAGCCCATGAAGCCAAAATATTATTAGAAATGTTCCTGAGTGTCTAGAATAGCTGGATGTTGAAGCAAAGATAATCTTAGGAGCTCAGAGTCAGAAGATCAAAATTGTTTGAAACTTTGGATACAGAAACAAAATAGCTTAGAAGAGATCAGACATTAGGGTTGCTGAAAGAAGATGATCAAAGAATCCTGTACTGCTGCAGGAGCAGTGGAAGACTGTGCTGGGGAGAGCTGTCGTAGATATGTATATTCTTAGAATGTATTAACAAAATGTACTTTTAGATACATTTTTAGATATAAACTAATAATTTACAATCCAGTCACTGTGAATATTCCTAATTGCTTGGGCATGATGTTACAGATGTTGTAACTCTGTCCTAAAAAGATTGATGGGGATCTGCCCAGCAACAGGGAGTAGAAAGATTACTGTCACCTTTTTCTTTCCTAAGTGTTATGGGAATTTAATCAACCAGTATAATGCTTCCTAGATATTGTTGCAATCCCGTTTGATTAACAGCACCATTGTGCTAATTTTAATTATGGCCTGGATCAAGGCAGTTTTCAGAAACTCAACACTCAGGAACTACAGTGATAACTTTACATTTATTTATTGTTGTTAAAATTTCCAATTTTTTCAGGATTTATGGAAGTCAAGAAAGGAAGACTATAGTCACTGATGTCCATGGGGACTCTGAGACATTGACCACTACCCTCTGGATAGGTCTGTCCAACCATTTTCTTATCCACCTAACAGTCCACTCATCAAATCCATCTCCCTCCAATCTAGAGAAAATGAAATTGTGTAGGACTCTGTCAAAGGCTTTACAGTAGATAAATGGCATCTATAGCCTTTCCCTTGTCCACCCGTGTAGTCACTCCATCACAGAAGGTCACTGAACCTTTTTTTTTTTTTTCGTATATTGGGGGTTACTCTTAGATAAGTAGCTATATTCTTTATGTTACAACATCTTTGACATATTGAATGGAATTGTGAAATTCAAGAAATTGATGCAAGCCACAAAAATGCTTGGAGAATTTAATGAAACTTTAAACAGTTGTAAGACAAGTTATCTAAATAAAGTAGTTTTAAAGAGAAATATTCATTAGAGACACATTATTAGAAGTGGGATTGCTTTCCAACACTTATACACTGGTGTATATCATCGGTGTCCCTAGGAAAGTCCAGTGTCTAAGTGCCAAGACTATGAAAATCTGTGGAAATTTGTTGCCTAAACATACCTAAATGTATGTATGCACTGTTATCTGAGATGCTCTGAGTTTACCAAGATATCTGTACAGGGCTGGCACAGATGACATTGTGTATCCAAGAGATACACTTCTTTCAGAAAACAATTCAGGGGGTCCAAAATGTGCTAGATTCATATGTCTGGGAAATTGAATCCTATGTCTGGGTAAGAAAGTTGGCAAAGTACTTAGGGAGCTATCGAGCACAACAAATATAGGAGTTTGCACTGTTTGACAGTGATTTGAACAGATGTCTTGATCTCACAGAATATAATTTAATCACCTAAATATGAGCAGTTAATGGTATTTGAGCTGCTACACGGAAACTTATCTCACTGCTGAGCCAGAGTGATCTGGATTGCCATGTTTTATGCACCATCTGAGGATGCCTCAGATAACCAAAGATTTTCCACACAATGATGTCAACCTGTAAATGTCTGTAGACAACAAATAAGGCTTTATTTGTTAAAATAGACTAAAATTCAAGTTATTTTAGAGGACAATTTAAAGAGAACCAAAGGACTCGTTTTGGAAGGAGATGTCATAATGCATAATGCCTGTAACTTGAAATCAGACAAAGTCAAACTAAGGTTATTCACCCAATTTCTGGCATGAGTAATCACAAGTAACATTGGAATATTCTGTCAATAAATAATCTTGATTCACTACAAGTTCCTTTAAGATTTGATATATTTTGATTTATATTAAACTGTGTTCTAATTCAGGTGCAGATACTGGACTTAAAGAACAAATAAATCCATTAGATTTTATTAGATAATGAAATTATTATGCAAATATCAGAGTAGGTAATAGAATGCATATTTGGATTGTAACCCTGGGGCCTATAATCTTTTCGGAGTTCAAGACTTCTAGGAATGATGTTAAAAGAGCTTGAGGATATCTGAGAGCAAGGACACATCAGGGAATAGTGTCAGCTTTGAAGTGAGATCAAGAATTATATGTTTACCAAGAATAAAACAGCACTTTCTGGACTAACAATTTAAAAAGAGAAAGAGAGGAATTTGTGTGTATTCTTTCTCATTTATGTCTAATTGGAGGATGCTGCCACTTTCGCTACCTTGTGTATCACACCTCTTATTTTCGTTATGAATATCCCTAGAGTAAAAGTGACAATTCAGCAATAATGGGATATTTCTTTCTCAAAATATAGAGAAAGACATCTGCAAAATGTTTGCAATAGCCTGCATGAACCACATGAACACTCATTATATGTCATTTGTGAAACACTTCAGAAAAAGACAGTTTCCTTTTTATTGAGGAGACAGGAGACAACCAAAAGACTTTGTGGAACTTAGAAAATTCTATCTCTCCAGTGGAGGTGTAGAAAGCCACGTTGATCAGTTTTGTCTGTCCCTGGTGTTTATTATTTCTGATAATAAAAAATTGGTAAAAGACTTACAGGACAGTTTGTGTAAATGCTATGTTTTGTTTATTCTTTGACTTGGACAGTGTCTAATTTCCTAGACACACAGTAGGAATGCAGGAAGAAAGTTAGCTGTTACTCACAGTCTGCTGTCAGTTTAAGCATTCACAACCTGTCACATCTTGTGAGAACTGAAGACGGAAGTCAGTCTTTCTCTGGAATGTATTCCTTTTTATGCTTGAGTTACTTGAAATGCAACATAAATATATTAATAAATGTTGAATAATAACACTAATGATCTCCTCTCTACCACCGAGAAAATACAGAAAACCCAATATCTAGAAATGTGCATTCACCTTAAGGAGATCTTTAAAAGAAAGCCCAATTAAATCACGGAACTTTCTTAGAAATTTACTTTTTTCTATGTCAAAATTATATGGACTTTACCTAGTCCCTTTCATTTTCTTATCACTGTTTTTGCTTACTTCTTCAGCAGAGGTTCAAAGATGACTTCAGTAATCTACCTTTGATTTTATATTGCAAGGACCTTTTTGAGTCATAATTTCTTAAGTAAATGACATTAATATGTGAAAAAGATGTTTGTATCTTTGTGTATCTGCCAATCTATCCTCATTTATTCATACAAATTTTCAGGTTTCTTTAGACTAGAGGGTTTTGATCTTTCATTTATGTACCAAGCACCTAACACAAAGTGCTACCATTGATCTGAGAGTAGTCTTTTAGCAAAATATAACATCTAAATAAATTTTGTAGTTTAAAGTACCAGAGTAAATGCAGTTTAATGTTTTTCTTTTTTTATGTTAAAGACATTGGTTTATATACATTACAGATTTATCATAATTTTGACATGTAGTTTGCAAGATACTCTTTTTGATTTTATGAGATGTTAATCCACTAACAAAGGCCACAGCAATGCTTCAAACTTTAAGTGTGAAAAATTTCTTTTTTTTTTTTCTTTAATTTTTTGTCATCTAGTGTCTGTATGACCCTACGCCATTCCATTTTTGAGTTATTAATGAAGCGGAAAATAATATATGTTTTAAAAAGTCTATAACAAAAGAGCGATAGTTTCTTTCCTCAGAGGGATGTCTACCACACTACTTCCACAACTCAGACTAAAGGCTCTCCTTTTTATATTTTACTGTCTTCCAAATGCATAATCTACAACTTGATCTGTTTTCATTTAATCCTCTGACCACCCGACTTCCTCACTGGCTCTGTGAAGCATAACTCTGAACTTTATCTCTTTGACTCACATTCTGCATTATGTGATTTGTACATTTTTTGCTATCAGGATTGCTGCATATTCCTTTTACAGGAAAAGAGAATAATTTAGACTTTATGATGGATAGGATTTAATGTAACTGTAGAAAAATTTTTCAGATCCATCTGTTTTCAAAGAATTTAAATTGTCACTTAAAAAAAATTTGCAATGCTAACACTTGCCATCATGTTCTGAGATAAAATAGTGAACGCCATAGGTTATGGACAAGAAAGCACTATATGTAAGTAGACCTACCTGTAAATTTAAGCCAAATTAGCACGTAAAGATGACAACTAAAAAAATATTGTGAAATTTTTGCTAGTACTAATTGAAGTTCATTTTCTTTCAACACAAATGTTTAGATTTCAAATAAAACTAAGGAAATGAAAATATGACTTTCTGAATGTAAAAAACCAAAGTTTCTATGTTTGTCTTTGCAAACATTTTTGACAATTCAATTCTCATCACACCAAATGTGAGTGGGACTAAATTTCAGTGGCTTAATTAAAATATTTTTAGTTAAATGATATCCAAACTATAAATTATTTTTACTATCTAATTTTATTTTTTTAATGTTGTGAATTGTCAAGTACTTTCTGAAAGGATTTTGCAGACATATGGTGCAGTATGCCTGTACCATTGAATGCCATCTGCTGTCTAGGCTTAAATGTACACTAATTTTACTTTTAATTCATAATGAAGAATGAATGTGACCCATGTACTGCAATTTGGCTAAGTCATTGGCAGGTGTACTTTTAAGGTATAAAACATATTTGTAATTATAAAATGGCTATTTATAAGTTCCCAGGTGCGTAAGTAGCCATTAGTATCAAATAATTGCATGCCAGCCCTTTATGCTCCCAACCACTGTACTGGGACAAAAACTGGAAAGATGAAAGTATGAGGCATTCCCTTACTAATAAACATATAAAAGTTGTACAATTTGCATTGCCAAATTTAAACCTAAGAAAGACTTTAAATCATATGTTTATCATGAAGAACAGAGTTGGGAACATACAGAATGTCTGAGAAAAGTTAATGTGTGCACATGCTCTAATTTATCATCATTTACACCACAAGATGACAAATCATCCAGAACAAGTCATGCTGACAACTTTGACCATCATCCAGAAAAAAACAAACAAACAAACCAAAACAAAAAACCCAAACAAACAAACAAAAAAACAACAACTAAACCAAACCAAACCAAACCAAACCAAACCAAACCAAACCAAACCAAACCAAACACAAAAACAAAACAAAACAAAAACCAAAAAACAAACAAACAAAAAAAAACCCCAACCAAACAAACAAAAAAAAACACAACCAAACCCCATCTCCCCCCCAAAAAAATAAAACAAAACAAAACACAAACTTAATGATGAAGTAAATGCATCAATTGTGGATGATTCATCAAGAATTTGACAGAGAATCACTATGGTGAATTCTGTTGAGATGTATGGTTGTGTCTTCACTGAAAACAGTGACAGACCAAATGTTACTAGTAGGAGCTGAGAGACCCTGGGTTGTTTAGTCTGAAGAAAGGGAAATTTAAGATACATCTTATCACTCTGCAACTACATGAAAAGAAACTGTAGCAAGGTGGGGCTCCTCATCTTCTCTCTGGTAACCCGTGATGGGAGAAGAGGAAAGAGTCTCAAATTGCAATAGGGGAGGTTTAGATTAGATATTAGGAAAAAAAAGATTCACCAAAAGAGCTTTCAAGCACTGAACAGGCTGTGCAGGGAAGTGGTGGAGTCACCATCCCTTGAGGTAGTTAAAGGGTGTGTAGATGTGGCACTCTAGGAACATGGTTTAGTGATAGACTTGACAGTGTCAGATTTAGAGTGGAATTCATGATCTTAAAGATATTTTTCAGCCTAAATGATATAATAATAATAATAATAATAATAATAATAATAATAATAATAATAATAATAAATTCTCCCAAATTCAACTGGACAAAAATCTTAGAATATTTAACATCATAGCCGTGTCTTGTTAAATTGCAATGTACTTAATAAGGGAGAAATAGTGCTGTTCATGTAACTAATGGAACTTGCATAGAAATAGAAGTTTTCTGTCTTTAATGTCTTGCCTGAATATTGCTTTCATTCTTCTTTCCATTGAAAATTAGACTAAGTTAGTCATACTGTTTTTGTTATATTTCTGTCTGGCTTTCTACTTTCTCCAAGCAATTCATTCAGTCATTAGTGGCTGTGAAATTTAACAGAAGGATATAACTTTTGAGGCTGTGCCCATGCTGCTTTTCTTAGGAGAAAATCCTATGTCTTGGAAATTATCCATTTCAGGGGAATTTCTACATTGTGGTCTTGTGGTTTGTTATATACTTCACTCTTGGCATGCCCTCACGTCAGAGGCTTAGTAAGAATGAGAGAAAAAACTGGGCAGTATCCTGACATGCTGATACTTAGCTACTGATGTGCAGAATCTGTAACCCACCTTACATGGAGGTTCTACCAACATCACTGAAGGGCCTTGACTTTGGCCAGCAGAGAATCCATCTTGGAGCCATCTGGAATCATCTCTTACAGATATGCAAAAAGGTTCTGATGCCGTCTCACTGAAGACACCCCTGCTGCAGTCCAGCTGCTGCCAAAACCTTGCCACCTAAACCCAATACATGTATATTGTTACCTTAGATGCTAATGCTCTGCAGATTCACAAATCTAGTCTGCGCGGGGGTGTCCTTATTCTTTGCCTGTTCTGCAGAGCTATGCTGCTGTCAGAATTGCTGAGTGTGTCCTGCAGTTAAAATTGAATGTTTCTATTTCCATTGTATGCACATTATATTGAGTAATGTAAAATACATCCAGCATTTCATCATCATCTGGATCTCTTCTCTTCCCCAACGTTTTGTAACAGATATGTGCAATGCAACATTTCTCATGTACGATTCACAGTGAATAGATCTCACATATACACATTGCTATTGAACAATTATCATCCATCTCAGACAGAAAACAACAATAACAATGACAGAAACTCATTATTATTGTTGTTATAATTGCTATTACTATTTTTTTATTATTATTATACTATATACCTGTATAAGCAGCAGTATCATTCCTTACATGAACATAAGCCTGAGTTTCAACAGACATGGATATATTTTGTTTCAGAGTTCTGTAAGAACAAAGTTGTAACCTAGAAGAATGGATGAGCCAGACCTTTGGGACATCTGTGGGTGAGATTTTGCTTTTAGCTTGCTAGGCACCTGAATACTAGCCAAGGTTAACCCATCAAAACAGAAATAGTCATGTAAAGTGAAACAGGTTGTGCTGTAGCCAAGCTATTAATGTAAAGCAGGTTGTGCTGTAGCCAAGATATTCATGCTGTCCAAAATAGAAGGGTAATTTCTTTGAGAAGGCTCTTGTCTAGTCCTGCAGACTGTATGCTTACTACAGGCCAGATGACATTGGAAGTACTTCTTTTTGCATAGTTTTATTAAAAAGCACCATAGTTTGTCCACACATAAATGTGTCTGTGACATAACTAAAGTAAGGTATGTGGGTAAGTTTAGAAGACTTTAAAAAGTCCACTTCTGATTCAAATTAAAACATTTCTACAGATTTCTGCAATAGTTTATGCCTCACTTTTTCCATTATTTGTGTAAATACCTGTGTATATTCCTGGTGAAATAAACAATTCAGGGCACCACCAGAAAACTGGTCACTAATTCTGATCTACATATAAGAAGCTGGGTGACATGAAGCTCCACCTAGGTTAAATAACTACAAAAATGCATATATGATTTTGATTTTATGATTGAAACAATTAATTTCCTTAAATAAAGTTGATTTGTATATTATGGAAATGGGTATTGAAGTCTTAATCCTGAGCTGAGTTTTTCCTTTGCCAGAATAGAAATTGTGCTTCTGAAGCACAAATATGAGCTGGTTTGAAGAATATTATGTTATAGTCTTACATATTTTATTATATTAAAAATATTATATATATTTCTTATATAACAAAAGCATTACTGAAATGTTTATTAAAAGTAGTTATAACCCATTTTTCAAAAGACAAAGTAGCTAAATCTGCATTTATTCAAATCTTTTAATTTAATACCTTTGTTTATTATAAGAGTCTAAGCACCATCTAAATGAGGATATTTTTTCCACATAAACCCAAAGATTTATGTCTTTAACTTTAGAAGCCTGATAAATGAATAGTACTCCAGACTCACTTTACAGTCAGAAGAAAGAAATAAAAAATCTCCAGAGGGACACACCATATAAGATCCAAATTGCTTTCTTGAGATGCTTCACTCTTTTTATTGATTACGTAAAGAGCCTTGACACTTCTATAATGGGAAGGATGAATCTGAACTACAATAACTAATGGTTTTCTTTAAACTGAATTAGCTGTACTGCCAGTTTTTTCTTAATTTTCTTTTTTTGATCACTGTCTTGCCTTTTTTGATTACTATTTTCATCCTTCCACATTTTACTACTATAAACTGCGGAAGTAACTGTGCATGTAAGTTAAGAATAGCTAGCGTCTTTTTTTTGACTAAGTAGATTCATTAGAAATCATAGAATCATAGAATGGTTTTGGTTGGAAGAGACCTTAAAGATCATCTAGTTCCAACTCTCCACTTCCATGAACAGGGACGCTTTTAATTAGACCAGGTTGCTCAAAACCTCATCTAACCTGGCTTTAAACCAGGGATGGGGTATCCACGACTTCGCTGAGAAACTTGTCCCCTGCCCAAACCTTCACAATGAAGAATTTCTTCCTAATATCTAATTCAAAACTATTCTCTTTCAATTCAAAGCCTTTCTTGCTTTTCTTGGCACTACCTGCCCTTTGAAAAAGTCTCCCTTCCCTCTTTCTTGCAGCGTTCTTTCAGATACAGGAAGGCTGTAATTAAAGCACCTTGAAGTCTTCTCATTTCCAGGTTGAACAATCCCAATTGTCTCAGACTTGCCTCACAGATGAGGTGCTACATCTCTCTAATCATCATGGTGTCAACCCCTTTACCTCTCCTTCCTCATCTGCTCCTTATAAACAGCCGTTGATAGTCACAGTTCAGTCATGGGATTCATTCCACCAAGTTTCAGTAAGGGCAAGAAGCTTATAACTTTCTAGCAGCAAGGTGGCTTCCAACTCTTCCTTCTTGCTGCTCATGTTGTATGCATTAGTGTAAAAGCACTTCAGCTGGGCTGTTGGCCTTGTTACTTTCCTAGAAGAATGCTCTTTATTCCTTCGAAATATTTCCCTGGTGTTTTCCCGTTGCCTTTTTTCACTGGATGAGTCCCTGGCTCAACTCTGCAAGACTGCAAGGATGCTCTAGTGCGGCCAGAACTTTTCGGAGCCACTGGCAGAAGGCCCTCAATAGCATCCCATCCCTCTAATCTTTGCATATCATCCCACAGCTTGCCAGGGACAAATCTGATATTGTTCCACTCTCCTGTCACACCTAGTTAAAGCTCTGACAATGATCTCTGCTGGTTCCTTAGCAAAGACTTCCCCCTCTTTCTGAGAAAGGTGAGTCCTATCTGATGACAGAACTCCTGCTGCTGCACAGATCATTACATTGTCAAAAACCCAGAAACTTTGGTAGTGACACCAGCCATGGAGCCATGTATTAATAGCCTCGGCCCATGTGTTTCTTCTAATATTGCTGCCTTCAAGGGAAGTACAGAGGAGAATAAAGCTTGTGCCCTAGAATCCCTTATCAACCACCCCAAGGCCCTAAATTCCTTTTTGATTGCCCTCAGAATAAGTGTTGCAACTTCACATGCCCTGTGTGGATCAGTCATGGGTAGTCTGAGGGCTGTACCAGTCTAGGAAGTTTTCTGTAGACATTAAATCTCTTGATCAAAATCAAACAAGCAAGTAAATATAGAAAAGTTATTTTTCTCTATTCTTTGACTATCAATAATACACTTTCTATAGTCTCTTCATCATAAATCTTTCTTGGAGCATATGACGAAAGAAGTAGGTTTCCCCTCATTTGCTTACTATGTGAAAAGATGGCACATAACTTGCCACATATTTTATTTTGCATTCTATTATTTTATATATCTACTAAATGTTAATGATCTCGATAACTTTTTTTTCAGAGAAATTCACCCTTTATAATAGGATGAGCAAAATTTTATGATAAGCTAGACTATCTATGTAATTAGACCACATTGAACTCTTGAAAGCATCAACAAATTCAGTCCTTGTGGGCTTTGAAATTTGACTTTTTTGATCATAGGTTTCAGCTACTATGTTAGCACTTTGTCTTAAACTTTACTGCCAGCCTTTTTAGTCAGCATAAAGTATTGTAACCAATATCTACCCAATGCCATAGAGGTTTAGACTTCTAGGCTGCCTAGTCAGTATGCCTTACATAACATTCGAGTAGTTCATTATCTTCAGTGGTTTTATTCTCAAATATCACATGTGGAGTAAAGTATTCTTACCTCCATTTCCAAAAAAGCTACCAGAGACACTTATTCATTGAGAACTTAAAAGCTAAATTGATCACCTAAGCATGTTGACAATTAAAGAAAAATATATTACGACAGTCCACATCTGAATAGTTTGCTATGGTTAGAGTACTTGGATAGTAGGCACCCTGAAATTTGGGATGATTCAGACTCACATCTTGAAAGAGTGGATGAACCTCTGTACTAATTAATATGCTAATACAGTACTTCTCCATTTAATTTATATCCCCATGAAAGAAAAAATCATGGCTTCAGGAAGCCTGTGTCTATGTCTTACTGATTTCACTTAATCTTACCAAAAGCCTCCGGTGCCTTTATTTTGTTGATTTATTGTATGAAATCAATTAAGTTACAGGTTTTATTATGTTATGATGTAAAGTCATGAATATTTATTATACATATGATGAAAAGTTTTGGACAGCAGAAACAAGAAAACCCAAAAGAGAGAAGTTGGTTAAAATTCAGGCAAGTCTTTGCAACAGTGTAGATGTAGAGGAGAATAAAATATGATAAGCAGAAAGCAGTTTTGAGAGGAAAATAAGAGGAAATTCATGAGAATATTGAATATGAGGACTGAAAACTAAGAAAATAAAGGGGAAGGAAATGAATGAAAGAAAATATTCTTTGATAATGGAGATAATGGAGACAAATAAAAATTGCTAAAACCTGAAGAATTCTTTACACCATATACAGGTGGGGTTTTTTGTGTTTTGTATGTGACAATGGCATCACGGATTTGGAAAGAAATAATTTAAAGATAAGGGTCATCAGAGAGTCACAGAGTTGTTGAGATTGGAAGGAACCTCTGGAAGTCGTCTGACTCTATGCTCCAGTAAGTTTACCTAGAGCAGGTATCAGTCATCATCAGTGGTAAACTTGCTGACAATATGCTCTTCCCCACTATCTGCATCAATAATGTTGCTTTTAAACAGCACTGGAGCCAGTATTCAACCCTGGGATGCACGGCTACTTACTGGCCTTTCAACTAGGCATTATTCTAGTGATCACCACTCTCTTGTTCCAGCTTCCAGTCAGGTTACAACCTGCCTGCTGATCTGGCTCATACAACAGTTTGTCTCTGAGAATATTAGAAGAGACAGAGTCAAAGGATTTACTAAAGTCCAGGTTGTCAGTAACAACTGCTTCCACCTCATCAATCATGCCGGTCATTTCATTGGAAAAGGTGGTCATGTTTTTCCCTCCATGAAGCCACGGTGACTATTCTTGTTGATCTTTGTTTTCTTAATACTTTTGTTCATGTCATACAGTGTCCATTTTGTTATTATCTTTGGGACACTGTAAAAGATAAAATTCTTCAGTGTTTGAGTTGCTACTACCTTCATGACATTGAAATCTTTGCTATACACTGTATAATCAGAAGTGGTCGTGAGATATGATACAGTGATTATAAAGCTTAATGAATAACATTACAAAATACTTTATTTTGAAAGGTTTAACGTATCAAATTTTTTGTGTTTATAACTTCTGTTTCATTTTTCAAAAGTCAAAAATAAGTTGTGGGGATATCCCCGCTTGTATGTAAAAAGGTACAGATTTTATGGAAATGTATTTTTTACAGTGGATGGAAGCAAATGTCTTTGATTCATAGTTTTTCTAAATTTAACAATAGCAAGGAATATACAAGACAACTTCATAGTTTTGTTTGCAATTGCAGGAAAAAATATTCCATTAATCTCCTTGGCTCCTATACTTTTGTTTGATCAAGAGTAGGAATTCCACTTGGAATAGTCACTTTACCAAATAGTAAATGAAGTGGTTGGACCACAGAATATTCTGAGTTGGAAGGGACCTAGAAGCATCATTGGACCAAACTCTTCACCCCACACAGGACAACATAAAATTAAACTGTATGTCCTGAGAAGGACCAAAAAGATGACCACAGGAGACTGGAGAATCTCTCCTATGAAGACATGAGAGAGTTAAGACTGTTCAGCCTGAAGAAGAGAAGGCTCCAAGGAGACTTAATAGCAGCTTATGGAGGGATGGGTGTGGGTTGGGTGTTGCACCTAGATGATCTTTAAGGTCTCTACCAACACAAACCATTCTATGATTCTGAGCTAAGAGCATTGTTCAACGTCTTCTAGAGCACCAAGAGGCTTGGGGCCATGACCACTTTCCTGGGAAGCCTGTTCTAGCACTTTACCACCCTCTTGGTGGTGGTCCCAGACAGAACCATAAGCCAATCCCTCACATCCTCTCGCTGGACACAAGAGTTAAAAACAAACAAACAAACAAACAAACAAAAGAACAAAAACAAAACCAAAAAACACAAACCAAACACATCCACTGTCTTCCCTTCATTCACTAGATGGATAAACATTCCATAAAAGAATAATAAGTTCATAAGGCATGATTTTTGTTTTGTGAACCCATGTTGTCGTTGATCAATGGCTCTGCTATCTTCCAGTGCTTTTCAATAACTCCCAGAATAATTCTATCCATAATTTTACCAAGCACAGAAGTGAATCTGAAAGTCTTATAATTACCAGGATCTTCCTTCTTGTCCTTGAAAATTGGAAAAATTGTTTGCTTGTTTTCGTTTGAATGGAACCCCTCCAGATTTCCAAAAACAATGCTTCCAATTCCAGAACCTTCTATCTGTTGTATAGGTGCACCTGGCAAGGCAAGGTAGATGTCCAGAGACAGCAAAATGTGTTTCCACCAGTCAATCATCATCTAAGAATTCTGGATACTCCTCTCCACCTGTTTCAGTTTTTTCTTTTATCTGGGCACATCTCTCTGTCATTCTTTCTGCAGCCCTCAGACACAAGTGGAAACCTCAGGCACACTCTGAAGCCAGAAACTTGGATAGCTGCTTCCCTTGGGAGCTTTGTTTGGGCAGATGCACTGGATGCTAGTACCACAGGAGGCACAGAAGATATGACATTCTATTGTGTGGTCACCATTATTAGAGCTTCCTGTGGAGAGTTTAGGGCTGGGGGCAAGACACTGGGATCACGCAATCTGGTTGACAAAGTTGCAGACTCCCAGCAACTTTGGTGTTCTTCAGCAGATTGTCATCCTTGCTGCTACTTGGTCTCTCTACGCACACAGCCCAAGGGGTTCAAAAACCCCCTCTGGCATCCCCTCCAAGATACATCATAAGCTTCACATGCCTCTCAGAACATAGTAACTCCTGTCTGGCTATCCCACGGTTTAACCCATGATACAGGCATGATATTTAACTTCTTAAAGAGTCTGTCATGGAGATTTGTGCATCTTCTAATGATGAGGCTGCATCAGAGGACACTATTAGTAGATAATAGAAGAAATAAATTCAAACAAAAAAACAAAGCATAAAAACCCCAACCTACCAAAAAACCAAACCAAACCAAACCAAACCACCCCCCAAAAAAAACCCACCAAGATTTTTTCATGGCCTGGTAGCTAAGACTAATTTTCGTATCTTAACTGATGCCTTAAGATTTTAGCCTTTATATTTTTCAAATCCTGTACTGTATTAGCACATAACTCTAAACTTCCTGTAAAATGTCAGCTACTGCCTACACATCTTGGTCAGACAAAACAATTCTTCTAGGCCTGAAACTCAAGGACACCCTAGTGTCAGTTTTAGGCCCTGAAAAATATAAACAGCAGTAAATTTGGGAAGCGCAAACTGGGGGAATATGACTTCATTATCTGAATTTTTAATTGGAGAATTAACCCCTGATATGCAAATAGACCAAACTTATGTCTGTCTGAAAAACTCATGACCATCATCCATTTTGGGTGTAGCCCCTTGGGGAGGCTTTGTCTGACCTTATTGTACCTGAAGACCCTCCACTTTTATCCATTTAGCTTTTTCTGGTCTCTGTTTCTAGGTAAGCCTGAAATAGGCATCATAACTCCAACCAACAGCCAAGCAGAGCCACACAGCCATTTGCTCTCTCCACCAGGAACAGGATAGGGGAGAGAATCAAAAGGGTAAAAGCTAGAAAATTCATTGGTTGAGATAAAGAGAGTTTAGTAGGGAAAGCAAAAGCCTCACAAGCAAAGAAAAACAAAAAATTATTTCACTGTTTCCCATGGGCAGGCAGGTGTTCAGCCATCTCCAGGGCAGCAAGGCCCCAAGACATGTAATGGTTACTTGAGAGGACAAGCACCGTCCCTCCTCCTTTTTCCCCACAGCTTTATATAGTGAGCATGATGTCATGTAGTCTGGAATACCCCCGGGTCAGTTTGGGTCACCTGTGCTGGCTGTATCTCCTTCCAAACTCCCATGGATCCCCAAATTCTTCGCCAGCATACTAGTATGAGAAGAGGAAAAGGCCTTGGCTCTGTATAAGCCCTGCTCCACAATCAATAAAACATCCTAATATTATCAACCCTGTGCTCAGCCCATAACCAAAACGCAGTCCCATACAGTCACTGTAAAACAAATAATCACTGTAAAACAAATAACTCTGCCTCAGCCAAAACCATCGCAGACACCTTTCCAGTGTGTGGAAGCCAAAGGTTCAAACTTCCTCAAGATAAGAAAAAAATCTAGCATCTCAATTCACTTCCATTAATCTACAAAGTCTACAAAGTAGTCACAAGTTTGGCTATAGCCCTAACCACATCTAGCTTCTGTCTCTCCAGAATTGTCACGTGTGACTACAATTAGATACTAAAGGAGCTTTCTGGCTAAATAAGAAAATGTTCAATGAAATTAGAGGAATACTGGGAGGTTTTGAAAAGAAGACAGACCAAATCACTATTTGGACTCAGTCATCTAAAACCCACATTAAACTGGATAGGGTTTAAACAGTTTGAAACCTCAAGTTATTAAATGATTGAATTACTAGGTGTCATAAACACTGGCAGCTGGCCAAATTGAAAAATATGATGATAACTAGCTTTGTTCCACTTTTAACAGCTCATTACAGCATGAGAAATTAAACTGCCATATTATTCCCTGTCACAGATGGCATGCACAGGTTGAAATTAGTATTTATTAGAGTAATATAATTCCTTTTATCCGTACTTTCCTTTCATCTTACAGAAAGAGGCAGGTGACTGACAATTTTTAAAAGAAAATGGCCTAAGCCTTCTCACCCTCTTCAAATGGCTATATTCAAAAAAGAAAATTCATACTTAAAGATGATATTTTAAAAATGTTTCTTAGAACAAAGTGGGAAAAACCAAAAGATTGTCATTTTTAAGTAATTTCAGTTTGAAAATAGTGGAAAGTGGCTGTCATATTTTACAAATCATAGGACTGTTACTGAACAGTTAGAGAGCAACCACATAATTTCCTGAAAATAGTTCTTAGAGGATGGGCTGTCAATCAATATTCTCATTTCTTTATTTTACAAAAAATTCAGATGATGACTCATACTTTTTCTCCTGATTTGCTAGTTATTCCTTTCCAAGGAAGAGTAAGTTTGTACCAGATTTCTTGTTCATCCTACCTTCAAAGGACATGGAGGATATTCTGTAAAAAGAGAGTAAAGGATGTTTGCAAATCAGGGAAATTAATATATGCATATGAATTCTCTTCCTCTGTCAGTCCCCTCTCTTCTTCTTATTTTCTCAGATGCTATTGCATAATTTCACTGTAGTTTAATAGTTTAGCCCAACTGTAGATTGAAAGTTTGTCTTACAGAAACCAGCATCATAGGCAAACAATATAAAATATAACATTATAAATCTTATACCCATAGCTAATGTATACATTATAGCTACTTTACGTAAAATATTATGTTGCAGTTTAAATATATTATGGATAGAAGAAATTAAATATGTAATGTTGTAGACAAAATCAGTAGATTTTAAAATGCATTCATTGAACCTTGGGATTAAGATATTTCATTGGGTTTACATGGCAAGATTTTGGTAGCATGGGGGTTTGCGAGAAGAAATGAGAAGCTGTCCCCTTGTCAGCCTCTTCCATCTGGCTCCAAAATAGACTGGCTACAGACCAAAGGTGAGCCAACCAGTGATAATGGTGGTGCCCCTGCAATACCATATTCAAGAAAATGTAAAAAAACTCTGCAGCAGCTGTGAGAAATTTGAGTATGTAAATGTGAGAGAAACAGCCCCTTCATATACCAAGGCCAGCGAAGGCAGAGGAGGAGATGCTCCAGGTAGGAAAAACAAAGATTCTTCTGCAGCTCTTGGAGAAGACCATAAATTGTCCCTCAACAGTCCATGAGGATTGTGATGGAGCAAATATCCATCTACCTGCAGCCTGTGTAGGACTCCATACTGGAGTAGGTGGATATATCCTGAAGTAAACTGAAACCCACGGCGAAGTGGTGACAGAGCAGGCTCCTTAGGGAAGAAGAAAGAACTGTTAAGTGTGAAGTGGAGTATGGGAAGAAGGAAAGGGTTGAAGAAAGGTAGTTTTAGCTTTATTTTTCATTATTCTATTCTTTTACATTAATTACCAATAAATTAGATTAATTTCCCCAGGTGAAGATGATTTTGCCCATGAGAGCAATTGGTGAGTGATCTCCCTGTTGCTTTTAATCACAGCTTGTACATGTGTCTTGATGAGAAGAGGGAATGATGAAGAGTCTTAGTGGGCACCTAGGACAGCAAAGGACAATCGTCCCCACACTTTTTCAAATAAAAATTTTGTTTTATCTGAGATGGAGCTCAAATCTAAATTACTGTGAAGTTAAAAATCTGTCACGCTGTTACATGGACAAATATGGAATCTTACTTGATATGTGGTGTTAGTTCTGTAATAACTTCTTTGTTATCAGACAAAAAATTTCCCAAATAAAGTAAACTAAAATTTCCTCCTTTAGTAATTCGTGTGGGTTTGTTGTTTTTGTTGTTGTTGTTGTTGTTTTTGTTGTTGTTGTTGTTTTTGTAGTTTTTGTTGTTTTTGTTTTTTGTTTTTTTCCTCGGGGCTGGAAGAAGGCAGAGAATTTTTTATTGTAAGTTTTAGAAATTATACATAGATGACATGAGATTAGTATCTGAGCTATATTTAAGGCCATGAGTTAGATGGCACCTTTTCTCACGAATTAATGCAAACTCTGCTTGTTATAAACAGGATAAAAATAATCAGCATAGCTGAAGTATAAAGCTGCTGGTTTTGAAGATAATAATAATAATAATAGTTTACAGCTGTATAGTTCTTTTATTCATAAAGATTGGTCCTATTGAAATGGAATTGTTATCTTAAATTGCAGAGGAGCTTTTAAGCTACTCTATTTTCACATAGTTCTGTTTTGAGACTGATGTTTTCAAGACTGATGTTTTCCCTTCTCAATGGAGGCTGATTTTTTCTCCTCTTCACTGTCGGGTGTTGGGATCAATTGATCTCCAGACTGGTGCCAGCAAAGCTGCAGGGGTGCCTGTGCCCAGTCCCATCCTCAGTGCTGTGGGGAGTTTGTCTCCTGGCTGGGCCCCTTGGACCTGCATTATAACCTGTCTCTGGCCTCAGCTCTGGACCCACCTCTATCCCACTCTACTGACAGGCTACTCCCAGCCTCACTTGGGCCCTGGTCCATCCCTTTACTCAGGTACTGTGGGAATTCACCCTGGTCAGTGAAGACAATACATCTTGGGTTGCAGTATGTAACCAAAAATGTATATTCTATTTTCCATCTGTTGAAACCAGTAGGGGAGGGTTGGTTGGTTTGGAGGTTTTTTTTGTTTTTTTTTTTTGTTTGTTCTATTTTGTTTTGTTTTGTTTTGTTTTCCTTTATCTCTTATATAACCCATTCTTCATAACTCCAGGGGGGAGGGGGCGGGTGCCTTCTGGTAATGGACCAGCTGTTAAAACCAGGTGGGGCAGTGTTCTTTATCTCTTCCATGACCCATCCTCCCTCCAGAGTGATATCTTCTGTTAATGGGCCATTAAGGCTCACCACATGACTGATACAATTACATCATCCCATTGTGAGATGCTCCACCCTGGGAGCCAAGTGGGTGGAGCCAAGCATTTCTACCTCCATAAAACCTGCAATTCAGAACACCAAGTATCCTGTTTTCCACTGGATTCCAGAGGAAGACCAGACATGTCTTGCCACCACTGGACCCTTTCTGCAGGATCATGTGTACTCCAACAGAACCACATCTGTTACTCCAGGAGGATTTTTTTGGACTGCTTCCAACACCCTGACCAACAGGGTGTCGGGTTGTATCTCTGACTCTGTCAGGGTTTCTAGGATTTTTGTTTGTTTGTTTACTTGTTTTTTTGTACTACTACATTTGTATTTAATATTCCTAGTAAAGAACTATTATTGGTATTCCCATATCTTTGTCTGAAAGTCCCTAATTGCAAAATTATAATAATTGGAGGGAGGGGGTTTGCATTCTCCATTCCAAGGGAAGCTCCAGCTTTCCCTGGCTGACACCTGTCTTTCGAAATCAGGACACAATGCCTGTGTTGGGTAACCCTTAGCTCCCATCTAATTACCGCCCTTGGAGCAGCCGTGTTTTGCACTGCTTGACAAAAGGAAAGGAAGAAATGCATATCTTTGTGATGGGTTAGAAAGTACATGGTCAAAAACCATTCAATAAGGTATCAGTTCATGCTGAAGAGTTTCTGGGTTTTACAGAGCAGCATACAAGTTCCCTGTGGAAAAATGACTCAAGAAAGTAGAAAGAAGATAAATAAATAAATATATAAATGCAGGTAATTTTTATAGGTAGGTGTCATGTGTTAGTTGGAATGCTTACAAATTTTTGTACTGCCTTATATTGTCCCTGCAGCAAAATAAAGTGAACCCAGGAAAATAGGTTATGTCCTCTGATGCAAGAAACTAACTCTTGAGACTGGGGTGGCTTGCTCAGATGAGCTTAAGAAATAATAGAGGGAGATCAGCAATGCCCCAAAGATGTATTTGAACAGACCACTATTTAGAACAATATCAGTCTTACTGAAAAAGGAACAAGGGGAAATGCAGAAAATCATAAAGAAACATCCAGAGAACAGAACAGCCTTGTCTTCAGGCTAACACACTCAACTTTTTGTAAAAAGGTCTTAAAGGAAAGTCTCTCGAAGGACAAGAAATTGTAGTTTCAACATTCTTCTCTGGAAAGTGGTAACATATGCTTTTGTACTGGTGATATCTGCCAAAAGAGAGAAACATTTTTGATTTGGTCATCAAGCTTATACATGTTTAGGTTTGAAGTGCAAGCAAGCTACAGCAACCACATTCAAAAGTTATTGGCTTTTAGCAACACCTAAACATTCTGCCAGTAAATAGCAGAGATGTGTTTTGTGATGCCTAGTTTGTAGTTAATGATTTCGTAGTAGTTACAATAGAAACTGTTGAAAAAAATATATAGGACACTATCTGTAGGACACCGGATACAAAATATTTGCTGGCAAGAGCTTCCTTTGGTTGTTGAAAGAATATTTTTATGTATAAAAATAAACTGAAGGATATTCCATATGTCAACAACACTGAAATTCATTAGCTGATTAGGAAAAAGGTAATACTAACACCATTTTATGAGTTAGCCAATGAGAATTGCAACAGAAATTGTGGCATATTGAATCTGAATGAAATCATCAATGCAATAGAGAAAGGAAACACAGACGTTGATGACCATCATGGGAAAATTACTAACTCCAAACAAGGAAAGGAAAATTATCCTGAATTTTTAGACAGTTCAGGAATGGAGCAGATAGGCACCTGAAAATGCAAATACAGGTTTCTGTCTGTATGGGTCTATTTGACCTGGTCATGGTCAGTGCCACAGTTTTATAATATTAGCACTCAAATCTGATCCATAGCAGTGACCATAATCCATTTTTAATCCAGGCCTTTCCAGGATTACCAAAAGCCAGAAATTTTTATGTCTCTTATGCTTAATTTTGAAGAAAAAAGTGTGAATTAGTGGAAAGTTATGAAGCTCACAAAGACGATGATAAAGGAAGTATAGGAAAGGGTAAAACATTTTAAAATTTCAGGGGCTTTCAAAAGATACTGTAGTGGAGGTTTAAAAGGATAAAGTCTAAAAAACATGTTGAGGAAAACATTATTGCTAAATAGCAGGGAAGGAAAGTTAATAAATTCAAGTTAAAAAGAAAATCATAAAAGTTCTCAAAACCTGACAGGTTAAATTTGAAAACACAGTAAGTCAGTACAAAAAGAAGTGTTAAGGAAATACTAGAAGAATTCATTAAAAAATAACACAAAGTCATTCTTCAAGTATATCAGGTGAACAAAGCTTGATGGGAACTTTTTAAGGTCAGTAGATGATCAAAACCTGAGAAGAGTGTTCAGAGAAGATAATATCAGAGCTGGAAGGCATAAGGATTTCTCTTCTATCTTTACTCACAACGAACAAGACAGAAATTTTCACTACTTTGGCAAGTTTTTTCCTTTTTCTTTTTTATGTTGAGGGAGAAGGGTTGCATCCCAGCTTTTTCTGGTCAGTAATTTATCAGGAAAAGGAAAGTGAAAAGAAGCAGCTTTCTGTAAACAAATGGCATCTACTCCAAATCCTATAGGAAGTGAAGGATTAAATACCTGAATAATTAATTGCATTTTATATTAGGTTATGTGATTAAAAACTCATCTGCACACCCATAAAAGAAGCACAGAGAAAGAACGGCAGATGGAAGACCCCAAATAAGCTTAGCAGCTCTGTCTGCTTCTAAGCTTATTGCAGAAGCCATAAGCCTATCAGAGACCAATCTTAATAAGCCCAGATAAGTACTAGGGGAAAAGAGGCAGGTGGGAACCCAAATTCCCCAGACTCCCAGGAGAAGGAGGGAATCAAGAGCAGTGCTGCAGAGAAGGACTAAATGATACTGCTGGATGAAAATTTGGACATTATGCTGTAATGTGGACTTGCAGACTTGCAGCCTAGAAAGGCAACTACCCTGGGCATGGTAAAAAGCAGTGTGACAAGCAGGTCTAGGGAGGTGATTCTACCCATCTACTCCTCTCCTGTGAGATCCCATCTGGAATATTGTATCCAGCTCTGGGGCTTCCAACAAAAGAAGATCATGGACTTATTTGAGTAGGTCAAGAAGAGGGGCACAAATGTGATTGGAAGGCTGGAACAGCTTACCTATGAAGAAAGGCTGAGAGAACAGGGTTTTTTTAACCTGGAGAAAAGAAAGCACTGAGGAGAACTCATTGAAGGCTAACTGAAGCCTTTCAATACTTAAAGGAAACTTGTAAGAAAAGAAGAAAGATTTTTTACCTGTACTCACAGAATGAGAGACAATTGCTTTTAAATGATTATGATTAAGTTTAAATTTGACATAAATGATTTGTTTACAATGAAGGTGGGGAAAAACTGGAACAAGTTGTCCAGTGAAGTTATGGATGCCACATCACTGGAGTTGTTTGAGGTCAGTTTGTATGGGGCTTTGAGTAATCCGACAGTGCAAGATGTCACTGCTTTTGATTGGGAGTTTGCACTAGATGACTTTTCAAGGTCCTCTGTAACCAAACAATGATTCTGATTCTATGATTCTTGTGTCTGACTGTTCAGCAAAACCCTAAAAGTTACAAAAACTGGTAAATACTGAAGTGAAAAAAAAAAAAAAGCTGCTATTGAAGTAATAGAGGTGAAGCCAAGTATGAAGAACTGCAGAATAATTTTGGAATACCAACTAGGTACTAAAAGAATAACAGATGATAGTAAATTAAGACAAGTGTAAAGTGATGTAGAAAATCCCATATTTTTATGCACAGTCGCTGGTTCTAATTGGATGATTAAATACTAAGTGAGGTCTTCACATTATAATTGTTAGTTGTATACAAAATATAAATACAGTAGTTCTTAAAAGATTCACATGATAGGAATTATTAAGTAATTAATTCAGAAGATAAAAAAAAGTAAGTTTTTGTTTTCTTTTAAAGTCTATAGCAAAACTGAAGACCCATGTCAATGGAAGTATGAAAAGGGTGATGTAAAACCTCTTCTATATGAAAAATTATTAAGTTCATGTTTAAATATAAAGTTATACTTAATCTGGAAAAGATCTAAAGGGAGTGCATAGAGGAGGGAGGATCTGCAGTAATTTCAGAAAATTAGTGATGGCTATTTTGTTTTAGAATACGATGGTTTATTAAGTTTTCTGTTTACAAAAACTGAGAGGCTTCCAGTGAAACTAGAACGCTCATCCTTAAAAAAAAGACAAACAACCATAAGCTAGTAAGATGGGATAAACCAAAAAACATATAATAGGTCACATATATCTAACACATAGGAAATGAAGTTAAAAATAACAAATTAGTCCTTCTCAGAAGGCTGGTGTGCATGCCAAAAAAAGGAATCTTATTTATTTATTTATAATTAGGACCATTGAATTCTGATTAAAACCAGTAAATTTAACATAGTTCATTGTTCATCAATGAATTGATTGCTCACCATAGTTTATTCATAATGAAAATATTTGCTGGTGTTGTTAAGTAGATAGCTCAGAAGGAAGTTTACCCTCCAGAAACCTAGGCATTTTAGATAGAAATCTGTCTTTAGGTAAAAGAGAGAGAAGAGAGACATTTCTAATGTATTTCTCCTAATCTAAGACATATACTCATTACAGGTAGGTTAGACTCTGTCTTAGATGAACAGCTTTGTGATATCTAAAGATGACCTAAACTAATGTATGTCTAAATAGCTGAAAGTTACTGATTACTTCAATTTCTTTTAATAATAAGTTGTAAACTGTAAAACTACTTTTGTGTTTTGGGAATCTTATCTACTTTTAATTTTACAAGATATAAAGCCTTTCAATGGAAAATAGATGTCAGTAAAACCCAGGCTGGTTAATGAGTTGCCCTATTAGAGTCAAAACCATAAAATCTCTAAAGTTTCTTTTATGTGATACTAAGTGTGTTTGAATTTCAGAACTCAATAATTCCTAATGAGAAAATAATAAATTGAAATTTTATCTGCATTGTTTTTTCCATGTATTAAAAAAAAAACAAACAAAACAACAACATAGACTGGGGCGTCTATGCAGTCCTGAAATATAATTCTGTTCAGACTTTGGAACTGATTTCACTGAACTTGGACATTTAATTGCCAGCTTGTTAGTTACTACCTTAAGGCAGAGGCTGTCTATTAAGTAGACAGTGAAGGAAGCAGTAGTTTATTAGTTGTTACTTAACCTGAACAGTGTTATTACTTAAAAGACAGGGAAAAAATAACAATGCTTTAAGTAGGATTAATTGGAACATGTTATTTCCCTTGGGCTCATATTAATGTCACCAACTAACTTTTGAATTAGTAAAAAGGAATCTTTCTATTCAAAACACAGTATAAGTGTGTATTCTTACTTCATTAGATTTATACTATGAGTTCATATGTTGATATCTATTAATATGAATGTTAATATGGTAGCATCTGTATGAGTGTATTGTATATGTGAGTGTACAGGAATTAAAAGAATTTACTGGTTCTCAGCATCACAGAGTGCGTCAGGTTGGAAGGAACCAAATCCGTCAATGGTCCAATCTCCCTGCCCGAGCAGAGCCATCCCTGAGCACACTGAGCAAGACTGTGTCCAGTGAGGGAGACTCCAAAGCCTTTCTAGACAATCTGTTCCAGTAGGTGGTCACTAATAAGTTGTTCCTCATATCCAGGTGGAACTTCATGTACGTCTGTTTCTGCCTGTTGCCTCTTGTCCTACTACTTGGTGCCAGTGGGAAGAGTCCAGCTCAATTCTCTTCAGCTGGAAAATGTCTGACTAGGTCTGGGGTATAATAAAGAGAACTCAGCAAAGAGTTTTTCTGACTACTGTAGATTCCCTGTATATGTTTGCATGTATTTGGTATTATCAATACACATATGAAAGTTGTGGTTTAACCCAGTCAACAGCTCAGCTCCACACAGTTCCTTGTTCACTCTCCTGCAGTGGTATAGGGAGGAGAATCAGAAGTGCAAAAGTACAAACACTCATGGATTGAGATAAAGACAATTTGATATAACGAAAGCTGTGTATCCAAGAAAAAGAAAATAAATTCATTTACTGCTTCTCATGGGTGGGTAGATACTCAGCCATTTGAGGAAAGATTGGTTTTATCATGTTGTAACAGCTACTTGAATGGACAAATGCCATAAGTACAAATGCTATCCCCTTTCTTTTTCTTTCCCCTAAATTTTGTTGTTGAGCATGACATCATACGGTATGGGATATCCCTTTGATCTGCTGGGATCAGTTATCCCAACTGTGTCCCTTGTGCAGCCCTAGCCTACTAAGGGATTAACTGAGAAGCAGAAAAATCCCTATCTCAGTGTAGGGATTTTACTACTCAGCAATAGTTAAAACTTTGGTGTGTTATTAATGCTGTTTTGGTCACAAATTACAAATTATGCACCATACAGGACTCTGTGAAGAAGATTAACTTTACCTCAGCCAAAACCAGTGCAAAAGTGACAGGATGTACTTTCAACACACTTTCAAGAGTCCATACCTATTGACACTTGATGGGGTGCACCCGGCCAAATGGGTTAAGACTGTTATGGGAGGAAAAGCGACTGCACTCATTAGCAACATTTTAAAATATGGCAGAAGGAGTGACAGAGAAAACCAGGAAACACCAATACTTTAGGAAGTAACAGGAAAATAGCAGTAAATTTTCCCAAGGGATTTAGGTAATGCTGGTCCCAAAAGGTGAAGAGACCAATAGCCCACCTGAACTGCTTCTACATCAATGCACACATGTTTCATGGGAAACAAGCAAGAGAAGGTGGAAACCATGGTGCAATTAGAAAACTATAACCTAACTGCTGTTATGGAAACATGGTGGGAGGGATGAGTAACACAGCTGGAATACTGCAATGGAGGGATATAAGTTTTTCAGAAGAGATGATCTGGGAAGGAGGGGTGGATGTGTTTCACTCCATGTTAAAGTAGGAATAGACTGTGAAGAGCTGCCTCTAAGAGGCAGCTCAAAAGGCTCAGGCCCAAAAGGCTGAGGGCTTGTGGGTGAAAATCAGGGACTAAACCAGTAAAGGACACCTTGTGGCTGGGGTCTACTAATGGCCAGCTGATCCAGGGGAACCTCTTAATGAGGCCTTCTTTTTTCAGATACAGGAAACACCAAGCTCACCAACTGTCATCCGGATGAGGGATTACAACCACCCAGGTGTCTGCTGCGAAAGCAATACAGCCGGCTGCAAGCAATCATGGGGATTACTGGGGTGTGTTGAGAATAACTTCCTGGTCCAGGTACCGGACAAATCAACCAGTACAGAAGTCTTACTAGACCTGGTGCTCACCAGTGCAGAGGAGCTCATTAAAGAAGATAAGACTGGATGTTGCCTGGGCTGTAGCGACCATACCCTGGTTGAGCTTGTGACCTCAAGAAACATGGACCTGGCAAAGAGCCAAGCCAGGACCATGAACTTCAGAAAAGTGAATTTCCAGCTGTTTAAAGAAATAGTAGGTGATGTCCAGATGGCTTCTGAGTACCCCCTTGGATGAAGTTTCTATAATACACAGGCTTCTTCATTTAAGTGTCTGTCAGTAACTAAAAAGAGACAATTATTATCACTTTTGAAGTCCTCCAAAATGAGAACAGTTCCAGGCATACCCACAGTTTGAGTGGAGAAGTGATTGAGAGCAGCCCTATGAACAAGAACTTGGATGAATGCTTGATGAAAAACTCAACCTGAGCTAGAGGTGTCCACTTGCAGCCCAGAAAGCCAAACAAATCCTGGGCCGCATCAAAAGCGGTGTGGCCAGCAGGGTAATGGGAAGTGATTCTGTCCCTCTCTCTTTTTAGGCACCACCTAGAGTATTGCATCTGGCTCTGGAGTCCCCAGTATAAGAAGGACATGGAGTTCTTCAGTCCAGAGGAGTCCAGGACCATGAAACTGATAAGAGGACCATAACATCTTTGCCATGAAGGCAGGCTGAGAGAGTTGGGACTGTTCAGCCTGGAGGAGAGAAGGTTGCACGGAGACTTCATAGCAACCTTCCCATACTTGAAGGGGACCTACAGAGAAGCTGGAGAGAGACTCTACATCAGGAATTGTAGGGAGCAAGACAAGGATACAAACTGAAAGACAGGAAATTTAGGCTAGATATTGGGAAGAAATTCCATACTGTAAAGGTGGTGAGATACTGGGACAGTTGCCCAGAGAAGCTGTATATGCCCCAACCTTGGTGGTGCTCAAAGCCAGGGTGGATAAGGCCTTGAGCAACTGGGGCTAGAGGGAGGTAGGTGTCCTTGCCATGATAGGAAGGTTGGGACAAGGTGATCTTTGAGATCCCTTCTAACCCTCAACATTTTATGATTCTATTATTCTATTTGTTATTTCAGAGGAAGAGGGTAATTTCCTTTTAGAAATTATGAAACTAATTCCTATTTTTTTATTTGGAACCTAATTGGATTCAATTTGGAAGTAATTTATCTTTGTTAAGCAATAGGAGAAATAAGAGACAGAGTTGAAATGATCAGCTGGTTTATCTGTAGAGCTCATCTGCACAACATCCTCCTGATTCTGAAGGTAATTGTATGGGCATGTTTGAATTCCCTTGCAATCAGTTCCAAACATATGGAAGAAAGTCTTAATTTGAGCTTTGTTTATTTGTTGTTTAACCTACAGGTCATTTGTTATCATTTGGAACTTATAAATAAATAAATGCCTATTGATCCATGTCATAGGCTAGGAAAAGCCTGATTTTGTTCCAATCGGGGTCAGTTTTTGTGATTGACAAGTAATTTATCCAGTAAAAGACAAGCTGCGACTTTCGGCGAAATGCTTAAAAAGGCTGGGTGGGGGGAGGAGCGGGCTCTTTGTCTTTCCGGTGTGGCAGGCCGGGGACAGGGAGCGGCCGGGCCGGCCGGCCTCGGTGCCCCCCCCACCCCGGGGTGGCTGCAGCGGGCCGGGCCGGGCCGGGCCGGGCCCCGATGCTGCTGGAGCCGGGGCAGGCCGGGTCGGAGCTTTAGGAGCCGCTGTCTCGCGGAGAGGCGGACAGCATGGAGAGGAGAGAGAGCTCGGACGGAGTGCCCCTTCGCCCTTGCTCTTCTTTTCAAGCCGAAGAAACCAGCGCACGGCTTCTAAACGACTCAGTTTCCCGCCGCAGAGCCACGTGGGCAGCCCGGCAGCCCGAAGAGTTTAACCCTTTGTTGTTAGCAGATGGACTTTCCTAAACATCATCTTTCTCCGGAAGAAGAACAAATATAGCGAATAGAAAGACACAGCATGGAGCTACAGTCGGTGAAGGGAGAGTGAAAAGGACTTTAAAGCAAAAGGACAAGGAGTGGCCTAATTTTGGCTGGACATTTCTGGTAAACTATAGAGACGGAACTAGTTTCTTTCCTGTAACATATAAATGCTTTTGGGGGGATGTAAGGTTCTAGTTAAAAGTGATATGAAGCTTTTTGCTCTTAAAGAAAGAGGAGATTTGTTTTTGGGTCTTGAGATGATTTTGGAAATAGAAGAAGAGAATCTTTGTGTCATACTAGAGGAGGCATCCTTAAACAGTACCCCAATAAGCAAATATGGCCTATGTGCAGTGTTGAGAGGGCTGCTAATGGGTAGGATTTCGCAGCTTGCAGGAGTTCTTTTAAAATCCTCGCAGATGTAGAGCATGGTATGTCTATATAGAACCCAGAGAGACTCCTTTCCTAAAGGAACTGATAAAAGGTTATTTTTAAAATGGTAAAACTGGCTGAAGTTTCAGGTCATGTCTTTTTATGTTGAGTGAAGAAAGGTAAAAAACTTAGAAAGAGAAAGAAAGATGTTTTAGAAGTTTCATTTGTTGTTGTTGTTGTTTTTTTCCCTTTTTTTGTTGTTTTTGTGTGTATTAATAAACTATCTTTGTAATTTAAAGATGGGCCTGTTTTGCTTTATATTCTTCCAGTCAAATGAGATATAGAACGTGATTAAACCATCACAATCCATCATCTATTGGGTCCCAAAGGCTGTCTGCCTGGAGACAGGATTTTCCACCAGAATAAATTTTTCTCAAGTGCGGAAGGAAAGCAATAGAGAAATGAAAGAGATTCAGTGATGCATTGAATCTGGTTTTAAAATTCTTCTGGTGGGATTCCTGCAGCACTTTGCTTACAGCTTTCCATAACCACTCACATTTCATGTGGTAAAAATGCCATGTGATCAAGGCTGAAATGCATAATCTTAACACAAAAAAGAGAATGCTGGTTGAGTGTACATATCTAGCAAGAGATCCCACATAAACATGCTGTTCTAAACTAATAGGAACATGCTGTTCCTATTACAATAGGAATAATTCAGTCAAGATATTTATTTACTGCCCTAAAATATCCTTTCACTAAAAGCTTTTCATTGAAAAAATATACATAGTTTGCCTGTTTTCTTGGAGAAAAGGACTGGATTAAATACTGAATGTACTGAAGAGATATTCATATTTTTTTATCTTGTTTTAGATATTTTTAACAAAATCTACACATGTTGATGGGTTCTGGTAAAGAGTAGAAGGAAAGAAAAAGGAGGAGTAGCTCATGAGTTGAGACTTTTGTTCGAAGGACTACCAACAGGTCTGTGAAGCAGATTTGCAGATGTGTAAAGCAGGATCTTATATATGAAAGCTCTAGTTGTTTACACAGTAGAATATTTGGCATTTCCAAAAGACATGACCAACAACCAAAACTACAAACATTATTCCTTTAGTTTGGAGCTTTTCTGGTAAAAGGAGAAGACTAATATCTTGGCATCTCTCTCTCTCTCTCTCTTTCTCTTTTTTTTTTTTTTTTTTTTTTTAAATGACATTACAGAAAAAAATATTTCTTTTCTGAACCCTGAATCCTGTTGTGTTTTTGAATTCTAAATGTTAAAACAAACAAAATAAATAAAGTAAACAAGCCACCTGATGCATTTCAGACTTAAAGATTTTTTTTTTTATCAGCATTGGAAGAAAAGTTCCCAAGAAATATACTTTATTGTCAAAGGAGTCCAATCAGATATACCAAGAAAGGGAAATTGATAGTTTAAATACCTTTCAAAAAACAAACCCAACATAATAGCAACTGTGTTCCACAAGTGAAAAAAATAATTAAAAAATAAGTTAATATTCTCTGTTACAGATGATCAAGGAAAGAAGACAGAATAAGAGATCATAATGCATTCATATTAAATGTTTCTACATACTGGAAATAAATATTTGAATTTAATATATTATTCTGTCAGACATTTTGAACTGTAAATACAGTGGTGTAAGAGAAACTTTCTAGACAAATTTTTGCTCCTCTTTAAGAGCCAATAAATCATAGTTTTAAAAATTATTTCTTGTACTGTGTGATCTTGATGATGTATATTGGTTTAAGAGATGTTTGTGTTCAGGTTAAATACAGTTGTCTTTTTTACATTTCTGTTCAACACTAGATGGCACTCTGAATTTGAACTGTAATATTTTTTTTCTTTTCTCCTTAGAATACAGGGAACATGTTGCCTTCATTCTATAAGTAAAATCCGTCATACAGATTAATCAAATAATTTCACTTTTTCTTAGTGCAGTAGTAGGAAGTCTCCTAAGGCTTATTACCATGCTATCAAGTAATAAAGAACATAAAAGGAAGAATCAGTCAACTTATATTATATTGAGATACTCCCACTGAATTTCAAAAGCTTCTTTAATCTAAAAAAGAAAATTATTTTATGCTATTAAATGCTTATTACAATAATCTAGGCTGCTTAATGTACAAAATTCAAAATCTTTAGGATTTAAATTTAAATGTAACTACTAGCTTGTGCTTTTAAATAATGGGAGTGCTGTATATCTGTAATTCGGCTTCAACATACTAAGTCATCTTTACACCTAAAACCTATTAAACATGGGATTCAAAGGCATGATTTACATAGAGATAGTGAAATGGTAATAATAATTACAAAATATAGATAAAGAATACCATAAACACTTTAAACTTACTGCATTTTTTAAAGGATCATCTCTCATTGTCTTGTATTTCTTACCAGGAGATTATTTTTTTTTTCCCTGATATGCTACTATATGTCTAACTTTTACATTGACTGCTGCAAATTTTGTAAAAGAACATCTGTTTTTCAAATGCTTACCTTTTGATATATACATTTATCTCTAAATGTATATATCAAAATATTTGTGGAGTTATCAAATAAATAAAATAATTTTAAATAGAATTTTAAAAGACAAATAATTAAAAATTAAAAGTTACATATAAAATTTTGTTTTTTTGGATACCACAAATAAAGCTTTTAAGGACCACGAAGAGCAGTTCATATCTCAGAGTTAAAATATAAGAATAATACATGATAAGGCAAAAGATTCAACTGTCAGAATTAGATGGAAATAAACTTTGAAACCCCTATGATGTTTTTAGAAGGGTTATTACGTCCCATGATTATTATGAGCTGAATATTAACTCTGCTTCTACTCACAATTACTTATTTTGGTTTGTCAATGTTCATCTTAGGACACGTATTTTCCAAGTATCAACAGGATTGTACTATTATTATGCTTCTGTTTCATTCTGTATATAGATTACTGATTCTGGTATAACCTGACATGCACTCTGTTTTCTGCTGCTTGTTACTAAATTAAGACCTTACATTATCTGTATATTTTATGTTAGTCTAAGGCTAGCTTTCAGAGCATAATATCTAACAGATTACATTATAAATCAAATATATCAGTTTAAATACCTCAAAAACAAAGCTAAATGAAATCTAAGACAGCAGCCAACATTCATTAGTTATTTCTTTATATTAGAATCACAAGACTTTTTCTGTAAGACATGGGAAAAACGCCCTGCTAATAAATACCAGAATATGTATTTATGTCTATGTGGTCATAGAGTGGTTTGGGTTTGAAGGGAACCTTTGAAGATCATCTAATCCAATTCCTTGGACATGGACAGGGATATCTTTTGCTAGGCCAGTTTTGTTAAAGCTCCACTCTGTCTGCTTTTGAATATTTTCAAGGACTGAGCATCCACAATGCCACTAGGAAATCTGATCCTACTTCTTTTCACCCTTACTTTAAAAAAGTCTCCCTTATGTCCAGTATGAACCTACTTTATTTTTTTTTTTGGATAAAATCACTTCCCATTGTTCTGTCACTACATGCTCTTGCAAAAAAATCTTTCTGCATCATTCATATAAGATCCCTGTAAGTATTGGAAGGCCAGTATAAGGCATACCCAGCTGCTTGAAAAGAACTAATGCCAGTAGGTTGAGGGAGGTAGAGAGAACAGAGGTTCTGCACCTCTGTTTTAGTGAGAGCCCCACCTAGAGTACTGTTTCTAGCTCAAGGCCACCAGTACAAGAAAGACAGGGACCTATTAAAGCAGAAACAACATAGGCACAGGAATGACTGAATTGGATGGGGCTTTGGCAATCTGCTCTAGTGGAAGGTATTCCTGACCATGGCTGGGAGATTGGAACTGGATGATCTTTACCATCTCACCAACTCAAACCATTCTATGATTCTGTGATTATTATTTTTTGCCTCTGTTGACATATTCAGCTCTAACTGTGTCTTGTGTGTTCTGATCCAGTCCCTACACATCCAGGTATTCCCATTATACTTGTTCCTGGTTCCACTGTCTGTGCATTTCTTTCTTACATCTTAGTCTGACCAGGGCATCCTTACTCAGTCATGCCAATCTCCTTCCTCCTGTGCCTGACTTCTTAGACATACAAATCAAGAAGTCTTGTGGCATAAGAAAAACATCCTTAAAAAGCTCCTAGCCCAATTCAGCTCCTTTGACAGCAATTACTCAGGGAATTCATCCAGTAATTCCTTAAGAAATTCCAGTTTGCTTTCCTAAAATTCAACTGGTTATAACCTGGATTAAGCAGGGGCACTCCAAGGGTCTCCTAGACCACTTACAGCTTATAGCACCTGTGCTGCATTTATGGTGGGTGTCAGGGTAATTGAAGTCTCCCAGCAGGATCAGAGCCTGGGAGTTTGATGCTTCCTGTAGCTGAAGTAAGAATGCTTCGTGGCCTGTAGTTAATATCAACCACAAGGCTTCCTTTTTTAGCTTAACCCTTTATTTTTACCCATTGTAAGGACTTAAAGAGCATGGTTGCTGTCTCAAATACTGCCAAGGCCATAGCAGATCTTAACACCCATAGTTTCTTGACCTGTTCATCACTGTTTTTCAAAGCCAGTTTTGTGTAGTCAACCCGTTTTCTTACAGAGGCAATGACCCACCTGCACGTCTCCTTTATTGTCTGTCCCTTCTGAACAGTTTACAGCCATCGACTGTAGAGCTCCAGTTGTGTGAGTCATTTCACCACATTTCAGCAATACCAATTAGATGGTAGCTTTCTACCTGCACAGTGGTTTCCAGATCCTCATGTTTGTTACTGGGTGAGTTGTGTTGATATAGAGGAATTCAGCTGAGCTATTGACCTTGATACATATTTAGAGAAAAAAAATCAGCATTATTTGTTATTTATAGCTAACAAAAAAATAAAAAAAACCTATTGGTCTGTAAGAACATGTACAGAACATAGATTCACAGTGTAATAAAACCTTTGAGACACTTTGTACCAAAGAATGTATTTTTAGAGAGTGATTATTAAAAAATATAAAATATGTTTGTTGACAATATATGTTTTGTATATAGATTATAAAAAAATAAGTCATATTACTTTTATTTCTTTTTTCTTTTTTTCTTTTTCTTTTTCTTTTTCTTTTTCTTTTTCCTTTTCTTTTTCTTTTTCTTTTTCTTTTTCTTTTTCCCCCTTTTTTTCCTTTATTCCTTTATCCTTTTTTCCTTTTTTCCTTTTTTCCTTTTTTCCTTTTTTCCTTTTTTCCTTTTTCTTCTTGCAGTCAAATCTTTGCCCTGTCTATATTCTGTTGTCAGTCAGTCAAGTTTCTGACAGTACTGTATTCTGTGCTCTATGTGGAGAGCATCTATAGAAGTGTAAGTTGTATAAAAAGGATATATCAGTCAGACAAACTATTTCTACCACTTACTGCTACCACTTAATGCTGCAAGCCATGTCTGTAATATTTCAATATGCAACTGTGCTTTCCACCTACTGGAAGATTATAGAAAAATAGTTATAGAGGTATCTGTCTATTTTTCTGTTTATTTCTATTCTCCTTCTGCCCCAGAGAACAGTTCAACTATACATCTAACCTGTTACAGTACTGAGTCAGGACCTTAACTCTCTCTGCAGTAAGAATTGTGAAAAAAATATGAAAAATAGTATCACGAAAGTGAGGTATTTCCTTTTCTTCATTTACTGCATAAGAGTTTTATGTGCTTTCATAAAACTCTTCAGCACTCACCCAAAAAAAGGCAATTCTTTGTTAAGACAGTAAGAAAAAAGAAAGTGCCAAGGTGTGCCCGATTTGTATGCTGGTCATTAGCTAACAATTGAAAAATGGAGTGCCCAAGAGACTGGAGAGTGTATCTTGCTGAGTTAGGAGAACAAAACCCCAAAAATCTAATTTAAGTGTTCTTACAAGCAGAATATTATACATCTTATAGTAAATTGTGGTGAAACTCTACTATTTCTGACTCTGGGTACGTTTTGAGCTGAAGTTAATATTGATGTGAATTAAGAGTTTTTACATCAAGCCCACAATGTCAAGACCCCCAAGTGTGTAATAGGTACTTTTTGTACTTCTGAACTTATCACTGAATCATATAAAAGTGTAGGCAGTAAGCATCTGAGTACGTGTTTGCAAAAAGAAAACAACATGCCAATTAAATGTGAGTATCTTCACGACCTGGCAGCCTTGTTTGGTAGGTTGGCTGAATCATGTTCTTAAGCCTATAGGTAAATTCCTCTCTACTCTATTTTAGGAACACTGTCAGCTAGTCTGAACAAACAGTGTGTTTAAAGACTTGCTTTTAGTTATGTAAGAATTAACCTAGGATTCATAAATTGACACCTGATTTATCAAGTTCAGCAAGCATACTGTTAGTTTCCCTATCAGCTCAAACCTTGATTAGTTTCTGGCTAATTAAAGTGAATATAGTTCAGGAATACATTCAGTGCCAGTAAGTCAGGGTGCAGCTGCAGTTTGAGCTGTGAGTTGAGCTCTGGGTGTTGGAGCCCCAGCCAAGAGGCTGTGAACTGCTGACCCTTTGCAGAACAAAGGGCACAGGGACCTGTGGCCCAGCCAGGTGACCGGACACTCAGGGACACGGCAGGAGCTGATGATCCCAGGCCTTCTCACTGAGACTGTGAGGGTATGGAAGCCCAGGGTTTCCTTTGCTGGGGCATCTCCTTGGAGGCATCAGCTTGAGCTGTTAGTTTGTTTGGTTATTGTACCAAGGTGAAACTATTTGAAGAATAGGGACCTTTGAGCCTCTGCTTTGAGAAACCTTGTGTCGAGCCGGTGAGGAGACCTGATCAGTCTATGTGTGAGTGGGGTGTGTAGTTGTGGAGGGGCTTCGCTCCCAGCTCAGGTGCTGCAAGTGTGACTGTGTGGATCCTGGATGTTCGGACAGGGAAGTTTCCTCTAACAGTATAAGCAGGTTGTCATTTTTGGTGGACGAAATGGAGGATTTTTTTTTAATGCAGCATTTATTTATATTTTCTATTAGGACCCTAAAGAAAACGCCTTAAAACATACTTTTCCTGAGGATGATCCTAAAGATTCTTTTTTATTCAGAGCTTACTATGCCTCTCAGCATGTCTATTTACTTCCAACAACTCATGCAAATGCAACTGTAGCAGGTTTTGGTATCTAAGTTAGTTTTTCATTATGATGGGAAGCCAAATCTAAACCAAAATGTTTTAAAGGCCACTTTAATCTAATACATAGAAAATGCAGAAGCTTCAGAATAACACCTTCTCTTCTATTTATAACCTAATCATGCCACAATAATTTATTCTTATATTTTTATCAGTCTAAGAAACTGCTTAGATATGTGATTTTTCATCATAAATGGTATTATAAAAGTGATTGTTCATTACATTGCATTAGTTAAGAGTTTTTAACAAAATATCTTTTTATAGGTTGATAGAGGGCCAAAACTTAAAATTAATGTCAATGGACTCATTCCAAAATAAAGTGCTAAATAAAGTGCTATGAAAAAACATGCAAAACTTATCATAAAAAACCAAATAATTTCACGGCCAGACATAAGGAAATAAATTGATTTTTCAGCCTAACTGATAGAACTCAAATTCAATGAAAATGCAAACTGGTCTATCTATTCTGACATTGTAGTTCATTTATGGAAAAAATGACAAATTGTATTAGAAAAACAATTTGTTTAAAAATTAAAGAAAAATGAGAAGCTAATTGACTGTATATAAAACTTATACAAGTGATATTTTAATTACATCCCCAGTAACCTGTTCCAATCAATATTACAGGATGCAAAGTTCAAAAACTTCTGGAGCATGATAGAAAAATCTTGTTCCTTGGTTTGTAAATTACTCGTTCACAGAGATGCATTTAGTTTAGAATTATTCCAGTTACAAGCAACAAGCCAATGGAAAATCTAAAGTTGTAAGGTAATTTTCGTGAAAGTGAAAACAAAGAAAAACCTCACTATTCTGAGAGAAGGAAGGAATAAAAGTAATTGAATGAAGATAATGGAATTCAAGAAGCTGTCCTCAACAATAAGAGGAGGAAAAAACCGAGATTCTGGTAAAATATAGCCCAATCAACTTTCATATCTGCACAGATATTGAACAAACCATGCAATTTATTTTACACATTTAAAGGGATAAAAATACGAAATTAATTTATCAAGACAAAAATGTGGCAAAGAACCTCTTGAGTTATACAGATGAAAGTCCTACTTCTTTGAAAACAGCTATAAAAGTTACTTATCAATGTTTTGTCATCATACTGGTAGAGCATTTCAACTAAAATCCTACAGAGCATGTATTGAGATGGTTTTACTAAATATTTTTTCTAGCAAGCTGAATGATGGAATAGAGAAATTGTTTATAAAATTTGTGTATTACATGATACGGTAGAGGTTAAAGCAATCAAAAAGAACAACCAAAATTCAGAATTTTAAGTTTGGGGCATAGTTGATATCAATTAAAAAAATGTATAAATTTTAAAAGATTTTAAAAGAGAAGAAAAATATTTCACTAAGGAGGAGAAAAAAATGAGGTTTGAATGGGTGATAATGCAAACTATCAGTATTTGTCAAAAAGAGCAAGAGGCTATCAAATATCAAAACCTGATTGGGAATCAGAAGTCTAAAGCAATGACAAACCCAGAAAATCTGGATTTTATTAGGAAGAATGCTGCATGTATGTCATAACAGGCAATTTAATTTCCTCTCTCTTTTTTTTTTTTTTTTTTTTTTTAACGCCTTGAATAATACTAAAAAAAATGTGGGAAAAGTTGGAAAAAATCCAGAGGAGGGCACTAACAGTGCACGAAATTTAAAAATGAGACCTCAGCTATGGATTAAGATAGGATTTAATCTAGGAACTGAAAGACTAAATGTAGAGTGGAGAGAGAAATGGAATGGGATTCGATAATATAATCCTAGCATGTACCAGGTAGTTAGAAATCAGCTCACTGATTTGTTGTGCTCCATAACCAGTGGGGAAAGACTAGTAGAAAACATCCAATTTACCTTTCCCTTTATCCCTACTCATCAAGATTGTGGCTTTGCTCGAGTGATATCATGAGGGAAAGATACTTGCTCACATATTTGCAGTTTTAGTACGAAGTACTCCCTGCAGGTTCTTATCAACACCCTCAGCTACAGTGACAGAATAACCAGCTCTTCAAACATCCTTCATTAAAGGCTGACAGTTATTTAATAGAATGAATAAAAATTTTGAAAACAAACTAATTACTTTGTGTAACTGTCTAGCTCCTAACATTAGAAACATGTTATACACCTAATTAAAGGACCTCTTGTAATCTGAAAACTTCTTAAAAAAAAAAAAAAAAGAAAAAAAAAAAAGAGAGAGAGAGAGAAAGGAAATTAATGACAGAGCATTTTTCTCTTGTTTAATAGGTGGAGGAAAATGTGTACATGCTGAAATGCTTGGTTTGATCTCTCAAGACTGCTACCTCACGTATGTCTGTTTCCCTGTTTCTGCTTGTTTTGAGGAGAAAATTTGTTATTCATTGACATCCTTTGCATCAGCTGACTGTGCTCAAGGCAGTGATAAAGGGTAAAACCCTAGCACACTCATTCTGTGAGAAAATAGGCAGCCATGGCACAATCCATACCTTGCTGTGCCAAGCCTTGTGCATAGTAATTCCTACAGGATGTACCGTAAATCACAGTCAACACTAATTTTCTTTCCTGTCTAGCACACATGATTACTGAGCTCTAAGTTCTGGAAAGAAAGTTAGTACAAAACCAAAATGTTAGTTCCCAGTTTTTCCTAGGTTTTTCGACTTTCTTACTACAATGGCAATTTTTAAAAAATTTTCTGCACTGTCATATTTCAATAATCCCTTCTGAGAATGGGAAGTTTATACATATGTATTTGTGGAAGAATAATTTGGTTAGTGTTCAATGGTAAAACTGGTAAATAAACAATTACATGGAAGAAAAAAGAATTACACTTATGTGTATTTTTCAATATATTCAGCATTAATTCGACCTAGTGCTGAAATTATCTGAATAAAAAAAAATAATAATTTTGTACTAAAAATTAGTAAATCTATTTTTCTTTTAATTATTTTTTCAAATAAAATGTTAACTCTTCTTTTTTGATTCAAATGGAAAGTCTGGATTTGTTAGGTTGGGATATGCTGTAGTCCATGAGATAATTGATCTAAATAAATAGTAGAAATTGAGGGCTTGCAAGATATTTTTTGTTAATAAAGATTTATTAACAAATACTCAATTACATAGTTATGAATAATGAACCAAAATTACCATGAAGGATTTCTTAATGACACTAATATGTATTAGTAAAAAGTAGGATTTAGGAAAAAGTAGTAGAAAGTGTTTTGTCTATGCAGCCACACAACTACCAGAATTCAACATAAATACCACCAGAAAACAAAAGGTAACAAAGCTGAAACTTCATATTACTCCAGCCAATTAAATAATGGAAAACTTGATTTAAAACAAAATGCTTGAAATACATCTCGGCTTGAGTTTGGTGACAGAAGCTTTCTCTAAACTGGGAGACAGTTCACATGAGTTAGGAGTGCTATGGCTCTTGAACTTACCCTGAAACAAACTAATGTGCCTAAACCAGATGTTATTCCCAAGAATCCATACTCGTAAACTAAATTGCAGAGCATTATGACAGAGGGATTTATGTATGAATTTGCTCTAACATAGACCAGTGACCAGCTTCTTCTGAAGACAAGGGTTTGAATCATGTAATCATTCAGGTTGGAAAAGATCTCCAAGATCATCAAGTCTGATGTCAGGCTATTGACCTGCCAATGCCATGATCACTAAATCATGTCTCCAAGTGCCACATCTGCACAACCTTTTGAGCACTTCTGGGGAAGGTGGTTCCAACACCTCTCTGGGCAGTCTATTCCAATGCCTGATCACCCTATTTTTCTAATATGCAGCCTTATCCTCCTCTGGCACAACATGAGAGCATTTCTTCTAGTTCTATCACTTGTTACCTGGGAGAAAATGCCCACCTTGCTATAACTTCCTTTCAGGTAATTGTAGAGAGCAGTAATGTCCATTCTTGAGACTCCTTTTCTCCAGAGTAAACAATCTCATCTCTCACAGTTGCTCCTCATCAGACTTGTTCTCCCAGCCCTTCATCAGCTCTGTTGCCCTTCTCTGAATATTCTTCAGCATCTCAATGTCATGTAAAGAGAGGCCCAAAACTGAACACAGGAGCTGAGGTGCTCAGTACAGGAGAAGAATCACTTCCTTGGTCCTGCTGGCCACACTATTTCTGATACAGGCCAAGAGGCATTGGCCTTCTTGGACAGCTGAGCACACTGACAGTTCATGTGCATCTGGTTGTTGGCCAGCACAAACAAGTCCTTTTCTGCTGGGCAGCTTTCTGGCCACTCTTCCCCAAGCCTTTGGTCATGCATGGGATTGTTGAGACCCAAGTGCAAGACACAGCACTTGGCCTGGATGAACCCCCTAAAACTGTCCTTTACCCATCTATCCAGACTGTCCAAATCACTGTGTAGATTCTTCCTACCCTCAACACCTAGCTTAGTCATCAGCTATTTCCATTCCCATTTTTGTGAAATCAATTTCCAATGAGAAAACAAGACAAAAAGTCTCCATGTTGGCCTGAAATAAAACCTCAAAAAACAACCCTAACTGGACATCAGTTTCTGAAAACAGTAAATTAAAAATTTCTTTTATTCAGTATAACACAATCTTCTGAAAATAATGAAATTTTGAGAAGGTGGTCTGCTCTCAATCTTTGCATAGAAGAGTTCAGAATGGCTTATTCCTTAGTCTTTGTATAAATTCCTTGGGGGAGAGTGGGGGCAAGTTGCACGTACAGTAAATTATTATACCACTCAAAAGGTATGTAAGATAATATGTTTAATAAACAGCTTAAAAATCACTTATAAAGTGATTATGTCTTCCATCTTTGTCTATTAAATTTAAAAAAATATTTTAAAAACCCAAATTCTGTGATAAGCTCTATTACAGATACATTTTTATTTAAAAAGTGGAAAACTGAGACCTGAGGAGAAACTGAGTTTGTCATCTCTAATGTTTTAGTCTAGACAAAATTCATGTCAATCAAATTTTTGATATCAAAATTATATTATAAAAATATATTTGACTGTTCTTTCCAAGCCTTATGGTAGCAAAGAGGTTGTTAATGGGTTTGACCCTTTGAAGTGAAAATCAAAATCAGCACTGGTGTTTAAGAAAAAAATTCTTGTGAGAGTTCAAAAGTTGTATTTAACTGAGCCCTTTCTGGATTATTATGTTGAAGCATCTACTTAATCTATTTTATGAGTCTTTTCTGAACCATGAACAAAGATAGAACAAAACGCATATTTTAACTTACCATTTTAGGGTGGTTATTCAATCTCTAACCTGTTTTAATGCTGATGGATTTTAATGCTTGAAGAATCAATGCTTCTGATGTAAGCTATTTCATCAAAGCTCATTTCTTCTTTTCCTCTGGCTCAACACTATCTGTGTTGAATTGTGACCAGATGTTTCAAATGGGTGCTTTGAAATCGGATGTCATCATCCTATAACAGAGATAGTATAGTACTGATTATTAGCATTTTAAAGTTTGGAATAATTGTAACCCAAATCTGGTCTCTACTTTTCTTCTTGTGCTTCTTTACATGTCAAAATGCTGGATTTTTTTCATGAAACTCAAGTGCAGCACAAGTTCAAAGCTGAAAGATCTAACGTATTCAGTGAGTGAATGTCACTCACTTTGTTAAACAGGCTTGAGTTAGATGACAGATCTCCAGCTCCTCCTTCCTATGCCAGGAAAGTTTTTATTATAATCAGCCCATTTAATTTAGAGTCTTTGACAATTTCCAGAGGGTACCATGTCCAATATACCACATAAAGAATGACAGTTTCCTTGTCAAGCAATTGAAGTTTAAAGTAGAAGGAAACAGGTAAAAGATAAAACCTATGCATTACTATTTCCTGTTGTCAGGATCTAAAACAGATAGTTCTCATCCCATGAGACAGCTGTACTTCTAACAAGAATTAGAAAGCTAACAAACTCATGCTTTAAAACTGTTCAGTGACATTTGATTCCTCTCAATGTCACTTTCTACAGAATTAGAATAAGACCATGGAGCATTTACAGTGAAGATTAGTTAGCTATTACATCAACATCTAAACTAATCCAGGTACTGATGTATAAATATT